>ML997604.1:422315-464902 GCA_010365825.1 Otus sunia
GGTTGCTGGCTCACAGTCAGTTTTCCATTCCCCAACACCCCCAAGTCCTTCTCCTTGGGGATGCTCACAGCCCCGCCTTGCCCAGCCTGGATTTGTGCTTGGGGTTACATCTCATCAATGGAAAAGGTTTCGTTTGAAGTGATTCAGAGACAGAATGTACAAAGCATCACTAGTACCATTTTACATTCTTTAGCTGACAGCTCTCAAATAAACACTTTCCAGCTTTGGATTTCCAAGTTAGAAGAGGAGGTCAAGATTTGTCTCAGTCAAATGGCTACAGCAGCTTAGGGACTTGGCCACGCTCTGGAGGCAGAACTGGCCAGTCGAGGTCATGGCCAGGTCTCTGGCAGTGCCTGTGTAAGGGATAGCAAGGCTACAGGAACAATACTAAAATTTACAAAACCTGCGGATTTCTAATTTTTGTTAAGATGTCTTAAGCAGTGCAGTATTTTTTAAAAATTGTGTAAACACAAGTATGATCTGCAGTTTCTAGACTGGACAGCTAACTTAAATTCTTGGTCTACACATGTCTTTTGCAGGTATTATATGACATGAAACAGCTTAAGCCTATTATCTTAGCAAGCATTCCATAAGATGAAATGTATTTCTGATTTAAACAGTACCACTTGAGAGAAAAGTAGTGATTAGAGAAAAAGAGTGCCTATCTTAACTGCTTGAATAAACCACTGTTGCAATCAAAAAAAGGCAACAGCTGAAAAAATTAAGTATTATTTATTAAATATTTCTAAAATGGTGAAAAGCTGTAAAAAGCTAAATATATAATTCTGTTGAAAATGTATGTATTTCACACATATTTCTTTAGTATTTTAGTTTCCTGCTCGGCTACGCTTTACTCACTGGAATACATCTGTTCTGTCAGGCACCCAGTAGCAAATGGTTTATTCACAGGGATTTGTGCTTGCTGCTTAGGCAGAGCTGCCAGCCAAAACTTAAGTGCCTGCTCAGACTGAATGTATTGTTCTACTTATCCTTTATTTTCCCCTTTAAATATCTACATCAAGAACACAGTTACAATTACATGCAGTATGAAGGCTTAAACCTTTGTATAACTAAATTTTTGGTATAGGGGGATTTTTCTAATAAAATGGCATATATTAAGCTGCATAAACTTGTAATACACATCACAAGCAAGTGGCAACCATCAAAATCCATGAAACGAGATTCCATATTTTTGCTTTTCTTGTTGATAAAGGTTAGCAGAAGTTTTCACAAATGTTTTAACTAAATGAGGCAATTTTCATTCTTCAACTTTTCTAACAGCTATCTTCTTGGTTTCACTAATAGGCCTAACTCCTGTACCGCTCTGCTGGACACTGCACAGAGCACCATAGCCATCTTATGCCCCACATACAAAAATCAAACGGCTCTGCCACCAAGAGCAAGCGGTGCTACGACTCGCTAGACGTTTTGAGCTGGCATGGGCAGTGCTAACGCTCTGGGTATGACTTCAGAAAGCTCCACCTGCAATACTAGACCCAGATGCGGTCACTCCGACTGAAGGATGTGATTTGTGTTTGAAACTGAGGGCTGAGGAGCAAGAGACCCCCACAGCAGAGCCACGCAGAACAGCGGGGCACGGCAACACCCGCCCTAAGGCCTGCGGAACCCCCGCAGTCCCGCGCTGCCCGCCAGCAGGCGCCGTTAGCGCCCGCCACCAGCCTCTTCCCGCTGCTACCACCCCACAGCCATTCAAGACGCAGGTGCCTGGCACGTCTGACTGTCTTTGGAAAGAATTAACAACCCATCAAGTGTTATTGTAGCTCATGGTGCGCCACAGGACCTCCCACTGCACTCACTGCCCTTCCAGCACTTCAGGTGCCCTCAGCGGGTGGCAGGTTGACACGTACCACCTGATCCGACACAGCTGCCCACTAGACTTCAGGTCACCCTGCAGGAGCACCCGTAGGAGCAGCTGCCACAACCCAGCGGGCACACACAGCCGCTCACCGCCTCCCAAGCTGCAGCGTGCGGTAGTGGTACACTCACCGTAAAAGGAACAACCCTAATTTGTAGCCCAGTCTGCTGTTGGGTAAGATAATAAGTATTTACATATGCAGCTGAAGTCAGTATTAAATCATCGCTCTTCAATTTATCACCAGAGCAACTCATCAGTAAGCTACATTCTTTTTTCATATTTGAACATCAGCAAACAGCATAAACCCCCCCAAATTCCTCCGTTCTACTGGCACTCAAGAGCTTTGACAGAATTTCAGAAAGGCTTACAGTCTGGGTAAACAGAAAACAAAAATACGAATACTGGAGCTACAACAAGAAACTTTGCAAGTTTCACTCATTTTTGATGTAGACAAGCAAAAAATAAGCATTTCTAAATTTCTGTGGACTCAAGACAAATGATAGCACACCCTGTGATCTCAAATGAAGCTAATGCTGCCGGAGTGGCACAGCTGAAGTGCCAAAGGAGAGCCACAGCATTCAGCATCAGCGACCTGGAATGACCTTCTGTAGCTCAGGATAAGTGCTTTTGATCCCCCACTCACCAAGCTGAACATCTTCAACAGCCTTATTAAATGATGGATTGACTGGAAATATGGTGACTCTCTAGGCCCTAAGAGTTGCAGTAGGGACCCTATAATGCTTTCTGAAATCATGTGATAAAACTACTACCTAGGAAATACGCAACACATACTGCATACACCTCAGAGGTTGCATGCCCACCTTAACCACCAATGAAACTACCTAGAAGCAGGATTCTTACTATATTTACATTCCCAGGACTGCCCAAAGACTGAAGTAAGCAAGTACAAAACTGTATAAACCAGAAGGAGACACATCAATGGATACTTCTGCCTAACACGTAGGTACAGTCAAAAGAGTAAACTCAAACCAGGCTGTGAAAAAAACATGAAAAAATCCTGAACATTTGCTGACGTTACATAGACCAATGGTTCTGTTCCTATTTTTTTCTCTCCGCCCCCAAAAATTAACAGAAATGAAAGATAAGAAAAAGTAAGTTAATTTCCCATGACAATTCGGAAGTAAGGGCATTTCAAAGTTCAACCAAATAGTAAAGACTGAGGAAGAGACACTCAATGAGACTGTTTCAAAAGACAGGAGAACAAACCTAACACTGTTCATTCTCAAGGTCTGAAATTAAGGTCACAAGGTATCATTACAGTCTAAAACATAACAAAATAAATCCCAACACGATTATTGGTAATATCAAGAATAGAAACTCTACAGCTAGATTAAGGATTTATAATACACTCAGTAAGAACTGTAACGCCTAAAACAATCATAGCACAGACCAATTTCTAACAGAAGGAGATTCCTACATTCTGCAAGGGAGACGGGATCCTCCCCCAAATGTTCAGCACCAGCAGCTGTCAGGTGACCTGATGACCAGTTATTGTACCTAAGGCAGCAAGCGGTTCCTAGCGAGCTACTAACGACGGAACTAATCATTTTCTTCTACATCGTCAGGATAAATGGACTCTTCATATCTGTGCCCAAAATACTCTTCTAACACCTCTATGATGATCAACTAGGAGATCTTGATTTAAAATTATTCACTACTCTGCTGAATTCCCTCAAATACATTTTAGCTCTGCTTTTAGTGCACTCTGAAGCTCTGCAAAAGAAACTAAATATATATTTTCCTACTTAATTTTAATGTAACCCTTTGATTTGTTTTCCAATTTCAGTAAGTGTAATATTAATGTAAATAAATACGTGAATAAATAGCTTAAATTACTGTGATTCCTTTCCTCTTCCCACCCCAAAAGCAAATACTGATTCTAAAGGTAATTTTTATGGAGCTTATAATTTGTCATGAAAGTTTGGTGACATCATATAATGCAATATATGCAAGCAATTTCAAATATACCTTTTGGAAACACTGAAATATTTGATACGTCATAGGAACAAAATTAAACTAGTCTCTGTAAGGATAATTACACCCAGACCAGCTCCCTGTGAAGAGTCTCGCCAGGATGAACTTGCCGCCGCACGCCGCGGAACGCCCCGAGCGTGGGGGCGGCGCACGCTGCGGAGGTGTCTCGCACGTTACTGCTCCTCAAGTGGAACAAAAGCTACACAGCTTAACGCGACCGCGGCCGGCGCTCAGGCACAACTACTTGCCCTGTTTACACTCTGTAAGCATTCTCTCATTGTATGGGAAAAAAAATGTGTGACCATGAGATGCAATACATGTTCAGCTCTCAGAAAATTTACAGTGTTCAATCACAGAGTGCATTATTTTACTGAATCACTTTGGAGTACATTGTACTATTACAGAAAGTGCACAGTTGGGAAAAAACAAAAAATATAAACCTTCCTAGTAGCTAAGAAATACATTTAGAAAACTCAGAAGACTGCAGGTAGCCACGTTATTACTCAGACTGACCATTCAGTACTTGAAGTGTTATTTTTTTCATCATTTACTGTACTGCCAAAAGGGTGTGCGTTCTGATGAAGTCTAGTGTGCCATTTATGTACTTTTGTTAAAGTGTTTGTGACAAGCTGCTATTATGAGTGCAGTATTTTACAACTAAATTACTGTATGAGCCTTCTGGTTCCCAACACCACTCAGTTTTCACAAGTTACACAGAACAGATAACTCACGAAAAAGCACCAGTCGACTGCGAGCCACGCAGCCAGCTCCCACCTGAGAGGTTTTACAAAGCCGTTCTGACCACCCACCCTTGATACACCGATCTCTCCCTGCGCCAGCACATACTCCAGCACGCCTGGCAGCCCGGAACCAAATCCAACTGAACCAGTAACGCTGCGGACAGCGAGTTAGCTGCAGCACTCTATGTTTGTATGGGAAGCTGAACAGCCAGTGGCTTCTTCACAGAAACCTGTGCATGTTATAGCATGAAACAAAAGAAGATACAGCTGAAACCTCACATTGTTTTTCCCAGTCTCTCATCTCTGATCTTAGAGTGTATAACACAGGTAAAAATATTTAATACTTCCATGTAACACTAATCCTGATTCATTTCAGGCTTTTAGGTGGCTTAAAGTTGTATGGGATGCCATGAAATATCTTAGAAGTGCTGAGTGCAACACCCATTTATAAGAATAATTATGAAAAGAGTTTTAACAGGCAAGTAACCTACAGGTACACAAAAATAAAGCCATATGGGAATCCAGGGCTGCATCTGATCCAGTCCTTCCTTCTCCACCCATTACACTACAGGCGCTCAGGATCTGCAGATCTGCTCTTGTTCTCACCCCTCACACCCCTCTGAAGAGAGCAAGACAGCCACTCGTGTGCTGCCTGCACTTACCACAGAGCTGGACTAGAGGTGGGCCACAGACTAACAAACCCAAACCACAAGAGCCTCCTGTTTGCTTGGCTTTGTTCATCTGTACAAAGCAACACACCCTTCTCTGCAGGACTAGCAGCAGCAGAACGAGCCACGCTTCTGGAACGGGGTCCCTCTGGGGTGCACCCAAGGTGGTGACAGCCCGACGTGCCCTGGCCACGGTAATTCCAGCTGGCTAAAGGCACTGAGGTGGCCTTTCCCCCTCCCTCAGCAGCCATTCCCACAGCCTCCCCTGGGCTGGCACTGGCGCACTGGGCGACAAGCTGGCTCAGAGGGCTGCTGTGACCGACACACAGGACAGCTTGCAGCCCCTTCCTTCTATCTGTCTACAACACCAAAATTATCTTCCTAAGGACTGATCGTGAAACTCTCACCTCAGTCAAAGGCTAAGCTGCAGCACCAGATTTACAGATCTGTCTCTGCACAAAGTTTCATGGCTCAGAAGCTGCTTTGTAAGATACTTTCCTGAGAGCAGAATGGGTGAGCCACTTACCCATGGCACATTCTCCCATAGCCTCTGTCCTCCTTGAAATTTAAAGCTCAAGAGCCAAATTATAGCCTGTGGACAGGCGTATGCTGCCCCCAAAGTACCTGTGACCCATGTCAGCGTCTGCTCTGCAAAGCAGCACCCCCTCCAGGCCAACACCGGCTTGCAGGGACCCAGTTTAGAAGTGGGTAAATCAGAGGCCCTGCTACAAGCACTGAGGTCAACAAAACTTCACAGCCCGACCCCTGAAATGAAACACTCCCAAATGTTTTAACCACATTAAAGGAGATTAAAGCACTATCTTTGAAACAAACCTCCGCTGATTTCCTCAGGGACAGAAAACTTGAACAAAGGATAAAAATAAAAAGGCATACAATACAGATCTTATGCTTTAGTTCTGCTTGCTTTTTAAAATTTTTTGTCATTGTTTTGGTTGGGGGTTTTTTTTATGTAAGACTCTGTTGGGCAATTCTTACACCTGTCTAGGAGAAACACCACCTTGCTCTCCCAGTGCTCAGCCTCGCGGTGTTTCTGGCAGCAGGCTGTCAGCTGCCCAGGACCAATCTCTCAACACCGCAGTGTTTCCATGCCCTCTTTATGTTTGTTTAATGTCTTGTCAGCCTTAGCAAAACATTTACATCACCTAGTTTGGGAAACACCGGGACCTTTTTGTGGCTGTAAGTTTTGCTGCTATATTTGTGTCTGCTGTGATACTGCTCTAAGAGATTGGTTTACTCTGATTTTTTCAACAACTCTTCTAACTACACTGGAAGCAACTGATTGTGATGAAAGCACCCGATTCAAATACAGATTTACTCTTTTTCTTTCCAGCTTCTCACACATCTCTTAAAAGGGATATCCACATTAAAGAGTAAGTAAAAAAGTTAACCAAGGACACACACATCTTGGAACATATTGTCTAAACCAAGTTTTAATTCCATGTCCCTCAGTAAAAAGCAATGTAGCACAGCATTCTCATCTATACAGGACCAGACTCAACTGGGATAAGAAAATTTAGGAAAATAAGAACAGTGGCCAGACTAGAGAGGTGTCTGTAAGAACTAAGAATATAATTATTTTACATGTGTAAAATATTTTATTAATAATTATGGAAAATTTATGGCCCAGAAAACAAGGGCTTGAAGAGTTTATCCAGATACACAAATGTACCAAAGTATACTACAAAACAACTTATGTGCTAGTATTTTCTCCCCCTAAACCTTCATCACCTTTGTTTTTTTACACAAACAAACATCATTTAATCATATGGAAGCAACCAAAAGAACAAATGACTCCATGATGCTATAAATTTTGTTTTCCATCTTGGTAAATGATAGTATTTGACAGAAGTACAGGAGCCAACTTATGGTTTAGATAGTGGTAATTGCATATTTTTTCAAGAACTACACAATATTATTTGTGGGATAACTTAACTCTGGAATTCTTTGTACATGAAATTCTCTGGACTTGGGATGTAGAAGAACCTCTTCCTTTATACTACTCAGGCAAATTCACTGAAAATGGACATTCAAGACTAGATGAAAGATGGTTGGAGGCATAAAATAACTGAAGCTTTTTACTCATTCTTCCACAGGAATATAAGTTTTTTAGCTTTGAAAACAAAATCTGAGCAACAGCTGGAGAAATATGTGGATCTAGAAGGAAGGTAGGCAACTATGAAGAGTATAAAATGGTCATCTTGTCCAAGGAATATTTCTGAATATTTTGACGTTTCTTACACAAAAGTTTTCATGCTAGTAACAATACTGTCAAATGACAACTCAGGTCAAGTAGTTTGAAGTATAAGAACAACTGTATTAGCTGGTACACTGGATTTTCTTAAATTTATTTTTAAATAATCACCTCCTGTTTCTTAAGTTTTTCTAGGAACAACTTTCTATTTAACTTGCAGAAATATTTATTATGGCCACAGGAGGAAACATTTCAGAATGATACCCAAGTTTATTGCTGAAAGAATATAGAAACAAGCAGTATTTAAGGCACGAAATAATAATGTTCAGAGGATACCCTCCATGTACATGCCAACACAAAGTTTGCTGTAACCCAAAATGCAGGTATCATAAACATTTTTTAAGAGAACACATTGTTATCAAGGCTTTTAGATTCAAGAGCTACCAATCATTTGATATACTTGAGATGAATGAGTGCCCAAACACATTTAGAGTTAAAAAGTTTGCTAAGAAATTTTAAAAAACAAAAATATTCAGAATACTAGTTAGAGCTGAAATACTAGCAAAACGCTTTGTTAGAGTTATTGTCACTGTATGTAAAATATATTAGCTATGTTTCAGGCTATTTAAATACGCCAACAATACACTTATAGCAAGATGTTCCCTGAAACAAATGTAACAACAGTAAGTATTTCAGAAAAGCTGGATGAAACTAGATAGTTAATTCTGGAAAAAAAAAACCCAAAACAAACCCAAACAAAATTGGATTACTGCATTTAACTATCACTGTTACTTTGATACAAATATGTGTTAAGTCTATCGTATTTCCCTTTGGATGAATCTTAAAAGTAAAATTGAACATATCTAAAGAGAAATTAAAGCTTCACATACACTCTATTGAAAATGCAATCAATTATTAGAGGCCTCTTCAAACTGTCCCATAACTCTGCACAGTAAATCTGCATTTTTTTTATACTTCACATATTAATGGAAGGTGAACGGCTATCAGTGAAGATATATGTATGTAGGACATAAGCACCACTAAAAAGCCGTTTAATTTATGGGACATAGGAAAGTAAGTCATCAGGACTTGTACCTTGTGCTGGCGATACTTGGTGATTCTGCTCCAAGCCTACATCTTTCTAGCTGATTAGCCACAATTTGCCTTTCCACTTCCAGTTCTCTGGTAAGTCTTTGAAATTGGAGCTCCTGAAATTTCAAAATAAAAAGAAAGCATTCTTGATGTTAAAAAACGGGTGTGGATTAATTCTGAAACAATCACTGTTTCATCACAATCATGTTTCTTGTTTTGACTCTTCCTTAGTGGAATAAACTATCAGAAGATTAAAGTGGGAATTTAATGGTTCTTTAAATCAGTGATTCATGCAAATATTGATTTATCACCTGTTACAAAAGGAAAAACATGTATAAGCATTTGTGGATTTTATTCCTCCTGCAATTAAAATTTATGTGTCTCCTTATATTGCCACAATCTATCAAAATCAGCGCCTATAAAGTCAGTCTTCAGTTTCATCTATAAACAAGGTACTGGAAAATACCGTATCCTAACCTTTCTGGCTGCAGAACTGCAAATCCTAAGATACGCTGTTCTGACTTCTGTATTCAAAAACCTGAAGTTTATTATGTCAAACTGGCTGAGGGTAGAGATGTGCTATTTCACCTTTCCTGATTTCAGCCTTGGTTATATTTCTTGGTCAAAGGTACCAAACCTCAGCCTTTGTAAAAGGCTTTTGGAACATAATGCTCAGGAAACGACATGAGAAATACACGTGCTGCACAGAATGTTTGTGTGTTATTAAAATCTGGAAACATTTTCTATAAAGACGATACTCTGAAATCTATACTATGTCACCATGGGATAGGGCAGCAGTGATGTTTGCATCCACAGTTAGCTTTCTGTTAATGATAGAAAAGGATTCCATTGAGCAACTGTATTATTTTTCAAACTGATATTCTACATCCCCTGAAGTCTAAGTAAACTGTTCAGTACTATTTAAAAACAGATGAACACTGATATTTAATAATCTGGTTAAGTAAGTCTCATATGTAAGTCAAATACAGCACAGAAGCATTCCTTTAATTTTAAAGTGCAAATTACTAATAAGGGTTTTTTCTTCTGAATGTAAATCATGTACTTGTATTACACAGTAGTTGCACGCCTTGCCACATTACAAAAGTCCTCTTCTCTCACAGATTATAGTTAATGCAAACTATTCTTTAACACCTCACATTACATGGAATGAGGCTGAAATACTTTACTTTCATTAATGGTCCGTGAAAGAGCTCTCTGCTTCTTGCAGTTTGTGCACTGTTTTGGGAAGGAAAAGCACAGTTCAGCAATGCCCCCTGGCCTTCAGCAGCCTGCAAACACCTCTGCACCTCCCACGGCGCCAGTCCTGGGGGGCTTCACCGCAGTGCCACAGGCAGGTCTGAGTAACAGCAGAGTCAAAAGCTACTCTAAAACCAGGATTTACCTCGCAGAAGTAGGGATAAAGTTTTTTCTACCAACAACACAATGAGATTACCTCCAAGAACCTCCAAACAGGCTATTAGCACTGAATGCATTAGGAAGCCAGCGCAGTCAAACAGCAGTACTGCCCAAAATGACTCTATATATTGATCACACACACAAAAAAAGCTACTTCTGAAAGTCTACTTCCAGCTCCATACAACAAACGAGCCTGTTAGAGATACACCACACAAGCTACGGCCCCTCCCAGATGATACAAGGAATTGTAGACACTTTCAAACATTTCTCAGAGCTCACAAACTGAACTGAACAAACACACCCCAACATTCCAGATTGTCTCCAGGACACGGAACTCGCCCACTACTGCCCCAGGACACAAGCATCCACACAACGTGACTGCGTTTTTCTACTATTGATCTACTATGAACAGTTCACCAGAACAAATACTCTGTAGTTCTGTTAAAAATAAATATGCAAACCAGGGGAGCAGCGGGAGGGGGATGTGGTCCCCAACTTCCCACAGGACACCCTTTCCATTAGGTCGGAATTTACTGTCAAGCTTTAGCATGAGAAAAGCTCAGCGCAGTCTGTGCTCAGTCATGAAAGAGCATCTTGGGACGTATGTCCTAAATTTGGGTTTTATTAAAACCTGCCCTTAGACAGAATTCTAAAGCTAAATCCTTTTAATCCGGAGACCTGATACGAAAAGCCTCATGAACATGATAACCTGCAGACCACAGCAAGTCCTGTGGGCCTGTCCATGGACTAGAAAGTAGGGGTAATATCAGAAGGCTTGTACGATGTGTCACTGCACCCAGGAGCAGAGACCTGGTCAGCACAGCCTGATACCACGTCTCAGCCGGATTCACCTTCATGTTACACCAAAGAGGTGCACGTGCAACCAGACACTTCATTGGACAGTTTGTCTTTTGGAGGGAAAACACTAAAAAGTGTATTAAGCAAAAAAAGTCAACTTTATACACGAAAATTTATTTTCCATTTCTAAATCCGAATATAGGGAACATATCCATGCAGAAGCTGATTCACCAGGCAGTCATTAACATGCTAGTGGAGAACGCCGAGATTTTTAAAAACCATTCAGATGCTGAAGCTCTAAGTTTTGAAGCAAATGTCAGCAAGACAAGCTTTTCCCCAAGTCAGCTGTGATGTATTATACAGCACGTAACAAAACCAAATCTTTAAAATAAACACTACTGCATTGCTTGTTTGTAGAAATAAAACATCTACCTTACTTGTAAAGCTGTTTCCTGTTCTTTACTTTTAAATCAATATTTAAATAGCAATGTCATTGATACAAACTATGAATTTGAACACAAGACTCAAGATACTTATTGTTATTTACTGATCTTTTAATTAGATGAATAAAACCAAAACATACACTAGCCATTATTTGCTTCCATTCAACCAATCTCTATTAATTTGCCTCTTCATTACAGGCAGAGGCTTTACTGAAAATAACATTATTCTAGAAAACATACTCGCAATACATGCTATGACTGCACGCTGCTCTGAGCTCTCGCCTCCCTTGGCTGCATTCTCCCGCACTCTAACACTGTCCTTTACACCAGCTCTCATGCATAAGACAAATGTTATCACAAGGCAACTTTTGCCATTTGCGTTCCAGGAGGAAAAAATTCCAGTAAATTACCAAATTCTACAAAAGGCTGACATTGTCTAGAAAGCCTTTTTGCATAAAGTAAATCAATTAAAACGGGGCATGTAACAAAGGAAACAGGACAAAGCTCCAGTTCCAACTGTTCCAATGGCAAAAATCAGATATGCAAGAGGGAAAATAAAACCTGGGCTTGGCAACCAAGCTTGCATCTACAGGATCACAGCTTTTTAAACTAATTTGTCACACACTTCTGTCCTAAAGGTGTTTAGGAGATGAACCACTTCATTGGGATCATCAGAAAAATCAATAATGATTTCCATTTTACAAGTGTAAAACAACTACAGGTTTAAAAGACAAAAAAGCCCCACTGAAATGAAAAGAGTGACCAATGCAAGAGAATTCTTCTCTAAAACACTACAAAAGTCTAACAGCTACAGAAAATGCTATTTGTTTTGCAGCACAGAAAAGGGATCAAGATTAAATACAGAACAAGGAAGTGGAAGTTACGCTGTATTCCTCTCATTTCACAGTGTACTTTCTTTATACAGTATTAATATGTTTCCTTCCTACCCTCCCTGAGAACTCCTCAGAGTATATTCAAATTCTTCATCTGGAAAATAAAGGTCTGCCCAATTCCAATAATCACCTCAGATTTTTTAAGATTTCAGGCAAATAAAAAAAAAAAATAGGACAACTGAGGTTTTGAGTTATAGCATGATTTTGGTTGGAAGGGACCTCAAAGCCTGCCCAGTGTCACCCCCCTGCCCCGGGCAGGGACACCTTCCACTAGCCCAGGTTGCCCAAAGCCCCGTCCAACCTGGCCTTGAACCCTTCCAGGGAGGGGGCAGCCACAGCTGCTCTGGGCAAACCTGTCACGGTAAGAAAAGTTCTTCCTCACACCCAATCTACACCCGCCCTCTTGCAGTTTAAAATCATTCCCCCTTGTCCTGTCACCGCAGGCCCTGGTAAAAAGTCTTTCCCTGTGTTTCTTATGCTCCCCCTTTACACACTGAGAGGCCGCAGTCAGGTCTCCCCGGAGCCTTCTCTTCTCCAGCTGAACCCCCCCAACCCTCTCAGCCTGTCCTCACAGCAGAGGGCTCCCAGCCCTCCGATCGCTGTCGTGGGCTCCTCTGGCCCCGCTCCAACAGCTCCACGTCTGTCTGGTGCTGGGGACCCCCGAGCTGGAGGCAGTGCTGCACGTGGGCTCTGACCAGAGCGGAGCAGAGGGGCAGAATCCCCTCCCTCGACCCGCTGGCCACGCGTGCTTGATGCAGCCCAGGGCACGACTGGATTTCTGGGCTGCCAGCACACGTTGCCGGCTCACACCTGAGTTTTCCTCCACCAGGA
This sequence comes from Otus sunia, assembly GCA_010365825.1. Classification (NCBI taxonomy): domain Eukaryota; kingdom Metazoa; phylum Chordata; class Aves; order Strigiformes; family Strigidae; genus Otus; species Otus sunia. The sequence goes on from ML997604.1 coordinate 435,280, forward strand.
TCCCCAAATCCTTCTCTGCAGGGCTGATCTCAACCCATTTGTCCCCAGCCTGTGCCGATACTGGGGACTGCCCTGACCCACAGGCAGGACTTTGCCTGTGGCCTTGTTGAACTTCATGAGGCTCGTGCCGGCCCACTCCTCACGGCCCCTCTGGATGGCATCCCTTCCCTCTGCAAAGTGAATCACCTGCATCACTCAGCTCAGTGTCACCTGCAAACTTGCGGAGGGTGCACTCAATCCCCCTGTCTATGTCACTGATGACACAGTAAATAGTACTGGTCCCAGTATGGACACTTGAGGGACACCACTCGTTACCAGTTTCTACTTAGACATTGAGCCCTACGACTGCTCTTTGGACGTGGCCATACAGCCAGTTCCTCTACCCGTCTAAGAGTCCATGCAACAAACCTGCCATTCTACAATTTAGCAGCAAGAATGCCTACATAAATACATAAGAGGGATAATTTTAGAGGTACCATCTTCTTTACAGCTGGAATACCTCCTGTGTTAAGCCTTTCATCTCTCATCTTAAACCATATTATTATAGAAAACAAAGTCCTAATCAATTCTAAATTATTGCATTGATCACCTTCACAGTTTATGCTTCCTCATAATGACATTTGACACCACTCTGAACAGATGCCTACCGCCACCACGTTTACCTGTCAGACAGTATACTATTTATTGAGGGAATCTATCTGAATCTGCTTCTGTGAAAGCAGCTGGAGATCACACTCCTCAGACAGGATGCTCCCATACAATGCTGGCTGCCAGTGACATACAGAAGCTGCTGCCCTAGGCAAAAATCACAATTAACTGACTTTTATATTACTGGCTTCTGACAAAATGACATGACAGGAGTCAAACAAAACAATTAATAAGCTCATTTTCATTTGCAGAAGAACATCTATACTAAAATTAGATGTAGATTATAGAATATGCTGCCATACTGCATCAAAAAGACCAACCAAATCTTCTGAAACATACACACTACAGTGCCTTGGCCAGAGCTACTACTTTTTTTTCAAAATTATCCGATATACATCAAGGGAAAAAAAAAGCCCTAAAATTCTATTCATCTGTTTAGCATTACCTACTTAATCACCTTCTAAAACTACAGTTTTTGTATTCATAAGCTAAATTCCACTGGAAAACCACAGACTGTATTTCTTAACACGAAGCTACAAAAGATGCTGGCTTTAAATACAATTACATATAAGGAACAGGAAGCACATATGTGGTTCAAGAAAGAGAAGAAAGCAATCATACAGACCGCAGGCAGACAACCTTCCTTGAGTGACAACCCAAACCCATCAACTTTCAGAACTGGGCAATTCCCTTTTGGAGGTTGAGGTTTCAAGGGGGGGTGGGGGGGGGGACGACGATGACAACAAACCCCGCACGGGGTGTCAACGCTGTAGTGTACACCCCAGGTGACCACCAACAGCTCTTACTTGGCCAGTTCTGAGGGTCACTGGTCTGCAACAAGGTTGGGATCTCACTCCAAGGCCTCCACTGCCATGAGATACAGATGACACAAGTTACACCAACCTTGAAAACAAAATACTCTCTTCATCTGAAAGCAGAAAGAGTACCTCCAACTGGTTTGTGGCTCCCTGGCAAGTGAAAACAATTGCCATCACACTGTGCTGGGCTATTAACAGCAAATATTTGAAAACAAGTAAGTAATGGGAATATAATTTGTATGGCTGACCATGAAGACTGTCATTGTCCTGTTGCAGGCTTTGGATAATAAAAGAAGGTTCAGAGGTAACTGTGCTTTCTGTCTGCACCCTGTTATGACACCACATTGCAGAGATCCAACATTTTCATTTTTGTTAATGAGGAACTTTTATCCCTCAGTAACATGGATGAGAATGAGAAGTCAGCATTCACAATGTTGAAAAATAAAAAGTAGTTTCTTCCTGCCCCGTTGTGATTTGAAAATCCCTGGCAAAACACAGATAACTTAAAACTTTAAACAAACAGGGATCGGTTTGGCTAACTGAAGGTTTTCTGGTGACAACTACGCAAGAATCAGCAGCAATGACACAAGCAGTGAAGACAACTCACAAGCTCTTCTGGACTGGTAGATGCCTGGCTAGTCAGACGAGGACCAGGCAGCTGGGACACCCAAGAGAGAAGACACCACTGACAGATGCACCTACCAGTTCCCAGGGGTTGCTGTGGGAAGACAGGGCCAGGCTGGGATGGTGTTTCAAGTTGTAGCAGCACCAGGATACGCTACGCTGCTTTGATTGCCAAACATCACTGTCTTTGTGAAACTTTAAGAAAGTAATTGTAAACTGAACTATCAAATGTACTCCTAATCATTAAAATGTTCCCTGTTGAACAATTCAGCTGAGCCTCTTCCAGTTGTTCCAGATGATCTAAGACAGTGTAGCCCACATTTGAGAGAAGTACTTTTACTTTGCATTTACTATGTCTCATTCAACTGCAACAAAGAGCGCAGAGCCACACAGCTCCAATTGCCTGGGAAAGTTCAAACAGTGCTAAAGAAAAGGCAGTTACATTTTGGACATCTTTATGATACAAATGTGCAAGGAAGAAGTGGACAAACAAAATTAAGTTTGTTTATACCTTCACATTAACCTCCTGCGCTGATCGATGCAGAGATCTGCATCTTTCCACTTGCTGTAATTCGGAGCTAGATCAAGCAACTGACTACTTAAAACCACATGGAATACCTTATTTTTCCAACATAACTGTCATAATGTAGTGACATAATACTTGAATTCTCTACCAGGATCTATTGAGAAGAAAAACCCTGTACTTTTAACTAACCATATTAGATCAACCTTAACAGTTTCTGTAAAAATAAAGTTTACTCACGCACACAACTGCATTTGCATGCTTTCAGTATCTCAGTATCTTCCAAAATAGAAAACAAAAGATAAAACTATTGGACAGAGTAAAGAGAATCACAGATTACAGGATGTGAAATGACACAGCTACAATTATTGGCCGATCTCACTTACTCTGTATTCAACAGCAGCAGACCATTAAAGCCCTTAATACTTTTATGCCTGCATTGTTCACTAGTCTGGTACGACAGTTTAGTGCTGCTCTGGCTGATGAGGGATCAAAATTTAAGCACTTCATAGAAAGCTTACTCTTAGTCAGTGGTGGAAAGGAAGAATGCCACCTGAGGTATTCACTGACTACATCTGAACAGCCTCCTCTTTGGAAAGCATTTGTTACAATGCTCTGGTTTTTAAATGGGTGCTGGAGCTAAGGACACTGTTCTGCCAGCTGGGGATTAGAGTTCAGCTGCTGCTGAGTAGATTGGCTGGTCATCTAAACATAAAAGTGTTACAAAAGGTATAAATACCCCAATATATTTCAGGGGTACCCACATAGTTCTAGGCAGGCTCTTTTTCAAGTGGAATTTCTCCTCAGAAGCCTAACACTACATGCTAGGAAGAAAAATTAATTTCTAGATCTTCACACGAATAAAGGAGTACACAGAATTTTGCCTAAGGAAAAGAGTTAGTTGTTTCATCTGAGACAGGAATGGCCTATATTTTGCCCTAGAATGAGAGCCTCGGGAAGTGGACTTCTCAGACTTGATTCACCAAAACTGGAAATACTTGTAAACAGCAGAAACAGTAAACTTCAAAGTTCTGGGATTAAATAGGGAGGAATGACCTATGCAACTGAACACAACATTAAGAGTTGGAAACAAAACCAGTTCTTCCAGTCATTCAGAAAATGTTGACAAAGATTTTTGTTTCACTCACACAAAGCTTGGAAGTCCACTCAATAAAAAGTACTGCCTTCATTTCAGAACTAAGGCACATTTATCCACCTAGCTGATCACTAGATGCATGCAAATCAGAATTTCAAAGTAAGACATTCAATGTTTGTGCCTAATTACTGAAAGTGCATTTAGTAAGTCTTTTTTTCAGGTATCTTGCTGAAGCAACATGCCCACACAGTCAGAGTACTTGATATAAAGCACTACATATCAAACTGGTAACGAAATCTCCCAAACTTAGTATCAAAATACTGTCATTCTAGTAAAGATGTATTCAAACATGCAATAATAAAATGCTTGCTGCATGGAGAATACATCTTTCTTCCATTTCCTTCTGAAAAACTTAGGGTTTTTCCTCCCCTCCCCCCCAAAAAAACCCATCTCAAGAATTACGTAAAGAATTTCGTACTTAAACAATAAAGACAGGAAAAAAGTAAAGTGCCCACATTCTAAGTACATGATATGGTTCAATACAGTTATACAAAATGAAAAGATTTTGCTGAAGTGTTGAACAAAAGTGAACACTTCTAGGAAAACACTTAGGAAAACCCAAGAGATTTATGATTATTCATCCAAAAGCATATCCAATCATTCTTAGTCTATTTCACCTATTTACAAAAGAAAAGGTGAAAAGTTGTCCATCTTTAGGCATCAAAACCAGCTAGAACAAAGAAACTAAAAAAAACCTGCCAGTGCTGCATGTGCTCCTCTTTTAGCAAAGAAATTAAAACCAGCATATTCACGTTACTTTTGAAAACTGGATCAATGGGTAATTTTTCTTGTGAAACCTTTTCTCTCTGCCCAATCACCGAAAAGGAAAACTAACATGCTAAGCAGGAAATTCACAATTCCAAATGATCCCATTTAATCTTGCCAGTTCAGCAGTAATTCATTCCAAATGCAGCAGTGTAGGGCTCGCACATGTAAAGCAGCAGTGTTTCTACAAATCTATCTGGAGTAGTTGGCAACTCCCTGTCCCTACATTTCAACATACCCTCCCCCCAAGTTACTGCTGTGATGCTGCCCCTTGCTATTTTAGTAGGAAAATATTCAATTTACTTTTAATATAAGAGACTCCCTACAGAACTCAACTAAACTTTTATCCAAATACTCCCTAGGATTAAGAAATATAGACATGTATATTTTAATGCTTTAAGTTTTACTTAAAACTTGCTTTAGCATTTCCTAAGATACTTAGCCCATTATAGCATGGAAACTTTGTAACATTTTAGAAGTGAAACACCTGTTTTGAAAAGACAAAACAAAAACTACCTCCAAAACAAGCCCTCAGAGAAAAAAACCCCCTCCCCAAACAAAAAACCCACAACCCATCATCAAATCCACTGAAAGAAAAAACAGAAAAGGCCAAGATACATTTCAGTTTCATTACAGTTAGCCTTTGGACTTCCCTGCATTCAGAAAGGATTTCCCTCTCCTCGAGATGCAACTTCTACCAGTAAGAGTCAGTCATTGCCTCGATTTTCATCCAAAAGTGTTATCCACTTGTGTATCCGCAAGGAGAATAACCTAACCTGGCAAAAGAACTATCCCCCCTACCCCAGTCAAAGACAGTGGTAGTTGTGGTGCTAGTCTCATAATTTGTACTAATTAGGGATGTGTTTTCACATTAAAACAAAACTTAAGCTTTGTCAGAAAAGCACAAAGCTGCAGTAATCTAAACTTCTTCACAGATTACGCTTGCTCTGCACATACTATTTTATAACACTAAAAGCAAATGGAAATGTTTCTTTCCTAAAATGTAATCAAGGGAGATTTACACAGCTCTGACAATTTTTGTCTCAACGAGAGATTGTTCAGAGTTCAGGGGACACACTCTCTTTTGGTAAAAAAGTTGCTTTAAACTGATTTGGGGTCATAGGAAAAAGAAACAAATGGAGAGTTTATTTAGGGTGGCTTGCAGGGTTCACAGACTCATTAGTGCAACTTTCTATATAACCTTATCTATGCCACTGCGGTAGAAAGCTTAACAAAGTCATTCAATAAATTTATCTACCTATTTCAGAACTACTGTAGTGATTTTGAAAGTTTTTATTAAGCTAGAATCTTGCACAATTGACAAGTAATAATAAAAGCTTTTCTGGATTGCGTTTCCACTGTCCTAAGCATTTCTGAAGTAATGAAGTTAAGGTGTGGCAACTCTATTTTACAAATACAGACCTACTGCAAACAAAGCGAGATTCCTGTGTCAAAGGAAGTCAGGCCACAGCAAACAGCATCGTAGATTCTGTTCAAGCTTCATAAAGTAAATAACTGCACTGGAAAATATTCTGTTCTGGGCCTTCTGCCATACAGGAAGGGTGTTGAGTATGTCAGTGTCCATAATTATTATCAACAGAAAAAATACCAGAAGGCAACAGTTCAGCTCTTAATTCTTCCACATTATCACTTTCAAGAGTGAAGTACAATTCACATCTTCCTCCCCCTTGCATTCATTCTAGCCTGCCTATACATCTCAAAGTTAGGCTACAGCTCTGCACTTTGTGTTTCACTATTAAACGCAATTTTAATTTTACTTTTTCCTTTCATCAGATTTGAGTTACTTAATAGTCCACATATTTAAGAGTCTTTTTATGAATGGAAAGGGAAAAAGGTTTTAGCGTCTTTTTTAAAATGAAGAAATATTCCGTTAACACTTTTTCTCTGAGAATAAGAAAGATGAAAACATTTCTTGGGTAGGAAAGGGAATGTTAACAAGTGCCTTTTTACTGTATACTTGCGTATCAATCTATTAGAGATAATGCTGTCACAACTGTGTGTTCAGTTCAGCCATTGCTGTTGCACCAGAACTGCCCAAGAGCCACTCTGGCAGCGATTCCGGCAGCAGGGCTCTCGGCTGCCCCTCACCCGCAGCTGCAGCGCTGCCAGCTCGCCCAGCGCTGCTCATCAGCTGAGCCACCCTCACCAGAGAGTTCTGTGAACGGCAAAATAAACCAGACCAACTCCGAACTGACAGAGGGCAGATTTAGATTAGACCTAAGGAAGAAATTCTTCCCTGTGAGGGGGGTGAGGCACTGGCACAGGTTGCCCAGAGAAGCTGTGGCTGCCCCCTCCCTGGAAGGGTTCAAGGCCAGGTTGGACGGGGCTTTGGGCAACCTGGGCTAGTGGAAGGTGGCCCTGCCTGGGGCAGGGGGTGGCACTGGATGGGCTTTGAGGTCCCTTCCAACCCAAACCAGTCTGGGATTCTGTGAACTTAAAACCACCACAAATGCACTTCAAGCAAATGAGTTCTAATTAACATTTGGGACAAGCTAAGACAGCACAAGGCGAACTACTGTCTCAGACGCTGAGAAGTGACTTAAGATCACTGTAGCTCAGATGATTCTGATTACTCATATTTCAGTATCCTCCAGCACTAACATCCTTCTATTGGAAGATCTAATATTAGTTTTAATATCACTAAGAAATTATTAGGGTTGCTACTGTCATCTTAAAATATTTTGCAACTATTACTTTAGGCATGAAAACAATGATCCAAATTTCATCATGCTGCAGAAAATTTTCACTGCAGAAGGAAGGTTCTATGGGTACAAAATCTGTTGATATCAAGACAATATAATCTAATTCTCACCCTTTAAAATAAATATTAACACGGGACAACATAAGAACACACACATCAAGTGTTTGCATTCAGAGTTAATATCTTGGATCGAGTACTGATTTATCTTAAAAGAAGTTCTGAAACAGAAACAGCAAAGCAGATTTGTTCTGAAATTAAGACGCTACAGTTTAGGTACTAAGCTGAGGAAGATGACGATTATTTCTAGTTCTGACAACTATCACTTCTCTCTTTGTGTTCTTTTTTAAAAAAAAAAAAAAACAAAACACAAAAGAAACCCAAAAACTTTAGCTAGAATGTTTCTTTGTAAAACTGCAATTTTTTCCCCCTTGAATGATTTTTACAAATTAAGGTTGAACTTGATTTCAAACACAATTTTATTTTCCCTGTAGAGACTATCACTAAGATACACATCCATAAATGTGTTGCAGTTTCAAAATATATTACCACCTTGTTATTGACAACTGAAACCAAACTAGAAGTTTAAAAGCCATTCTTTAACAAAATACAATTAATCATACCAAATCTTTAAGTGCAAATTTCTGTAACGCTGCACACAACTCTGCAGAATGTACAAAAAGGACTGGTTCTCAATGTTGCATCAATTCTACGCTAGCTTTTCTTTTTTCAGCAATAAACCTGCATTTCAAGTCTGATTTACGACAGCGCATACATTCCAAGGGACACAGAATACCATAATGATGCTTCTGTTCCGTGCAATCAAATGAACCCTTTATATTCAGATTCTCACATTCTGATATACAAAATATACTGTAGTAATGCTAGGCAACACATTTTAGAAACAATGCTGTTTTTTCTCCGCAACGCTGTAAGAGATAATGGTTAACTCCACAACGCACACTGGATTTCTGAATTGCTGAAAACAAGGCATGTACCTGTTCCTTTACAGAAGCTAAAATGGTAGTGGCAGTGGTCTCTGGTTCCATGCCCGGGCCTGTGGAAGTTTCCTGGGTTGTCTGCGGCAGCCCCTCCTCCACCATTGGGGTCTGCTCAGGGGCTGGCATTTTGCCTGCAATAACAATATTTTAAAATAGTTTACATTTTGAGCCAGTGACACTTAAAATTCAAGTTTTCAGGATTATAAATTCTCTTGTCTTTTTTTTCTAAAACCTCTCCAAACTTAACTAAATTAGCAGAGAACTTCGTATTATTAGCATCAACCTATGTTGCTATTACAAATTGAGATCAGAATTACATACAGAACATGAGGGCCAGGCAGAAGCAAGCAGGCAGCATGATGTTTAAAGATTATTTTTAAAACACTGTTTTGTGGTAGTTACTAAAAGTAGCAATATCCAAGATGCATGAAAAATACTAGGGTTAAACACTAAGAACACCCAGGATCAGTAAAAGTGTGCCACACATGCAGTTTTTAGCATAGAAGAATGACACATAACAGCAAAATGTTTCACTGTTAGGAACAAATCATGGAACAGACTAATTATGGTAATAAAAAGTTAATGGGAATAATGCTTCTAGTGTTCTTTTTGCAAAAGAGGAAATTAAAACACTAGAGTTAAACCAATTGCCCTGAGCTATGGATAGTGTGGAAAGGACTGACAGGATTAGTGTTCAAGAATCCCAAGCTTCATTATCATGGAGGCAGCACACTAACAATTCCAGTACGTGTAGAAAAAGCAATTCATTTGTTTAACGACAGAAGTCACTATTAACTAATATTAGAGATAGTTATGAAGTGTGTTTAATAGTTTGAAAATAGCAAGCAGGTGGTATTCATGTAGCTTCTGCACATGCACGATGCTTTAATTTCCTTCAGAAAGGAGAGGATAAAGCTTGTGAGGTCTAGCGTTAAAAGTAGTTAATATTTCAGATTTTTGGAACAAACTCAATCAATATTCCTAGAGCACACAAATAGAACAGCAGCTTCCTTCCCTTCATTTCATGAAGAGCAAGGAGCAGCTTACACCACAAACAGGCTCCAAGGCCAGGAATGGACCTGTAAGACCTCAGTCCTGACCTGTTTTAACCATGATCACCCCTTCTCCATCACTTGCCTTTTAATTGTTGAGCCAGCATGAAGCTGGGCACACACCACCCTAAAAAGACATCTACGAGGCTGGCGGCTGCACTGTAAAGCTGCACGATTCTGCTTTGGCTGGAAGAGCAGCTGAGCTGACCCTCAAGGGATCTCTTCTGGAATCACCCCGCAGGACCGCTCACCCTCTCACAGAATCACACAGAATCATGGAGGTTGGAAAAGCCCTTGAAGCTCCTCCAGCCCAACCATGAACCTCACCCTGACCGTTCCCAACCCCACCAGATCCCTCAGCGCTGGGTCAACCCGACTCTTCAACCCCTCCAGGGATGGGGACTCCCCCCCTGCCCTGGGCAGCCCATTCCAACGCCCAACAGCCCCTTCTGCAAAGAAATCCNAGACCCTGCACCAGCTCCGTTGCCCTTCTCTGGACACGCTCGAGTCATTCAAGGGCCTTTTTGGAGTGAGGGGCTCACTCTCAGGACACTTTCTGCCCTGGTGCCTGCACACAGAGGCCGAGTACAGGCAGAGCACTGTGTTGTCAGAGGACTTCGACACTACTACAGGCAGCCTTGGGCAGAAGAATGAAGTCCAGAAGAGAGATGATGTAAGAAAAAGTACTTTCATTCTGCTTCATGCGCAGCGGTGTGTGCAGCATGAGGATGACGGCGGCTCAGGCCCACGAGCTGCTTCAGGTGCGCGAGCAGGTGGTCTCCAGTTCCAGCCTGCTGAAGTAACACGGTCCACGTGCAGTTTCACTGAGAGGATCAAACATCTTCAGGGAAACTGAAGTGAGAGGAGCGATGGGAGCCAGCGAGTCACCATGGCGGTGACAGGGTGCAGGAGCCTGGTCACCCACCAGCTTCCACCCCGCAGGGAAGGAGCACGTTAGAGCACGGGCCTGGCTCGGGGAAGGGCCTCTCCTCCCCTCAGCGACTGCTCCGTGACGCAGGAAGAGCCTGGCTCAACAGCCTGTCCTCACCTTACGTCCAAACCGCGTCCATCTTCTGGGAGAAGGAAAAAGAACCCACAAACCCCGCGCTGCCAGCCTTCTGGTGTCAGGATTGTGGCGGGAAATCCGAGCACGTGAGGTCGGCGGCACGAAGAGCAGCTCCTTCTCCTTCTCCCCTCCCCTCCTGACAGGACCGCATCACAAACATGGGAGAATAACGATTCTGCCACACTCTGTCCTTCTAATCTCAAGAGATTTAAGTCCAGAGTGGGTGTTTCTCCCGCTCCCTGAGGGAGAGGCAGCCCCGCCGCCGGCTCCGGCCCGGCCCCGCTCCTCGCCCCCGGGCCGCGGGGAAGCAGCTCCCCCGACCCCACCGGCACCGGGGGGCTGCTCTGCACAAAGCCCCGCGGCAGCACCGCCGCCGCCTCCAGCTACCGGCGTCCTACCTCTGCCAGAGAGACCAGAAGACAAGTTGACTTTTTAACAACAAGAAAAAAAAAAAAAAAAAGGGTCACAACCATTCCTTCCAGTGTTACTGTGTCACACCCAACAGATCTCAGCCTGCCTTGCGATGTCTGTGGGTGCGCAGCGCTGAAGGAGACCAGCGTGGGTCTCTTGCAACTGCAGCAGAATTTACTCTGGGAGAACAAAGTGACACTACATGCTGCTTAAGCCTTCCAAAGTACCACCAAATGAGCAACCAGTCCTACCTGGCTATTTTTGAAACAACATTTTTATTCATTTCAAGCTTGCAAATATAAAGGCTGCCGATGCTGAGATTTTTCTAAGCCTGGCGTACACCTAGAGCTTCAAGAACCCTTGTTTCTACAAGAACCAGCTAAACAGCATTCAGGGAAGCAGAATAAAAACCATGCTCTAATAGTTACATGACAAGATTTTGAAACGTCAAAGATGTAGCTTTAAGGTCTTAGAAAATAAAAACGTATTAAGGTTTTACTTGTAAAAATCAACTCTATCATCAAGCTGTAACCACCCAAAGAATCACAGAATATGTGTTACAATTCCCTGGCTCATACATTTTTTTTTAAATCACTTTCCACCATTCTTTTATGATTGCAACTCAGTGTTTTCAGGTTTCTAAATGGACTGTTAAATTTGCAAGTATATCATGAAGTAATAAAACTACTCAGTCAAGCTCTTCATTTAGGAATATTTGCTAAGTAATCAAAAGGCCAAATCTCAAAAACTCTCACAATTTACACGAGCTTCTTTCAGAAATGGGCTGCTTTCTTGTCCCTACATCCCAGAACGTCTTCACCTGCACAGTAACCAGGGGAGTGTCCATTGTGCTTTGGGACTCCCAGGTGAGAAGCACAAATTACAGTACAATAATAAATAAAGCCAATCTTTAAATAAAAATTCCATCAAGCAAGAGAGACTTAATTTTCTTTTCTTTAAGACATACCAGGAAGAAAAGCACAGCTTTTGTTTTTCTTTCTTTTTTTTTTTAACTTACTTCAAAAAAAAACACTTGACGTTTTGAAGCTTCCATCTATGACGTGCCACAAAAGTACTATAAAGATGTACTTGTAAGTGATGACTTTCAAAATATATTGTCTAAATGAACGCTTAAAACTGGACAATTAAAAACCTCTATAAAAATAATGATCACAGATGTCAAGACAATCTCAATTTGTCCTTTCTATAATTTTATCTGTCACTCTCTTCTCACCTCAACACTGTGAAATAACTCTTCAACCTATCTGTAGTAAATTTCTGAACAAACCAGTCAAGAAAAATGTACATCTGAACTAGTTGGAAAGCACAGTAATTTGTCTGAACAGAAAATATGCTGAATGCTGAGTCTCTAATAATAACACTCAGATGAAAACCAATCAAATTAATTATTAATGAAGATGTCAGTGTTAAAGGTGTATCTCAGTGTTAAGAGGTGTAATTAGAGAGCTATGCCCTTACACACAGGCAGTTGTTTTAACTGCTGTTCTTTCAATTAACACACTTCTTGGCAAAGTTACTGATGTTCTAATCTCGATCTCAAGATTAGCCAACTGTTGGCTTTGATCCTACAAACACTTACGTACATACTTCAGGTAACGCGAACGAGAACGCTCATTCTGGCCGACCTCCCGCGCGGCCGGGCAGCAGCGAGGCGCGGAGCCGGGCTGACGCCGGGCAGCAGAGGAAGGGACGGGCCCAGCCCCGCGGAGGACCTCGTCCCCACCACCACCCCGCCGTCCAGGCATGCTGTTTGAGGACAGGAACTCACAAAGTCAATTTAGAGTCTCATATTCACCTTGCGGGAACAGGAAACATCAAACGCAGGATTCAACAGCGCCTTAAAATCGGGTACAGGTAAAACTCATGAGTAGTTCATAAGAAAACCTCTTTCTTCCTTATGCAAGACTGGGATTTACTGGTTGAAGATACTCCCTGGACTTAGTTGTGTTACTTGCTCCTTTGGGTATGGATAACTGATTCACTGTTGGAAAACAAGTCACCAGACTTCATCTCTCAAAAAAATTAGGCTCATCATTATTTTGCTGCCTCTCGTGTCACAGCCCAGCAGTCAGATGTCACCCAGAATGGGAGACTTTGGTCCTACATCTTTCCCAGTTGGTCCAAATCCTCATCCCCTACAACCCTTCGCTGCCGTATCACAGCAGCTAAACCCCAGTCAGGGTGGCTGTGGGGCTGCCCTCTACAAACCTTATGCACTGATGAACCAGACAGTATATGCTGGGACCACTTACAGATGCACCTCAAGGCTTCCTGTATTCCAGCTCTTTCAATTCTTAAATTGCTTTTGCACATTAAAGATTCTGAGATCTGTGTAACCACAATGAAAACTCAGAAAACATATTTTACTGTTCTACTGCTCTGTGCCATGCATTTCAACACACCTTATTCACATCTTAAAATTACTGAATATGAGAGAAAAGTTCAGATTTATTTTCTCTGCTATAGCAAACAATGCATGAGAACTGGAAGATTTAAATGTTTTGAGATGATCTTTTGGTGGGTCTGCAGAACTATGGATTTGTGAATGGTGTAAATGGTTCTAGTATAGCTCAACAGTGCAATGTGAGATCCTGGGAAACTTCTGGGGCAGATTAACAGCAGACGAGGAGAACAGTAAGAGTTTGCTACTGTTTTCTGTGGATTTCGGTCTCCAATAAAAAGAATGTACATTTAATCATTTAAATAATTTTTCAGAAAAATTGTTAAATGCTTCATCTTGTAGAATACATCCGAGAAAATTCTTTACGTTTATTCTGAATTTTGAAATTCTCTATATAAAAGTAAAGGCCAAAAGAACAGAAGCAGTGACAATCTAGCTCTAGGCTGGCCTGCATCTACATTTCCAAACTAGACACAAGCGTGCAAGGAAAATAAATCTGTTCAATTTGAAGCCTCTAGTCTGAAATACCCTACAATAATTCGGAAACTAGTGACTTTTCCGTCCTCTCTACAGTGGAGGCTCACTCAAATGGTTTCATGGAACCATGCAGCAAGTGGGATCAGAGCAAACCGAGCCATCAAAGAGTGAGCTGTCAGTGCAACACGTCCGTGGCACAGACCAGCCCTTCAGGCAACAGCAGGGATTTGCCTGAGTAAACCACGTTTAGAAGCCACTTGAACTGCCTCTGTGGAGGACACCTACTGCCTCCACCGCGCACAATTTGCTTGTTTTCATCTAGCATGCAAAAGCACTGCCTCCTAAAATCCTCCCAGATGTTCTCCCTTTGCACAAAGGCAGCAGACTTCTTGGCACCCCAGCACTGATGATGGGGCAGATTCACCAGTTTTCTTTAGCGGCTGCCAACCCTGGCTTCGTATGGGCCTCTAAGCACGCAGTGAGTTGCAGGTTGCCAAAACAGGTAATACTTTCTTTTGTGTCTGATCGAACGGTCAAACAGCTGCAAAGCAAATCCCTTCAGTGAGTTCATCTGACACAAAGCCAGGCTTTTTTGGGGGGGAGGTGGGGGTGTATTTTTCTGAACCAGCCGATCTTGCAGCCATATAATCACTGATGCAAGGAAGGAACAAGAATACACAGTTGAGAAGGAGAGAAGAAAAATGAGAAATCACTAAACTGAGGGTAGGAAACCATGCTCTAACTCTTCATTCTTGTTAGTCTCTACTCCCCACCTTCCACTGCTGCTCCTGTTATTTTCTTAGAGCTATCCAGACAGTTTTGCCAGCACCGAGCAATCCCTCTCCTGTAGTGCAGGCCCAAGGAGAAGTCAGACCTCTCCAGGTTGCCTGTGAGACAACAAAAGCAGCGTCTTTCCACAGCTTCCCACTCACTTCCCTTTGTATTCCGCTCGCCTTCCTTACACACGTTGTTCTCCCAAATTTTCTCCTTACCCGTGTTCCCTGTTTCTGAGCCTCCCATTACTGACCTGAAGCCAGTAACAAGTCCCCAGAGTAATTTCTGCTGAAGAAGTAATACAATTCTTACCAGCACTGTCAGCTAGGATAGGGTAGACTGTATCTAGTTCAGGAGGGAAACACCAGAAAATCAGCAAGCAAGATGTCATCACTAAAAACCCTGGTTCTAGCTACAAGATTAACTCCAACAACAGGAGTAAATCACCAAGGACATCAGAGCAATACTCATTAGGACAAAAGAAAAAAGCTCCAATAAGCTAAACTCAACTTGCTGGGACACCGACATGTTATTTATTATACAACTAGATTATTCTTATAAATCTACACTTAAGCAACAAGGCACATCTTGGCTCTCAGTCAAAGATTCTTATTTTTTCATCCTTTACAGTATATGTGATAGTCAAAATCAAAACAAGACTTACTACCTTTCTACTGTTTTTAGATGAAGACATGATTAAAATTTATCTGATTTTTGAGTTACTTCACAGACATGTCAGCACACTTCTAGGTATGAGCAGTTACCATTAGCTCCATCCTGCTGCAAGGATGGAGTGTTGCTCACCTACAAACTAGGCAGCGATTTACCTCCTCAAGCTTGGTGTAACCAAGTGACTGAACTATGACAAACTCTGTATTATGTCTACTAGCCTATAGTTATGTAAAAGACAGCAGATGACAACTCACTCACTTGTGAAGATGATGCAAGCAATTAAAAATTAATTATGTAAAAGATGGCTCAAACATTTACATGAAAAATAGGTTTTAAATTTTCCAGATGCAGTAGGTCAAGATACTTAAAATATCACAGTATAGGCTAAAATTTCTGTTAAGATACCACTTTTCTTTATGGACATTAGTGGTGCAGAAGTTGTGTTCATGTGGACTCAAGGATGAAACCAGGGAAGTAAATACATTATCTGATGAAAACGTGGAAGAAACAGACTTCTGTAATGACAGGATTAAAAAAAAAAAAAAAATCTACCTGCACAATTGTGCAGACCGAATGCCACAGTAACAAAAGAAACCTCCGTGCAACTGATATGCTGCCTGAGAAATGGGGGAGATGCCTTCAACTATCCCACTGCTACAGTTAGTGTCCTCCTCACCCCTTTTTCTTTTCAGGATACATTTTCTCCTCTCTCATTTTAAATTTTTTTTCAATTTAAATACATGCAGGTTCTAAAGCCATTTGGTGCTATGTCCTTTTTAGAATGTTAAAAATTATTACCCCAGCTTTTGGGTAAATGTATCTTTTTTACAGCTTCTAGTAAAAAACAGCCTTTTTTTTTTTGTTTTGCCGATGGCTACATACTTTAACTCCACTCTAGTAAGCAGGCAAGATTCTACATCTGCAAATATCCAGTTGCAACATGCTCACAAGATTAATATTTTTTATAGCTTTCAAACTAACCATTCACCAAAGAGATCAGACAGGTATAGCAAGACGACCATTTTGAATAAAGGCATATTTATGATCATATCCTTCAAGGCCCGAGGCACCATTTGTAGCTCACCTTAAAAAAAGAAGAATCTTTGTCATCCGAAGGCTGCCTGGAGAGCGTTCACACTTCACAAATGTATGAAGTACTACTTGGCAACAAGTAGAGTTTTCAGTGGTTTAAGTCAACAAGGCTCCGTGCCTCAAAGAAACGACAAACGAGAGACCCCCCATCTGAACCTTTCCCTTGGACCATCCCAAGTCTGTCCTGCTCTGGTGTGCTGATGGATGTGAAGCCACGGCCATTCAGAACAACCGCATCAGAGCACAGGGCTCAAAACCAGCTCTGCAGATCGCACACGACCAGCAGATCTGTGAGGGATAAAGCCCAGGCTTACCCCGGTGCAGACCGAGGGGGAGGAGGGGTATGCACCATCACGGAAGGATTTTATATTTTCCAAACAGACTGTCAGGTGACAAAGAAATTCATCAAATATGCATTCAACCATTCATAGAAGGATAACTTCTTAGTTTGGCGTTGGAATACTCTCAATTTGGGGTATGACACCATTCAGAATGAATGTGACAGAACAACATAAGAACTGCAGCAGGCGGGTGATGGCAGCGCCCGCGTGCTGTGCAGTGCCGCTCCCCAGCGCCTGGGAAGTGCAGGAGCTCCAGACTGAGGCTTCTTCCATCTCCCACCTGAAAACTCCTATGAACAAGCAAACAGGAGTTAAACTGAGAATAACTAAGTAAAGATATAAACACTACCAAGCAGAACAAGAGCTGCAGCTGATATTGAATTTCCACTTACATCTTCTCCTAGCCCTGTAAAATTATTACTGAAGTATTACTCTATACATTATTGTGAGATACAACACACACTAACCGTAGGCAGATATATTTCAACTGGAAGCATTATAAAACCAGATTTATTTTGTGGGTCTTTACAAACGTATGTGTCTCGATTTTGTCATATAGTCTATTGGTAAAAAAATTATATAAACAATTTTCCCAAAGATAAAGATTAACAACTACAACCACAACTTTGAAAGACAGCTGAAGAGTTGCAGACTTCCACAGCTCCCCCTGTTTTGCCAGTGCAAGTTTTTGAGGGATGTGGTGTAACCTGTACCGCTGAGACAGTCTGGAACGAGGCACTACCAACCCCCTGTCGCATCCTGCCTTTAAAAACTGACCAGAGGAGATCAGTGCTGTGATCACAACACAGATGCCCGTATTTTTACTGACACCGCAGTCTCCATCTCTGCACTGAGAACTGGGGTTCAGCAACGAGTGACCAACGAGCAGCAGCTTAAATTTGGTTTAGTAGGGAGAAAAATCCAACCATGCTCTTGTAAAAATCGAGAAATTGACAGTGTTGAAACTTCTGCTTTTACTCGGGATATGTTTATAAGTTCTTTAATGTAACCTGTGGTTGCTCCTGCTCAAATGACTCCTACAGAAATGCCCAATTCTTGCATACTGTAGATTGGGGATTACCACTGTTCTCTAATAAACATGGCTATGGATTAGCAAAAGGTTTTAACTGAAGTGAAATTTTATCAATTACTAAACTGTAGTTTACTCTTCATTTCGCTCTAAAACAGAACTGCACAGCAAAACTCAGTTTGCTGCTAAGAATGCTCTATGTGCAAAATTCTGTATTTAATCAAATGGAGCTCTCTCTTCTGTTCTCCAACCCAGAAGCTAAGAAAAGCTGCATGAACTAGACAACAAACGTCTGGCTTTTAAGGCCAAAATTACCAGTACTTCAAACAGTTCTCCAATCTCCCAAACAAAGAAGTATCATTGGTATTATTTTTCTGAGGTATATTTGAGTTTGTTTGCCCCTAAAACCTTTAAGTACTATTAGTAGGATTACACATAACTCTTCTATATAGAATTTAGTATTTCTACTAATACTTTACAAAGAGATGAGGAGCTGTGAAGTACCAAAATTTACAAGTGACATTACGATTAGAGGAGATCAAAGACAGCTGAGTAACTTGAGGAAAACCATAAAGCAAAGTGAATGAGCTTATGTTGATAAACACAAAATCATGTGAACTGTTCCTATCAAAGCGAACCATATGCCTTCCCATAGTAGGGGGTGGATGGTAGCAGCCTAACTATAAAGCTAGACACACTTAGGTTAAAATGTTTGGCCAGGCATGAAGACTTCTTGCAGATGTGCTGTAAGAGAAAAGTGTCAGGGCAATGTCAATGGTACATTAAATAACGTCAGTAATTTTAACCACAGTCTGAAACAGATGCCCACAGTGCAGAACATAGACAATTCAGTATACAGCAACAAGCAAATTCAGAGGGATAGAAAACTATATACCGAAGGAATAAAGATTAAGAGTGGAAATGGTCAAGAAGGGAAACAAATACTGAATAATGGCAAATGGTTCAGGTTTTTTACTGATGCTCAGTTAAACCAAGAAACTCTCAGATGGGTATTCACAGGCTTCCTGCTGTGTGGAAGTTCTGCATCTTTATGCGGCACACCACGATGATGCCAAGCTGCCATTTTCTTCTCTCAGTGAAAAACATTTCTTCCTATAAAATCTTCAGGCATGCAATTTTGATATAAAACATTGCCATCCCATGACAAAGTTTACCAGTTGGAGATGCAATTTAGATAGCTATCCCGCCTCAGTTCCTGAATGACTGAAAATATGACTCAAATGTATTCTAAAAGCTCAAATTCAAAGTTTCAAAGGAATCTCAAGTACCAGTGACATCATCATTCTTATTTGCACCTTTTAACTCCCTGCCCCATATTCTAGTCTAATAATAATTTCTAAGCAGGGAAAATTAACCACACCAAAACCAGTAACAGGGACTGGAACTTCAAGAGTTAAGAAACAGCGTGGATTTGTCAAAAGGAGATTTGATATAGTCTACCTAATTTTGGTCTATGACAAGAGCACTAGAAGAAGTAGATCTTGAATGTAAAGCTTCTGACGCTGCACATGGCCTCCTGACAAGCAGCTGAAATAGCACAGGGGAAAAAACTGTGGGGGAAAAGAGGTAACCAGTATGACTTGTTAGGAAGCTGTAATCCAAGCAGTAGTTACTAGTTCAGTCGCATTGGAGGAAGGCTTGAAAGGGGCCCTGACAGGGCTACCCAGGACAGCAGTGAACGCCAGCACCACTGCCAGCGTTTTGGGGGCAAGGGCCGGGGCAGGGGAGGGGAACACACCCACCACTGAGGGACCACAACAGCCTTCAGAGATCGTCAACTACAGGAGAATCTACTGAGAAACAAACGCCACGCTCAAGAGCATCTGATCCCAACTCAGACGGAACGCTGAAGCTGGCCTGTCCATCCCAGCAATACCCACTGGCTTCCCATTACCTCCACACACACCATCCTGCCTCACCCGTGTGCAAGTTCACCAGAGCTACAAAGACCACCAAGTGCCCCGCTGAAGCAGGAACACGCACAGTGCAGAGGACAACTAACAAGACAACGGCTCTGTGGGAAACAACATGGAGTTGGGGTGCCTGCAATCAAAGCACACTTCCCTGTGACAAAGAAAAAGGGGCGGGGGGGGGAGAGCTACCTCCTTTATCACTCCTGCTTATTTTCCATTTCCCATTGCACTGAAATGCACAATCTGCCCAGTCTGCTTGGTGAAAAAGGATATCCAGTCCTGTGCACCCAGTTCAAGTTGGATCAGTTGAAAAGCCAGAAGAGAGCAGCCAAAGCTGTGCAAATTTTATGTGGGAGTTGCCTGTGTTTGGATACGAAACAGAGGCTATGGGGAAAAGTGATAACAGCTGAAATACTGAAGTCACTGCAGGAAAGACAAAACAAGAATCAAGGATAACATTTAAAAGCGCCTGCTATCTTCTTGTCAGGTATCAGACAATAACTGTGTCAATTATTGTGTTACAAGTGTTACCAAGTGTTACCATCTCTTCTAAATGGGATACTGGGGTGCTCTTCCCCCCTTCCAAATTCAAACAAACTTTGTTTTTTAGACCTTTTCATAACTACAGATAATGTAAAGAATTAAAGAATTAAATGCTCACAGTTAGGATTTAGGTATGCCTGACAACTAATACTGATATATTTAAATAAGCAACCCTATGACCAGAAAAGTTACAAACTTAATCAGTTATTTTCACTGTGCTTCAACATAAAGCTCAAAATGAGGGGTTTAAAACAGCTATCAAAACCACATCCTCTCAATAACACGAAGTAGTTGAAAAATTACGCAATTTTAAGTCTTAAAAAACACAAGAATTAATTACTGGTTTAGGGGATTTCCACTTTCAAAACAGAGAAAGCCTGCTCTTGCTTGCACCATGCAAGTCCAGGAAAACGTCCATGTAATAACTCAGGAAATACACTCAGGGATGACAACAGCAGAAAAGAATGCACTTCCAGAACTTGCAAGATTGCTATTTCATATAACGCTTAAGCAGTAATTGCAGTTAGAAGCACGTCTTTCCATTTTTAGAATGTCTTACTTAAGCTTCATAAAAATATATACGATTTCAGATAGCTGATATCGAACCAAACTTTCTGAGCACTTGCAAAGTAAGGAAGAGGAAGCAGCTAAGCACCGGGCATGAAAGACCCTGAGCCAAACAAAGCCTGAGCACCCTTCAACAGAATAAAGTACTAAAACCAGTCCTATTTGAAAGGGAGGACTCAACAAGAAACACCCTTATTATTATACCACTGGAATTGAAAATACGTTACACGTATCACTTATGCTATCTAAAAATGAAACGTTTCAGCAAGGTGCTTTAAGTCAGTTGCTAGTTACCTTTTCAATATCACAGACAGCAGGATAAATTACAGATGTTAACAGGATATCTATCTACCTAATTGCATTTTCTGCCATCTATTTGTGAAGGACCACTTCAAATCCGAAAATTTTGAAATGGACCTTTTCAGCAAAAGCACTAAAGAGGTTCCACAGAGTGTTTAACCTCTTTTTCCTTTCTCTTTTAAAGCTCACCTAGTACATTCTCTATTAGCTCAGTTCTCATATGACCAGACAGGTAAAGCTGCAAATACCAGAGCAAATGTTAACATGCCCAGCAAAGGAGGGGCAAAAATAGGCTCAAAACATCTACATTACACTTCTCTTGTTTAAGGGAAGTGTGTAACACTCCACTTCTTTTGTCAAACAAAAGCACAATAAAAACTTAATGAAAAATGTCTACATTACATAGCGTGCATATAATTATTTTTTAAAATAACATTTTTAAAGAAGTTGCTTCCTTACAATGGCAAGTACAGTTTGTGTCTTCTTTCTCTATGGTAATGCTACTGGTTAACTCCAAGTGACTCTCCACACACCTTCTGATGAACATTAAAATCTTTTTCTATAGGTTTTAAAAATAGACTTCAGTGAGGCTATTAATGCAAACTTCAGAACAACATGTCCAAATACAGCAGGTAAACACACACGCTCACATACTACCTTGTCCCATTTTCATCCGGTTTTAATACCGATGCTGCTGTTGCTTGTCAACATCCTCTTGTTGAGCCACAGGAAGGATATGCCCAACAATTTTGTCAGATACATGGAATAAGCCAGAAGTCCCTTAACTTGTTGTTTACGGTCACCCTAAAAGGTAATATTTACTTGCAAGGGAACTGATGGAGTAACACAGCCGTGCTGTTTAGGGGCTCCTGTCCGCAGGGATCCGAGCGACGCTGGCATTCGACACGGGCCAGCCGCCGCCAAACAAAGCAGCCGTGCAGCGAAATGCAGACCCAGAACCACCACACGAGCTGATAATCCTGCCCAGGACAACTACCCTGCCCAGGGACCACGGGAGGACCTCGGCATGGCACGCTGTGCTCCAGGGGTCTGGCACGGCCTGAGGCCCACGCCAGGGAGACAGCCCTCAGCTCTGAGGAGCCAGCCTCTAATTCTTTCAAAACCAAGGTCACCACCATCACTGCTCCCATCCTCAACAGGAATTAGGAATATAAAGCGTTTAAACAAAGGAAAATGTAGTAAAGCTGAGACTGGACAAAGCTCTGATACAAGGTTGGTTACTTGTTCCACACTTGCCACCAGCAAATGCCTCACAGGGGTGGGCAGAGTCTTTAAGCCTCATTATCTCCAAATAAGTCTTCATGAAAGTGAAACACTTCATTTACTGGAATGGCAATACGAACTTCAGGTTTCACACTGGATTGTCAAGAACTGATGATCTAACCCCCCTGATGACCTATTTGCAAAAGATGGAAAGACACGCATCCATGCCAAGTATAGCACACACAAAGCTACAAACTCTCAACACCCACCAAAAAATAAACTGTCTATTCAGCGTCTTCACAACAGACATTTCTAGTATTTCCAATTTATTAGTTATAAAAACATAATCCACTGGTGAACTCTAAGACCCACTGACCAAAGCAAAATTCAAAAGATAGGAATAGTCATGTTACCAGCTTTCAACTTCAGAGAGAAGTCATGTCTCTGGAGCCTGTTCATTTCTGTAACTGGTGCTCCTTCATGTGAAAAAGGCCAGAGCTTACAGAGAAACCGTTAATGCTTTTGGGTGAATCTCCAACAGCAGAGAAGAGATAGCTGCTGGCAGTGGCCACTCAAACTTTGGGGTGGAAGCTCCATTAGAAACAAATACTGCTGGAAACTTGGTCCTCTAAAATCCAGCTTTGCCAGACACTGATACATGAATAATCATCACAATGGTGGGCCACAGGTATTCACTTCATGGATATGGTGACAAACAAGCAATTAAACCAACAAAAAAGATTACTCAACAAACCCAAGCCTAAAAGACACAACAAAAAAAACACCACTTGCTGAAACAGCCATAGATCACATCGCTACAAACCGACTTAAATTTTAAAATGGAAGGATAATTTAAGTAGGCAGACCTAACTGAAGTCGTCGATTTGAGAACAAATCTTATTAAACAGAAAACAACACGGTAATATCAACCAGCTGAGATCAGTAGAGCTGCCTGACACTAGTGCAACCAACCAAACGCGTACCTGCCACAGGGGTGGAAGGGATGACACACACACACAAGCACACAACCTACATCTAAGCCAGAGAAGAATTACTTCTCTGGGAAGCACACCTCCTTTGAAAGAGACACAAGTGAAAAAGCTGAGCACCCTAAGGGGAGAGGAGAAATCTACACGTCCATTTATTTTGAGAACTGTTGTTTTCCAAGTCAAATAAAAATGAAATTATGTGAAAGTTACAGACAATCAAGCCAAACAAGACTTGCTAAAGCAGCAAAGAAATGAGGCAAATAACAAAAACATTTGTCTGAAGAGAAAACACAGTCAGGTAATACCCTACCAGGCACCCAAGACAGAATAAGCTAAACATGGTCTCTATTTTCAAATGATCGTGATTATGGGTTCAGCTTGTTCATGGGAAGGAAGACAAACAAGTAGTGTTAACGAAAAGCTCCATCTGGAAAGAAGTTTCTCCACTAGGAATTCCCTTGTGATTGATCGTGTCTAACACTGCCAAAACAACGGGCCTTCACACGTCCTGCAAATCTCGGGGGGCTCTGGTAGGCAGGAAGGGCTTGGGGCACTAAGCAGGTATGTTATTATGGAAGACCTCCAGCAATGAATCTTGCTGCTGTTCTTTACCCAAGCCACAGATGGTGACCAGTGAGTTTCTGTAACAGGCAATAAGGTCCTCACAAAGCAGTGACTGGTGAGAAGAATATGGACTCACTAGTTACTCCTGTGAGATGGCCACAGGAATGGCACATGCTGTTGTAGAATACATCAAAATTACACTTCCAGCAGAGATTCTGAAGGGCTGCTTCTATTATAATGAAATACAAGTTAACTCAGTGCCTGGCACAGGTCTTGTTTCTCACATTTGCAGCTGGTTGTGCTGGTCTGACTGAATTCAAAGGCTGTCATGATGACAAAAGGACCAAACCCTCCTTTTTGACAGGCAGAAACCGTACAAAACAAGAGACCAGGGAGGTATCACTCACCAATTACTGTCACAGGCAAAACAAACTCAACTTGGGGAAATTAGTTTAATTTATTACCAATCAAATCAGAGTAGGGCAATAATAAAACCAAATCTTAAAACACCTTCCCCCCACCCCTCCCTTCTTCCCAGGCTTAACTTTACTCCCAATTTCTCTCCCTCCTCCCCCCAGCAGCGCAGAGGGCAGAGATGGGGTTGTGGTCAGTTCATCACCCGTTGTCTCTGCTGCTCCTTCCTCCTCAGGGGGAGGACTCCTCACACTCCTGCCCTGCTCCAGCGTCTATGAATTCTATGAGTACTTGGGGGTAAAAACGAGGATAAGGAGACATTTGAGAAAACACCAAACAGGTCTTAAATGACCATAAAGAAATTTATCTCTGTAACTATAAATCAGGGAATTTCTCAGTGTAACGAACATCTTGGAAGAGTGAAAAAAATATACTGGATGTATCACTTGAGAACAGAATTATTGGTGGCTATTTTCTTCACTGTTGTAACTGCACTGTTAGGATCCTCAGAGTGGATTCCTATCATACTGGTATACTCAATTTATTTTTTATTTACACAAATAAAATCATATCTACCATGAGGGAATTCAAACTACTTCAATCACACAGTTAAACCAGCAGAAAGTAGCCAGCTCCTCTGGGATGTGTTTACAATCAGTTTTGTTTTGATTCATATCCTGCTGGCATCTCTGCAACTGGAAAATGTTAAGGTCAAATCAAGGTGATTTGCTTGCTTTCCTTCTGCGGTAGGGCCGATTCAATTAGGGCTCTTGAATAAAATATACACAAATATCTTCATGCAGTACTGAACTTATTAATAATCAAAGCTATTACTACATTTAGCATCCACCCAGGGCACTCTAATGCCAAGTACATCTGGACATCCACAGGATTTTCAGAATCAGGCATTCAGGTTCCACCACATTTAACGGTACAAACTGGCATCTGAAAACAATTAGTTCAAGCCACTGCGTCTCCCTCTGCTAGTTTTATGGTAAGACTTCACATTTTGGTCTAAGTTCACCTGGGATTAAATAGGGATTTGATCCTGTCTGTTCAGCCGAGAGCCAGTCAAGGCCATAGCTGCTCTAACCAATCCCCAGTGAGCAGCACGGGAAAAAACCTGCACAGTTGTAGTTGTGTCATGATAAATAACTTACTTGGGGGAGGTGCTGAACGTCCCCTACCTGAGTAAATCACCATTCTGTTTGAAGATAACACACAAACCTACACATAAATCCTATACTGCGGCAAGTTTGACAGACACATACTCTTTCATCTAGATGAAGAAATGCTCTTGACGTTGGCCAGGGGAGAGGCAGTCACTGAATCTCCCAATACCTGCTTGGAGGTAAAAAAGGCAAAACGGAAATAAAGTCAGGCATTAGCACCACGTCATTCAATGGTACTAGGTCCACTTTCAGTACACTGGACAAGATTAATTACACTGGACACTAGCTCTGCCATCAAGGAAAAGCTGGGTGGAAAGCTAATGTGCACTTAACACCAAAAAGGTGGCTTGCGTTTGTACACCTATGAAGTTATAAGTCTTACAAATTTAACACATTACATCCTGAGGCAACATCACACCAGACTGCTTCACATTCATATTAAAAAAACACACTGGCAAGAAGCCTCAACCTTGTACCATAGAAGGCTGTCCATCGGTAAGGTCTTTTGAAAGGCAAACTAGGTGACCAATACTACTGCAGAGATAGCTGCTCCTCCACACACTATACAGGAGATCATTAAATGCATTAAAAATAAGAAAGCATTGTATTTCAAAAAATAGCATATCCTCAGTTATAAGCATTGCTTTCAGCTTGGGTTGTCCTGTTTCAAACAGAGACTGAAAAAGTACAAATATCCAACGTGTGCAGTAAATCCAGCTACCCCTAAGAACTTCAGCAAAGCGACTGCATCAGACGAGAGATCCATCCAGCACGATGATCCCGACTGACGATGGCCTGTAGCAGATGCCTGAGGAGAAAGGCACACAGCTCTGTATCCCCGGGCTTCTCGCCCAGCCACCACGAGGAAACAGGCCGGCTGTACAAACAAGACAGCTTCCAATCCCGAATTACTAGATTCAGCTGAATTATGGGAATTTAATGGTAAAGCAGATAAGAAGTCCCAACTTACAGTATCTTATAAAAAGTTGTGTAAAATGATGGAGAAACACTGTGAAGGAACACAGAATATTAGATGTTTCCCAGGGTTTTTTTTTCCCATATTCTGTAAAGAACCTTATTTGAAAACCTTTAAATACTAATGCCAGATTCTTGCAACAGCATATGCTGAAGAACAGTAGTTATCCATCTGTTGTCTGGAACCAAAACTTGACTCTGAAATACAGGCCAAGCAAGCTTAAGAGTTCTGAATTCCAACAGACCGTAGTCTTCCATAAGGATTTTCACTGATGCCTTAGCTTAAGAAATTATAAAATCCATTGACAAGGGTAAATATAAAAGACAGCGGCATGATGACAAGCTTGAGAAAATAAAAGTTGTAAAAATTAAGAAAGTTAAGAAGATTGTGTAGTTATCACAGCTACATCTTTGCTCTCCTTGTTTGAGGCTGTTACAAATTGCCAGAGCAGAGGCTCTGTAGTTGGTTGTTAATTAGTTAATGAACGTTAGTAGGATGACATTGCAGAGGTTTCACACACTCAGTATTTATTCTTACGGGGGGCAAAAGGACACACCACACTTGGATTTCTACAATTAGAAGGCATTTTTGCACTGAAGATAAAAATCTCTAGCCTGGCTGTAATTCTGTGCTACGTACAAATCATTTGAGTCAGCTACAGGCTATTTTTAAGTTCAGAGACCAAAGGGAAGGCAGTCTCCCTGAGATACAGGGCAAGGAGGGAAAGAGCAGAAATGGAGCTCATGCAGCAGCATACCCTGTCCCCTCTTCCTCCAACATGTTTAAGTTCGCCCATCTAAAGACTTGGAAGTGAGACAGACACGTCAAATATTTTGAAAGAAAAGCCTAAGCAGGCAGGCGGCTGTTTGCCACGCAGAGAACAGTAACATGCTGTTACCAACTGCCTCGTTCCAGTGAACCTGGGGAAGAAGTCTGCTTCGGATCATACAGAACTAATTATTAGCTCCAAGAGAAGCATGCAATACTGAAGCAGCTACCTGTGCAGTGTTAGTAGCTCTTGATTTTTGTAAGAAAAAAATTCCACATGAGTAAAAGAATGCATTTGACTGTTGGACTGTAAGATGAAGTATTTCCGAGCTGCTCCTCTGATCACCAAACGCGACCGAAGGAGGTGCTGTCGGAAGTTTTCCCCCAGTGACATTCTTCCGAAGCACGATCAATCTCAGCTTCCACTCAAAGGAGAAGATAACGTTTATGCCTCCAAACGCAGAATGCATCTGCATAGCAAGGTACTTTGATTTCACAATACTCAATCATGCAAGTTTGAGAACAATCAATTCAGAAAGACATTACTCAGTAAATAGCAGGGAAAAAAGCCCCAACAAACACGGAGAAGTTGAGGACTCATGGGTGTTCTTTAAAGCAACCAAACCAGCAACTTGGAAACAACCCGCTACAGACTGCTGCAGAAACGTTTCTATGGGTGACAAGACAGTATTTTTATTGCTTGTATTGATGCATCCTGACATTAAAATGGCACGCAAATTAACTAGTCTAGCAACCTGGTATTTTTCCATCAACTGTTTTAATCTACAGAGATGGGCACACAGGACTAAGCAACCGATAAACCAGATTTAATCAGATGGTCTTAATGAAACTTAAAATTTGAACATGTGAAAATCACATCACACAGCGATGCTTTACATAAAGCATTATTTTCAACTTCCTATAATAAAAGCTATATGGAATATTACCATAGTAAAATATTTTTGTTCCGTTGTAACAGTATGCCTGTGATGTTTGAGATGAAGGGAAAACAAGGAAAACTCTGGAAAAACTGCAATAACTCGAGCTATCTTTGCTATCTAAAA
Organism: Otus sunia; assembly: GCA_010365825.1. NCBI lineage: Eukaryota > Metazoa > Chordata > Aves > Strigiformes > Strigidae > Otus > Otus sunia. The sequence goes on from ML997604.1 coordinate 463,386, forward strand.
CAAAAACATAATTGTATCTCCCTTTTCCATTTCAAATTTCAGTCCTCCTGAAATATATAAATATTTATATTATAGAATAAATCAATATACTAGTAATACAGGACAATTTAGTAATACAATATAAAATAATACAATGAACTAAAACAGCATTTGCTCAAATTCAAATAAGGTAAGGCTTTCTAAACCTGACAAACTTCACACTTCCTGAAAGCAGGCCAGCTGTGAGTTAAGGTACCTTCTTTTACATCTATTACGGTAAAAAAGATATTAAAAAAATCTAGTCATTATGAATACCAAAAAACATATGAAGTTTAATAAAAAAGGTTATCTTCCTACACTGTCCCAGTAAATTTTCAGACTTTATTAGTGCAGGAGGAACTGACTTAGGAACAGTCTTCCTGCTCCTTCCTAAGCATTCCGGGCTAGCCAAAAGAAAACTCAGTAGCACATCAGACAGACTAATTCCTGTATTCAGTCTGTCTTGCTAATCCAACATATTTTAAGTTACTGAATATCTTTGGGGTGGGGTTTTTTTGTTGTTTGGCTTGAGTTTTTCAGTTGTCATTTCTGGTTTTGTTTTTTTATTTTTTATTTCAGTGTCAGTACGAGACTTGGTTAATTTTTTGTGTTGCTTAAAAATAACCTGTGTGTTCCACAACAACATTAAAAAAACTCTCTCAGTAGTGGAAGACACATTAGTCTGAACAAAAAAGCATCCCACCATAGGCAGTGTTTTCCACTAGAATTTGGAACCTCCTTAAAAAATTTCAAGTCTTTGAACCACAGTGAGTTTTTGTGTCAGTCTTTCTATTATGTAAAGAATTCTAAACAATGATTTTTGAAAGTATCATCTGGAAAAGGATTTATTTAATTACAGTGAAATCTCACAATTCTCAGTGTATGCTGTTGCTGTGACTTATGGTAAGAAACAATGGCAAAACTAAGAAAACTTAGTAATTTTATTTCTTTATTAGATAGTCCAAAGAGCACGGATCAAATGGACACATCTCACAGATCGGTAAGCCAATCTGAAATTTCTGGGTTCAATATTTTTCTGTCTCTTCTTTGAAATATAAATGCACTCCCAGAAACAAGTGATGTATTGTATCAATCATCTCACATGCCAATAGTTACAGCTAAAATAAGGCACTGGTTATTTTCTCTACATTGGTTCTGAGTACAAAGCTTGATGTGAAGGATACAGAGCAGCAAGAGATGTCAAATTCTGCTAGCATACCTTTGATTAATCCCAGACTGGTTTGGGTGGGAAGGGACCTCACAGCCCATCCAGTCCCACTCCCATTCCCCCAGGCAGGGACACCTTCCACTAGCCCAGGTTGCCCAAAGCCCCGTCCAACCTGGCCTTGGACCCTTCCAGGGAGGGGGCAGCCACAGCTTCTCTGGGCAACCTGTGCCAGGGCCTCACCCCCCTCACAGGGAAGAATTTCTTCCTTACATCTGATCTAAATCTCCCCTCTGTCAGTTTAAAACTTACCCCTCATCCTATCCCCACACCC
>ML997604.1:471332-584653 GCA_010365825.1 Otus sunia
GGCCGCCAGCGCGGGGGAGGCTCCTCCGGCGCCACCGCCGATCCCGCCGGCCGCCTCGCGGTGAGTGTCCGTGCGCGGCGCGGGAGCGGGCGGGGCGCAGGTGGCTGGAGCAACCGGTTGCAAAATGGCGGCTGCGGCGGTACCGCGGAGGCCGCTGCCGGAGGTCCTCGTCCCCCCGCTGCCGGCCGGGCTGTCCCGACCGGGCTGGGCGCCGCGGGTGGCTGCCTCCCCTCGGGGGTGCCTCCTGCCCCGCCTCAGGCCGCCTTGGGAGTCGCCGCGGCCCGCGCTGCCGCCGCGGGCGCGGTAGCGGAGCTGCGTGCAGTTGGGGCTCGCCCGGGGTTCCCGGCGGGCTGGAAGAACCGGGAGCGGAGACCCGCAGTGCTGGTGTCCCGGCAGGACGCACCGCCCTGAGCTCTGCTCAGACTCTGATGGGTGAAGTCAAGGCGTTTGTGAAAGATAGGAGAAACACTTCGTGTAGCGTGTTAAAATCTCACCAGTTCTAGTACTTGCTTAACTGTGTTTATGGCATAGGGAATTACACACAGAGAAGAGAAAAGCTTAGTCGTCTTTTTGACTTATATGACTCTTTGAACACAAAACCCCACTGTTTCTCGGGGTTTTCTGACCAATACTGTTTTCTCTCCTCCCAGTCTGCTGCTGTTACAGCTGCAATAGGGGACTGGCCACTTCACTGGCTAATATGATGATGACGACACAGTAAACAGCTAAAACAAGCCCAAACCAAATTGCCACTTGAATCTTCCCAGCAGCACATGTACTCTCGTTTTACTTGGTTATGCTTTTGCCTTTTATCTTTTCCTGATACTTGTCTACTGTGCTAAGAAGGCTCCAGATATTCTCCTGTAGGCACACCTGTATTTGGGGTGTGATTCACTGAGCAGCTTTTGCTGTTTTAACAGATTGTCTAACTCAACCCCTTCCCCTCTTGCATTGGTGCAGACTTGTAGGAATCCCACTGAAAAATAACCATGGAAATGGTACCTACATTTATACTGGTGTCTTTTGTTTTCCATCCAGATAAGTTCTCCAGTTTAGTGTGCAGTGGGATGCGCCATTTTTTTGTCTTGGCATAAGGACACGTGACGACTCCGACGTGGTTTATTCGGTGCTGACACTACAGGTAGAAGTGTGCCTTACCATGTGTTCAGAAAAGAACTGCAGGTAAAAGGTAGGGGTAGCTGAGCATGGAGAGTCACCTATAAACTCAGAATTCATATAGTCCCCTTCCTTAATTTCCATTACATGCCACTTGGAATGTAATCTGCTGTGCTGGAAACCATGTAGGCTCTTGGCATAATTTTTAATCTCTGTAATATTAGTTGCCCTTTGTATGGATTAATACAGGAAGAACTCCTACAGTATGATCATATGCCAAAGAGAAAATACTTGGCAGATGTAAACAGGGGTCTTGATTCCTTGCTGCCCTGAAAATCTCATGATTCACACTATGTTGAGTGGGTATAAAATGTTACCCAACCAGAGTGGTGGTCTCCTCCTAGGGAACAGGACTTCAGAGGAATAATAGCAGAAACTTAGTAAAACAGAGTAACAAGGGCGAAATAAGATAAGCAGGGGAAGGGTCAAATGAGAGTGGAGAGCAAGAGAAAGGAAAAATAGAATGTGAAATCTGAATAAGCAGATCTAGAATAAAGGGAGGAGAAAGCACAGAAGCTGTGAAAGCAAAGACTTCCATTAGTTGCAAGGTGGCTTCTGCCAAGGGTGTACTGGCTTAATTAAATCAACTTCAAATCACTCCCAACTGGTTTTACCCTGTAATCTGCATATTGTTACACTGGGCTAGCTTCCACAGATAGCAGCTTTTAGAAGATGAAGCAGCTTACTTGCCTGCCCTGGTAAATGGAGCCATTTCTGAAGGTTGCTGTTGTGGCTGTGGAAGGCCCACCCTGCGGGCAGGGGGCGAAGGGTGGCACGCTGCCATCTCCAGGCCTCCTGGGTGCTGGGTGCTGCCGGGTGGACCCCTGTGACCCTCAACACCCTTAGGAACAGGCTCTTCCAAGCGCACTGTAGCCCTGCAGAGCCAGGCATTGCGAGGGCTCTCTCTATTTTAGAGTTTGCCACTTGGGCAAGATGGAAGAGGGTAAGAAATAATGGTGAGAAGGACAAAGTGATCTTGAGCCGGTTTGTTTTGGCACAACAGGAGTATAAAGAATTAAAAATAATATTTTGAGGTCCTGTCGGGTTTGCAAATACACTGAATGACTATCAGTGAAGAACAGCAATTTCATTCTATCTGGTATTAGTCATACAGTCACAGCTTTTGTATTTGCTTTGGCACCCAGAGCAGCCAATACATTATCTAATTTGACTGCTGCATATCACAGACCATCAATTCCCACCTGTTTGTCACTGTACTGAGCCCAGTAGGGACTGAATATGTTATGGAAAGGCACCCCGTTTTAACTTTCCCATGCAAAGAGCTGCATGGTGTAGTGATTCTTCTGATTTTTTATTCTGTTAGTTGATAGTAGCCTTTGACAAATACATGTTTAAACTCTTATATCAATTTTAGGATCAGAAACAAACAAGTACTGTTTCTTTTTATTCACCTTCCTTAGGACGTGACTTGAAAGTAAGACGATCCTTCTTTCTCATTTCAGTGTCTTTTGGAAAGCACTGATTCCATTATGTTTGCAAATCTTATAAAAATCTAATGGCATGTTTTCCTTTTGAACCTTCCTGGTTTCTTATGAGCCTTAAATCTGATCTCTTAAAGTGATTGTGCTTGTTTTCCAGCTTTGTAGATGAGCAGTTTAGTTAACGGGTATTTGCTGGTTGTTTTGCTGCTGTTGTGCTCCTTCAGTATTTCGAGTCATTAATATATTTTTCTGCTTCGTTTAGTCTATTCTGAAATTAATCCAAGTTGGAGGTGGTTGGGTTTTTTTTATATTCCACAGATGTTCACAGTCCTTGCAGAACTCTGGCATGCCTGTCTTTACCGATTATTTTGGTATTTGCAAGATTACCTAGGTTTTCTCATTTGATGGAAGTATGCAGGCAGAGGCTAGAAAGTGGGAATTGTCGGCACAGAATGCTCAGTCCTTGGAAATGTGGGATTATAAAGATAAATATCAGTCACAAAAACAGTGTTGCCTTTGTTTCTCTTTTTTCTGGAAACTACTTAGTGCTACCTGTTTTATCTGTAATCTCTTACAGGTACTGAAATTACAAAGCTTTGGAACAAAATAACTGGTGAAGAGAGTGATGCTCATGGCAGGCTAACTGAACAAATGAGCAGCTGTGCAGCATTCACAGGGGAAATTATTTAGATGTGTAGGCTTTTTCCCCTCATTAAAACCTACAATTTGATTTCAAAAGTTACTGCTAGCCGTTGTGTTGATGTCACAGCAACTCAGTCAATCATCATACAGTTGACTTCGGGTAATTTGGAAACTGTAATTTCATGTGGTTTAAAAAGCAGTAAATGTTCTCCTGCTTTTTTTATTGTGGAACTGGGGAGGTGTGACACCTGATAGGTGTATTTTTTAAGTAGTAGGGGACTGACATTTTGCTATTTCAGTGAGGTGTTTTACAGAAATTTTAAGTTTCAGATGGTGGCATTCAAAATGACTGCTCTATCATGAGTATAGATTTCTCTCTCCCTGTGGGAAACCAAATATTGAAGAAAAGTATTTTGATACTGCCAAGCAGTTTGCATTTTCATCATTTTTTTTCTTCCATGGCTTTGAAGCATCGGGTATGAATATTTGATTCTAGATCCTGCATAGTACTCAGCACGATCCCCAAGCTTCTGATTACACAGCCGCTTTAATCTGGCCCCAGCCCAGCTGCAGTGGAAATGGGACAATGCTGCCCTGTCATGGTATCCCTCCAGCTCTCCTTGTGCCAGCAAACGTGACCGTGCAGCTGTGCGGTGAGCTACATTACAAAATTGATCCAGTTTCCCCAGAAACCTCCCCGCAACATACGCTCTTATTTTTTTAGTGGGATCAATGTCCCACTAAAAAAAATCCAAAGCACAAGACACCTCCCTCTGCCCACCAACCCCACAAACAAATGAAAAACTCAGCTCTGGAGAATGCAGAGCTTCTTATATCTGCTCAAGGACAGGTGAAGGCCTGCTAAAATCCTGTGCAGTTCCTACTGACTGCCACAATTCTCAAGCTGAACAAAATACTACCTATCTTCTTACTAGGCCATATTTGAGGCCTGGAAAAAACGTTGAGAAATTTACCAGATTGTAACCTTTCTTATTAGACTAGGGATACAGAGTTTCAAAGTGGAATCTAGACATTTTTATGAATAAGGAGGCAACAAAGAAGATGGATATGCAAAAAGAAGACTGATTCTAATTTATGGACAGTACATTTCCAAGGGCTGTAAATAAGAGGCTTCAGACAAGCATGGTTTGGTTTTTGTAGTGGGATATTGGACAACATTATGCATTAATTTAAAGTGAAGGTGTGCCAAATGCTTCCCTACACATAACTGCAGATTTGGCCTAGCAGAATTGGCAAAAGCTGTACAAAATGACACTGATACTCCTGACAAAATAACCTGCAGTAGCTTCTAAATCATATGAATTTTCTATCGCTTTTTCTTGCTGTCTCACAGGCTGCAGACAGATGTTCTTCTCTGACTCCAGCTATGCTACTGTCAGACTAAAATCAGCTAGGCTAGCTTAAGGTACAGCGACACAATCTTTAGTGTCAGCACTAACTCATAAGGTGCTGCTTCCTCAAGTTCTTCTTCACCACCCCCCCCACCCCCCCATAACTCTTAGCCCTGTTTGTTTGTCTTCACCTTAAGCTCCATTTGTGAAACAATCTGTTAAGCTCTGAGCGGACTGATGCAGAATTGCTTTTAAGTATAACTGTAAATGTGCAAATCACGGCAACTGAGGAAGCCATAGCTTCTCATAGGGTATAATAATAGGAAAAAGTAGCTTGGCTTAAGGATAAATTGGACTTACTCAGAGTAATATGTTCTTGAAGCACTGATAAAGAAAAACTAAACCCCCATACAGCATAAACTAAGCCAGCTGACTTTCTGCCTGAAGTTCATTAAGGAATGCTTACACAAATTGGTCTGGCAGCAGAGCTGTGGGGAGGCGGCCTCCAGCAGCGGGGCAGTGAACCTTTCCATACAGGTTTGGTTTTTTTAAAGAACAAAACCATCAGTAACAAAGCTAGCATGAAAATGGGGTAGGTGGAAATCCCTTAATTTAAAATACTACACAGAAGGCAAGAGCAAAGACAGGAGCATGCACAAAAGGTGAGGACAGCTTAAAATCACCTGTTCCATTCTGTAAAACAAAGAACTGGGCTTCTCTTTCTCTTCCTGCTTTGAGAAAATCTGGGCTTTAGCTAGTTAAAGAGAACAAAACTATCATGACTCTGAAAACTGTATTTCCAATTGTTCGTCTTGCAGCGCTAGAAACAAAGTCACATCAGTGGGTTTATCTGAAGAGCAATGGGGCTGTGATTTGACAACAGTAATCCAGGTATGTTGTACAGAATTTTTAAGACCAGTCTTTGGTAGGTAATTAATTTTTTTTAGAGTGACTTGATGACTTCTGCGAACTCTGAGCATCTTTAGTTGTCTTCCACTGAACTTCTACTACTACTTAGTATTGGTTATTTTAATATCTGATGGTTTAGTAGATGTGATGCCTCTCGTAGGACACATGGTTCTGCTACAGCTCCTTTAAAGGTTTATTTCCTGCCTGAAAACTTACATCCTATTCCTCTGGCCCTGCGTTAGTATACGTGGAATCCATCTTTGACATTTCTGTGGTACAGTGCGAATCCTACCTCTTGATAAGAAGTGACTGCCATTGAATCCTTGGCTCCTGCATAGGCGTGACTTGTTAGCAGAAAAAAGGAGACCTGTGCATATTTTGTGTGAGACCAGATTGCCTGTGACGCCTGTGGCAGCTGGGATCCTCTGTATGAGGAGACAGTGCCTGGTCGGTTGAGTGAGGTTACAGGTGATCAAGTGCTGTGTGTCGAAGGGTAGAGATGTTTATACCTCCACTGCAAAGACGCCTCTTTGCAGAAACATGTGGCAAGTCCTTCCCCCATCAGGGTGGTGGCAGGAGGCCGTCGTTAATGGAGAGCCCCTCAGAAGCACCTTCCAGTGTGAGAGCCGGCCCTTCTGCTCGCGCTGGTTCACCCTGCCAGCTGGTCAGCTCCCTAACCTCCTTAGCTTCTCCTGCCCTTCAGTCCCTCTTAGTCCCCTGGTCTGGTCTGAAGTATTTTCTACTCTCACGCCAGTCCTCTCCTCCTCGCTGTTCTTACACCTCTAGCAACACATTTTCGTTTCTGGTTAAGCCCTCCTTATATGAAAACTGCAATGAAAAGATGCTTCTTTTGTAAAACCTTACAGCTTTTAGGTTGTCAGGAAGTTAGATGTTAGCTGATGGTATTAGTCCTTGAAATCTTCCTTTCTGGTTACTTACAGAGTTCTGGTCATTTTTAATTTTGTTTGTTTAACGTACGCTAGTTCTCTTAGAAATACAGTGATTTACTTCATCTTGTGTATTTGTATGGTATGAAGAACATTTAAAACTGACACAGACTTTACAAAATACTTCGGTGTGTTTAAGCTTACACGTGTGGTTATGCGCTGTGTTGGATCTAGACTAGAATGGCCATTATCTTGCAGAATAGAGTCTGGGGAGAAGGGCAAGTACATGGGAAGACTAATGGCACCAAAGCTTTTATATGGAAAAAAAAAAAACCCAGGCAGATATTTTTTTCTTACACCATTTGGAATGATCTGAATGGGTAATATGACTTGTTGTGAAATATATTTTTAAATGGTGAAAAAAATTCTGTGGTTTTTAATTTACATATGGGTTCAATTTGAAGTGCTGTGCCTTGCACAGCTCTGGGTGCCACTTGTTAGAGAAAGAATTCATTTTCTGAAGTTACCAAGGTGATAGTTTTATTTCTTTCTTTTTTACTGTGAAGTTAAATGTTCTATTTATATACAAGCAAGAAGAATTTATTTGATTTGTTTTTGCAGTTAGAAGGCAGGTCAAATTTTGGACCAGGAGCATCATTTCATTGATGCTATTACTCCTCCCCCTACTTTTCTGCCCTGTTAGGTCTAGTCTCCTTGTTCATGTGAATCTGATCTTTTTGTTTAAAAGAGAAGAAAGAGTGTATCACTTTTAGATGGGTGACTGAAATGCTTGGTTCCAAAACTGGTGGGCCTTAAGAAATAACAAAATTGCAATATTTTGTTCCACTAATACCGATCTTTTTATAGAGTCTCAAGCTACTGCTTTGGCTTTGTTTTTCATTAACAGAGAAAAAGGAGGGGGGAAACAAGAGAGTCAAGGCAAAGCCCAGATACTTTGTTGTAACGCAGGGAGCGTTGATCCCATGGCAGCTCTCTGTTACAGCATCCATACTTCTGCTGTGCTGAAAGAGCAATGTAGATTTAAGCATTTTATCTGATGGGTGCCAGAGCAGCAGAGTGGTAAGTTGCTCACTGCACTGTTACAAATACCCTGCTTTCTGCAAAGGCTGCCAAATAAGCAGGTATACTTTACAAGACTGACAGTTAAAGGTCAATTTAACTATGTATTTGTTATTTTTTAAATAATGGAGAAAATTATAGAGTGCTGTAGTGGGTAACTCAGACTCACATCTTCCAGTAAATCTTTAAATGAACATGTTGAAGCATATTGTTTAATTTGTAATTTTTTGTTATACGTGAAGGTAATAAATAGGAAGCTAGATGGAACAATAATAAAAAAGTATATAATAAAACTCTGAAAATTTATTGCATTCAAATCCAAAAGTCTGTAAATGATGCCTCAGGATTTCTGCCTTTAGCTCAGCAAAGCAGGATTTTGTCCAGGATTGCCCCACCACATGCCAGGGATTGCCCAGAGCAGCTGTGGCTGCCCCCTCCCTGGAAGGGTTCAAGGCCAGGTTGGACGGGGCTTTGGGCAACCTGGGCTAGTGGAAGGTGGCCCTGCCCGGGGCAGGGGGTGGCACTGGATGGGCTTTGAGGTCCCTTCCAACCCAACCCAGTCTGTGATAATTAACTACTGAAAGTGTCAGAGCATTTTCTCATTTCACCCTCTCTCTCAGTTCAGCTTTGAAATTGCCAGGTGTGCTGTCTGCCGCTGGTGAAGTGGGTGCCTTTGGCCAGTGCAAATGGGTTGTGCCAGTTGTGATCCAAGCAACGTAACAAAATGCCAGCTGGCTCCCTCCATTCAGGCTTGTGTGGTGGACATGGGTGGCTTGTTTTCCTACCCTTTTTAAGTCAACTTGTCAACTTTAAAAAAAATTTCTTCCTTTTATTTGCTTGTTGCAATTTTTTTCTCTATATGAGTGTTTTTAGAGTTTATTTTATCCTGGATTTGCTACTTAGACTATTCAAAGAATAGAGGGGGAATAGTAGTTCTCTTGCAAGGCACAGATACTCAGAGAGCAGATGAGCTATTTCCCCCCTACCTTGTAGTGACAGAGCACTCCATGAAGCTGACGGTTTTAAGTGTTACTCAAATTGATCATCCTACTTTGGATTAAGTTTTACTTAACAAGGAAGTAATGAGATTATCATAAACAAAAAGGACTAGGTCTCTTTTGGGAACATACGAATTCTGATACTTTGTTTCAAACAGATCCATAATTTTTTTGTTAGGGAATGCAAAATGAAATGATAGTCAAATGATGGACTTCTCCAGCAACTGTTTTGACAATGAATGATAAAAGTATTATACAGTGTATTTTCTTCCTGGGGAAAGGATTGACTGTCGCAAGATTCAAACGTTCTGGGTGGGTGCCACTTTCAGGTAGTTAGTTCAACTGGGAGAACAGATCTAATTAAAGGCTAAAGCTGCTTATTTGTTTGTTGTTTTCACTCCATGCTGTACAATGGGAGTGATTCTCTGCCTCTTTCCTAACAATAATTAGGATCAGAGGGTTCCAACAACTGCAGGTTAATATTCTTCTTCTTTGAATGGAAACATGCAGTAGCTAAGCAATTAACATTTCCTTTAAACTTTAAAACCTAGGAAAAAACCTTCCACAAAATATTTTAGAGATCTCCAGATATTCAAAAGAGCACTGGAAATAAGGGACTTCTATATTTGGTGGTTTTTTCTTGAGTTTGGGTGTTTTAAGGAAACATCTGGCCTAATCTATAATCAAAGTTCGTACTGATGTTGTATTCAAAGTTTTCAGTGAAGTCCGTGGTTCATTTCTGGTGTTTAATTGTGGATGCTCACTGGTAATTTATGTGAACCACTGACAGGTTTGTAACTCCCGCTCCTGCAGAATTAAGCAACCTTCATTCGCACAAAATATGAGTAGCTGTTAAACTGTCATTGATTATGCTGTTAAGTTATATTTTTTGTATATTATTGATTTTACATTTAATAATTTGAATGATTTAAAATCTACACAAGTTTTGTTTTAAACAGCACATCCAGATCATTAAGGGCTGTGCCTCTCCACCCAGTAATTTTGCCCTTCTGTTGATTAGCAGCAGTTTAGTTGAGAGAAAAAAAATTCCACTCATGACCCAAATCTGCAAAGATTTATGTATGCAAATGACTTGTTGAATTGTGGCAGTGAAGTCCAGGCTCCTTCAGATCTAATGGTTAAACTCACTGGGACAACTCCTGCTCCTGGAACTGGGACCTTAACTGGGCATGAATCATCACCAGCAGCAACACGTGACGGGGTGTGATCGCAGCCTGCAGGCTTTGCTTGCTCCAGAAATGCTGACTGACACTTGTAGAGTTTAATTTCTATTTAAATGAAAGGGGGTACATCTTGCCTTAATATTTGGTGTTCCCATATTGAAGAATATACTTGAGTCATACACCTCGGGCACATGCAAGTGTTTACGTTAAGAATGCACTGCAATGTTTCATTGAATTGGAGGCATCATCTTTTAAGAGGTCATATTAGTTATTACCTAAACCAGCTCTGAATTGTAGTGAAATACTAAATTGTCAACAGGAGGAGAAAGAGAGGGTTGGTAAACCTTGCGCTTTTTACTGTTCCTACAAGATTTAGTCATGGCTGGTTGTAGACATAGTTGATTTAGCATTCTTGGGGAAGAGTTTTCTATGTCCTTAAGGCTTCTGTTCTGTGGCTTTTCATCTTTTGTGCTTTTTCTTTCGAAGCTGCATTGAGTCTTCCAACCTAGAGCCTCTATTGAAGTGTGACCAAAACCTTGAAGTGGGGTATCTAAACACAGGCTTAGATGAACTTTTATAATATTGAAGGGATACATCAGCATTAAAGCAGAAATAAATGTAACTTGCAGTGGTTTTATAATTTGGTCGGTATATATTCTGGTTACTGAAGATTAAAATACAGGTTTATATAGATCTTGCTCTTTCTGAAACCATCTTAACATTCATTTTCAGTGGTTTAGTGAAGTCATAATGTTGAATTTGTGCTAACAGAAAAAAATATCCATTAAAAGACTGAGATCAAATACAAATGTATGACATCATTCCAGAAGAGAGAAATGGGTAGGCTGGAAGGGAATAAACACTTACTTAATCAAAGATGGGAGCCCTAAAATTAAAGAAAATGGCCAGTAAGTTGTTTTTTGCATCAGTTGTGTTTGTGCAGATGCACTCTCCTGTTTTCTTTTCAAAGGAGATGAAGCTAAGGCAAATATGTCAAGTTCTGTTAAAATACTGACATTGTATCAGAAGCATGTCAGTAGAAAGAAGAGATACTAACCATTTGCCAAAGGGATATATAAATAAATAAACTGGAGGGTAGCTATGCTGCTGCTAAGCTTACTAGTATCCATAGTTATTTTTCAGAAAGGACAATGTTTCTTGTGTTGGAAGAAGCTTGTCATTTAAAGCTGGCCAGATGGACCCAGATTAGGATGATGGTTCCCAAAATGTGTAATATAGGAGAATGACTCTCATGTGGCAGCTGGGCAGGGAACAGTAATAAAAAGGGTTTATAGAGAGAAGTGGGTGTGATGGATCCAGTCGTCTTAAAGCTTTCAAGTACTCCCAATTTTTCATCAATAAGTTATTTTTGCCTTCATATAGGGTTAGAAGAGAGTCACTGTGTAGAGCTTGCTTCCCAAGTTTATCCATATCAGGAGTGCTAAGATGCTCAGAAACCAAGAGAAGCAGGCAGGAGGAAGGCTTTACTCATAATTTTGAAATTCAGCCTGATTTGTTTCATTTAACCTAATAAAATCTTAACCCTGCTAAAGGTTTGATGAAGCAATGAAGCTGTCAGGTGGTATCCCTTTTCTCTGTTTCCAGCTGAACCTGACCTGCTTTAATTTACTTTTAAATCCCGTGCTGTTGTGCTTTGACCATGAACACCAGAGCTGGAATAGTACTGTAAGCTGATGGGCAAGGCAGGAGAATAACCAGAAGCCAGCTTGCATATCACCCTGGGGATGAGAAGTATGGCTTTGTCTGTGCAAGAGACTGCTCATTCTGTCAAACTTGGATACGGATTGCTGATACTTACAGGAGAGTTTGCATCCTCCCATGCAGTTGTACAGCAAGTAGTACTTATTGGCAGAGCTCCCTAATGCAGTTTTTTTTCTTCTTTTAGAGCTTCCCTCCAAATCTGCTGAGTTGTCTGGTTCTTAGTTCTCCAGCTAAAACGCTCCTTTGCCCTTCCCCTGCTGCTAGGGCTGCAGGTTGGGACTCCATGGTGGCAGTACCTAGTAAAAATGCCATCCTGTTTGTTATGGCATGGGTGGAGAGGGAAGCACTTCTCAGTTTGGGAAGTTAATCTGATTTAGCTGTTAGGGACAGCTCCTGACTGGTCCTTGCGTTCCCAGGGCCACAGGAGTTAGCTCCCTCTCTAGTGGGTGCTCTCAGGTACTTGACCTGCTTTGTTCCAGCCTGTCCTGCCTGTTCTTGAGAACAAATCCGAGCTTAGGCTTCGCTGCACCTCGGGCATTTGGAGACAAGCTTGCCCTCAGCCCGGCTTTGCAGCACTGTGCAGGCCACAGTGAGCAGGGAGGCCTCAGCTCCTGCTGCTGTTGGCTTGGCCTTGAGCTTCCTCCCAGGGATGGGCAGCGGAGCCATCCCGGCCTGGCGAGCTCCACGTGTGCCAGCGGCCTCAGGGCAGACAGTCACCCCTGTGCTCCTGGGAGGACGGTGGGGACACAAAGCCTGCACAGCTCACCCTGAGCCGGCCAGCCCCAGCTGCTCCGGATCAAAGCCGGGTGGGGCACCATGGGCAGAGCAGAACCTCCTAACACTGTTGTCCTGGTGGCTTCAGGGGCTTTTCCGCCTTACAGTCTGACCACGCCGGGGCAGAGCCAGGAAAGGGAACCCTGATGGAGTTTGGTGTTTTTTGGTTTTTTTTTTAAAAAATGTTTTGAGTTACTGGATAAACTGTTTTGGATTAAACACTCAAATGACATGATACTTCATTTTGGTTTAGGATGTTTGGATGTGAGGTGTAGGCACTATTCAGAAACCTTCGGAGTAGATTATCCCTTAATATGTGTGGAGAAGACAACCACCCAGTATGTGGGAATCCTTGTGGTGTCAGTGCTTAGGAGACCCTTCAGAAAGGGCATTGGAAGCCCAAGTTTTCCTCCTTCATGCCCCTTTGTCCCTAACCCCTGGCATACAATGTTTCAGGGAAGGGAAGGTACCCAAATTTCCTTGTGGCTTAAGTCTAAAAGAGTATTTGAAAAGTTTAAACGCTAAGATATCAACCTTCTTGAATTTTTCTTGATCTTTCTAGTCACAAATATTAAATGGATTGACCAAGTTTCTGGATAGTGTGTTTGGTTCAAGCTGCATTTAATGGATGTTAATAAACTAATTGCTAAAAACGCCCGCAGAAACAAACCTATTCCCAGTGAAAATATATGACAATTACCAGAGCAAGAGAAGTGAAGTTACTCTTGTTCTAAGGAGTACTGCTTACTGGATAATCTTCCTTTACAAAAGAAGTAAGCGAATGAAAGTTGTTCTGTTGTAATCTGTGAAGGTGAAAAGACTTTTAAGGCAGTGAACTCTTACTGAAATTGATACTTCTACTCTTTCAGTATTTTATCTTCAAAACCACATAGGTATATGGGAAAAATCATTAGCTGTAACTCATTAGCTCTGTTCAAGCAGCTGCAAGCTTTTAAAGATTAATGATTTTCATAATGAAATGTAAAGTCTGGGTTGTAGCTGTAGCTACATTCAGTGCAAAATTTCAGTTGAAGCAGATGGGGGGCTTGCAGGGTAGAGGTTGAGCACCCACCACTATGGGTTAAATTTGTTGTCTTTAAATCTACAAATAATTCAATCTTTGTAGAGTGTCATTATGATGTAAATATACCAAGCCTCACCCTAAATTGATTTCCTTTTCCCTTTTAATTCAGACTCTACAACTAGGAGAAATACTAGCAGATCTCAGAATTTAATGAGAGCAGTGACATAGTGGAAATTACTCTCTTAAGGTTATCAAATGCAAACATTCCAATGGTCTCTTCAAGAGCAAAAGGATGAAGGTGCTTAAAAGCACTGCCAGGTGTATTGAGATGCAAAATCCAGTGGCTCTTGTTAAAAACTAGAATACCCCCTGAAATATTTGCATTACTTTCCATGAACTAGGGTGGAAATGTAAAAGGAAGTAGAATAAAATTCTGCTACATATGATTTTTCCATGCATTATGCTTGTACGAATGAAAAATAGAAGTAGATTTTATGCTCTTTGAAACTGCTGAATCACAGTTCTTCCACTCAGCCTGGGGAGATGGAGATCAGCGGGGATTTCCTCAGACTGCTGATGCAAAGCCTGAGCTCTGAGAACACTGCCTGACAGCAGCTTGCCCATATCAGTGGAAAATATCTCTACTGTAATACTGGTTTGAATGAATAGGGACTGCAAAACTGATGATGGAGGCTTAAATGCCCTTTCGAAGGACTAACCTTGTGAAAAGAGCAGAGTCAGAGAATCTTTTGAGGTAGATTGTTTATTTTGTACCACTGTACTCAAATATACCACTGAATTCCCTTTCTAACTGAAACACAGGGAAATTGGGTGCCAAGAACTGCCAGTGCTAGCAGGCAAAGCAAAGCCAGTTTTCATTGCTGCAAATCTTTTGTTTTGACTTTGCAAGGAACCCTGATGTCTCACTCTGCAGTTAGGACTATCCCGGGTTGTGTTTTCCTTTGTAGATAGATTTTCCTTTTAATTTGAAGAATTCTGGCAACTTGGTCAAAGTTGCTGCCTGTCACTGGGCTGTTACAAAACTAAAAAGTCCAAATGGTTCCACAAGTCGTGTGCAGACAATCTGCTTCAAGTCTAATGCAGATATCTGTATTTCTGTTTGCGGCATCTCAGAATGTGGTAGCCTTGCTGGTATCTCTGCTAAGGAAAAGAAACATTGCTGTGTAAATATTAACCATAGTACACAAAACCCCTCAAGAGAACCTGCTGCTGTTTAAAAACCATGCTGCTGATCTGTGGGGCTCGAGTGGCTCCACTGCAGAACGGTCTTACATGGTCAGAATCCTCGTGTTGGTTCCTCCCCCTTGTTTTCTTGGCCCTACATAAATACAGGTTGTGTCAGATGCTCTGAGGAGAGACTTGGTGCAGTTCTGCACTCTTCCATTAGTAAAAATACCAGTAGGTTTACAGAAACATCAAGCCACAGTTGACTATTCCCATCTTCCTGAGTGAGGTTAGGAATTGTGATGGCTTACGACCTGAGAAGGAGATGTATGAAGGTCTGGTTTAGACCGGTGAGTCAAAAGGGCTTTAAAATAAAGAATTTCAATATATTGTGATGCTTTCCCTTTTCTCTAAATTCAGGTATGTGGTTGATTTACTCTTCAAGGGAAGGGCAAAACTCAGGAAAGGAAAGAAAAAAAAAAAGCCTGGCTTTGTTTCTTTGTGGAGAAATAATTGAGAAGTAATGCTAAACAAATATTTTGAGTTTTCTTACAGTTTTTTTCCTACTTTTTCAGCTTTTGTTATTAGTGTTTTACATTTTCCTGTTCAACCTTAATTGACTAATTCAGTGGAAGGTTATGTCACATAGTTGTCCTGGAGTTTCCAGAAAGTGCTGCATATTATAGAATTCCATGGGAAATTACGCCAGTTTGCAGCATTTCACTCTTTTTTTTAAGATTCCCCCTCTGGGCCCTTTTTTAATTATGGAATTTCATGATATGTCTACTTCTCACTCCTCCCGAGAAGATTTTGGAGGCTGGAAATCTAAAGAATTATGACACTGATCCTAAACTAAACCTAATTTATAGACTTGTAAACAACCTGAATAAAAAGAATTTTCTTTAAATGCCTTTTTAAAATTGATCAGCCCATATCTTAAAGATTTGTATGTTGGTGATTGAGCATTTCTTGTTCCAGTTATTTTCAGTGATTTCTCCAAGAAATAGAGAAAGACAAGCCCATGCATAGTTGACCTTTCTAAGAAGCAGCAGAAAAATATATTTTGACTTTAGGGGGAAAAGAAGCAACATTTAAACTGTCTTTGTGCATCTTGAAGAATACAGGTAAATCCCATACTTTCCTGTGTTATGTAAATCCCTACCTTAAGGCTTTACATATATAGTTAATTTGATTTTTTAAAAAATATCTGTTCCAACAGAAGCATATATGCAGTTAGAAAATTATATGTAGACAAGCTGATGTATAGATAAAACATTACCATGACAAATAGGCCAAAGTTGCTTCTGATATGGAGAATTATGTCATTTGTCTGGATGAATTTGGCAGTGTTATATGGTTACATGTTGAAACCAAATAATTGCTTTAAGCAGAGAAAAATGGAATCAAGGGTATGAATGTGCTAACCTTTTTCTTCCTTTCTTTTTCACTTGTCTTTTGAGGAGTGTGTAGATTTTGTGATAGAACTGTGAATTTATTTCCAGCTGACTCTTAGATTGTAAAATACACATTAATCTTTCAAGAGGGGAATGAACTCCCTCATGTATTGTCATATTTTCTTGCTTGTGTATCTTTAATTTCAGTCTTTGTGATCAGATGATGATGTTCAGTGTAACTTCTGACAATTGATATTGTCAGTCACTTTCAGAACAGATTTGAAAAGGTCCCTTTGTTGTTAAGGGATGGTCACTCTTGGGTGAAGACAGATGATGTTTAGACTTTGATATTTTTGGTTTAGTGCAAGGGACAGTTTTATAACATTGTTAAATAACACTGAAGAATATGCTGGAAGAAATACCATGCTTTATCAATGCATGTTCACCATTTTCTGCTTGGTTTGGTCATGGAATATTCACTGTACAGAGCCTGGCGGTCATGAATTTTCTTTGCCTTGTGACTTGCACAGTTAACAGGTACAGAATTAATACCGAACCGCCACCGAGCCCCAGGAGCAGTAGTGTCTGTGTACGTGTGCTGTTTGGCTGTAATTTCAACTGTACTTAACACTTGTTTGCAGCAATAGGGGAAGCTCCTTCATGAAACTGCTGTCTGTCTAGGTCAGATGTTTACTCTTTAGCTGGTATTGATGCTTCTGCAATGCAGAATGTTGTCATGAAGAAACACAGCTCATAGGGAAGTACAGTGTGAAGTATCTTTGGTTGCAGTTTCACATTTTTATTTGACTGAAACGAATAGCTCTGTCAGGGTAGTTCCCTTTGCACTGCTGCTGCTGCTGCTCTTCCCTCCTTGCTGCATTGTGCCATCCTTAGAATTTGTATGGATAAACTGGTTTAACTCACTAGAACAGCAGAGAAATAACTCCACAATACACAAATTAACTGATTTTGCTGGTCTACTACTGCTTGCTGTGGGACTAGACAAACACCAAAGGCGTGATAAAGAGGATGGGATTTTGTGTGTAGGAGACTTTGGTAGGGTAGAGCTGGGTTTGAGGGAGAGGGTTTGTGGGGAGCCTGGTTGGATGTGACCTCCTCCTCCTGCCATTATTCAGCTGTTGATTCAGTTCAGCTGAAACACCCCATTTTGATCTATTGCTTTTCTTTGTGAGACCTGGGAAGGTGCCAATGAATGCTTAATGAAGGTGAAAGTAAGGTTTGTAAGACATTGAAGTTTTTTACTATGTGGTATATCTTATTGCATCTTAAATGTCAAGTTTATCCCAAGATGCTGTGACTACTTGCTACATGCTGCCTGTCATGGTTGCTCATCAGGAACAAAGCCTCTGCTGAAACAGCTGACTTGGGTTGACAAGTGTTAGTACAGAGACATTTAAAGGGGGTGTATGGGGATCTACGCATAAATCACAGCCTCTAAATCTAAGAAAAGAGTGATCTTTTCAGGCTTAATTTCTAAAAAGCAAAGAACACCTCAGAAACTTACCTTGGGTTTGGGTCAATAGGATTGTTACATTTTGAACAGCACAAAGTAAAGAAGAGATGATCCATCTATGTGACAGCATTACAGATTCATCAAGGAAATCATATTTTGTTTTCTTTTTCTTAGCTGCTAAGTGATATGAGGCACATGAAATCTCTCTTAAAATGAAAGATGAACTTGTGAAATTTCTGCCTAATTACATTTTTAGTGAGATGTGCCCTCAGAAAACAATACGTATTTTTTTGAATGTGTTTTTAGATTGCATCCACAATGTTGGTATTATCAAAACATCTGTTTGTTTCTCAACAGGTATAAAAAATACATAAAAAATAAAAATGAGTGAACCGGACCATGGAACATTCTTTACAACTCGGAGGATTAGTGATGTGGGTATGTATGCCAACATGTTCAATTTAATTGTTTTATCACAATCTAGAATAAAACTACTTATGAAATACTCTGTGCAATTAATAGCTGCATCTGGAAGCTTCTATAGCATTCTGATCAGAGAATCCCAGACTGGTTTGGGTGGGAAGAGACCTCAAAGCCCATCCAGTGCCACCCCCCTGCCCCAGCCAGGGCCACCTTCCACTAGCCCAGGTTGCCCAAAGCCCCGTCCAACCTGGCCTTGAACCCTTCCAGGGAGGGGGCAGCCACAGCTGCTCTGGGCAAACCTGTCACGGTAAGAAAAGTTCTTCCTCACACCCAATCTACACCCGCCCTCTTGCAGTTTAAAATCATTCCCCCTTGTCCTGTCACCGCAGGCCCTGGTAAAAAGTCTTTCCCTGTGTTTCTTATGCTCCCCCTTTACACACTGAGAGGCCGCAGTCAGGTCTCCCCGGAGCCTTCTCTCCTCCAGCTGAACCCCCCCAACCCTCTCAGCCTGTCCTCACAGCAGAGGGCTCCCAGCCCTCCGATCGCTGTCGTGGGCTCCTCTGGCCCCGCTCCAACAGCTCCACGTCTGACTGGTGCTGGGGACCCCCGAGCTGGAGGCAGTGCTGCACGTGGGCTCTGACCAGAGCGGAGCAGAGGGGCAGAATCCCCTCCCTCGACCCGCTGGCCACACGTGCTTGATGCAGCCCAGGGCACGACTGGATTTCTGGGCTGCCAGCACACGTTGCTGGCTCACACCTGAGTTTTCCTCCACCAGGATCCCCAAGTCCTTCTCTGCAGGGCTGATCTCAACCCATTTGTCCCCAGCCTGTGCCGATACTGGGGACTGTGCTGGTGCTTAACTTAAAAAAGTCTTCCCACAACGAGGCATCGTTTGCAGTCATGTTGTCAAACTCTGTAGGCCTGTGGCAAATGACAATCCTTGGGGGAGACTTGAAGGAGGATCATGAGAGCTTTACAGGGTTTACCTTAAGATTTAACGTGGGACCCCTCACTTTTAATAGTGAATGGGAAAAGTCTGCTGATACCTAATGGCAAGTTTCACTACCAAAGGAACCTAAAAAAGAGGTTGGAAAGAAAAGGCCCATTCCTTATCCCTATAAGCTTCCCAGCTTATGTAAAGTTACTGAGGATCTGTGTGCTAAAGCTTTACACTATTGGGGGCAAAAGTTCAAGTATTTTCATTTACCAGTATAACTGTATCTCAGACTTCAGCAAATATTTGTTATAGAAAATTGTGAAAAGGCATTTTAAAATCTGAAAGTTTAATATTTTATATTTTTATCCATGTGTGTATGTATGTGTATATATTTTTGAGTGTGTACATACATATAAAAATATATATAATTTATTTTCTTTGTAAAATATAAGACACATCCATTACATTTGCATCCTCTATGCCAAGACCCTGATTTTGGAGTTAATCTCACATGGATAGACACTATTGACTTCAGAAAATTCCTCAGAGTAAAGTCCTCAGTAGAAGAAGAAACTAGTAGAGATTAGTAGCAGAGATTCATAAGGTTTAGATATACAGGCTAAAGGAAAAACCATATTGAAAGCAAAGATAAAATCAAATTATTTGGGGTTAGAGGTTTGGAAATTGAACCTGTCTTTCACTCCTTGTCATTTTTTTCTTAGATGTGAGGGACATTATTAAGTTCGTGAAGATGAGCTAGTTACCTGAGGGAGTACCTCAGGTGCCTACGTTCTCTTACAGTAGTTCTATATGTAGCTATGTGTATTTGTATGTTTTAGATAAAACTTCAAGTGTGTACAAAATATCAGATTATGTTGCTAAATTAAATTTGGGACTTTCAGGGGAAACTCTAAAGCTTCTAAACATTGCCACAAGCTCTTTTTGTTTAGAAACCTGACATAGTAACAACTTTTTTTTTATCCAGGTACCACCAAGTTTAACCTTTTAAAGTAAATGGATTCTCTCTGCTTATTCTCTGTTCTCTGATAACGTTTTTTCTGTGGTTAGAAGAGATTAAGACAAGAAAGCCAAAGAAAAACAGCGCTTCTCCCAGTTATTTTATAACATTCCGTGTTCTCGCCATCTATTCATTCAGTGAGATGGTTCATTCTCCCTTCCTAATTGTTTTCTGCACTATATTACTATTTTTTATTATTTCTATTATTAGTTATGTGCTTCCTGTACATCAGTACACACTTTCACATTTTTCATCCTTTTTTCCATGCTTTTTTTGTCAACCCTCTTCTCTTATTTTATACTTTTAGAAAGAAAGGGTGCAAAAATAAATTACACAGATTTGGGTTTTGATCACGTCTCTTATCCTTCCCCTTACTCCACTGTCCAGAGGACTAAAGGTGGCATAGAGAAAGCAGGGTTTCCAAAGCCGGTGGTGAGTGAGAGCTGTCAATTGGGGACAGCAAACGGTCATTTCACGGGGTAGTTTGAGGAGATGGCAGTGCTGATGTAGACCAAAGAAAATGGGTCAGGATATTGCAGTTTAGAGTGCCGTACCCGGGAAGGGCTCCGACCCCTGGATATCTGTGTCACAACTCCGAGCCAGTGGTGTGAGAGATCCGTGCTAGAGAAAAGGCTGAGGAGCTCCTTCAGGGCAGGAGTCGGCGGCTGGCTGGGCAAGGCTGGCAGCTGGCTGCAGCCTGAGGCTTTGCCGGCGCCTGCACTGACACGCGTGCAGGATGCGTGTGGGACGCTCCCCACCCGCTGACACGAGGCCCTTACCGAGGCCTCTGCGCGGGCGCTGCGGGCAGGGATTGGGGTCTTCATCTCCCCTGGAATTGTCCTGACTCTTCCTCGCAGCGTGGTGTGCTGTTCTGGAGTTCTCCGAGGGTCTCTGATGCTGGAACGCCTCACTGTCATGCTTTTCAAAGGTCATGAGATTCACAAGCACCGTACCAAGGAGGTGGAGTTAATGGCTTCTAGTAGTAGTTAATGTCGTTTAGTAGTACTAGTAGTGGTTACCAGTTCTTTTCCAATGACTAGGACAGGATACACCTTCTAACTTACCTGCCAGGCGTTTGCCTGACGGGAGGCTGAATGAGAGATGCTGTGGAATTGCTCAGAAGCTCCTGCTGTGCCCCGCTGCTCACGCGTGCGGACACTGACGTACTGCCTGAAGTGACTCCTGCCAGACAAGGAGTGGTTGCAAGCCTTCGGGAGCAGAAACGAAGGAGTAATGGGCTTGGGAGGAAGAACGGGATGAGTGACTCCCCAGGGGGTTTGTCAACAGAACTTTTGCTACGTGGAACGTGGAATGATGTTCCATGATCTCTGCTGGACAATGTTGTAGGCAGTGTCAGAAAGAAGGAAAAGAAAATTTTCACATAAAATCTTGCTGACTTAGGGATGAGAACTTTAAATTTGGATTGATGGGAAGAAAAGCCCACAGATGAACAGAGCTACCTAAAGGGCTAAAACCCTGGGAGAAAAGAGATTATTCATACTAAGCTCATAGGAGGGATAAAATGGAAGAAATCAGTGGATCAAACTACTGAATGTTTTGTGTGTAAGGTATATAGAGGATAAAAAAGTACTCATAATACGAGATCAAAGCTATAACCTGGTTAGCATAACACTGATCTGGTGGAATAATTCGCATGTTGAGAAGATTAGTGGGGAAGAAAGCAGGATTGACAAGCAGGAGGAGAGGAGGAAGCCTCCCTCTGTGTAGGTGGTGTATCCTCTCAAGTTCAGACAGTGGAAGCTGCCTGTGGAAACTGTGGGTGATGATTAGAGGGGAAGAAGGACACGGTGCTGTTTTGATGGGACAGGCCAATAAGCCAGGAATATCTGTTGATTAATATTCAGCAGCTCTGTATCTGAGGTTACCTTGAGGGGGCTTCTCTTTGGCTGTTGACAAATCTTGTTCAGACAGGATTTGCAGCCCTGGTTGTCTGGATTTGTTCTGATATGGCTGCTGGTCTTCTCAGTCCGTGGCTCCCCCAGTTTTAAGTGCATACTAGGCTTTGGGTTAAAGTGACTGAAATGGTGGGAGTTCTCACTCTTGGGAAGATGGCAAGGGGGAAGAGAGATAAAGGGAGTGGATTTTAGGAACGTGAACGTAAGCTCAAAGGAGGGTGCTGTGGTAAACTCGAGGTAGCTGTTCGGGGAATACACAATCCCTCGGTGCCACTTGCTGAGGGGATCACTGTAAATGAGCTTCACCGTGTGGCAAAAGACCAGCGTGGTCAAACCTTTGTTGACTTCAAATGCTTTCTCAGCAAAACTACTTGCTCTGGTTTTTTTGGACAGCAGTCTTTCAATACAGTCACGGTCTTTCAAATATTGATGACAGGGCTGCAGAAAGTGGACACTGTAATCCATACTGCATGCAGCAGAAACCAAGTGTGATGTTTTCCTTGCAGTTCTGTGCCTTTCTGTTTTTTTAACAAAGTACGCTGTTTTCCCAGAGGCCTACAGAAGTTTAATAGAGAAATAATGCTGTTCTTATGGCTGGAGAATCAACAGGAAATATAGCTGCAACTCATTCTATTTACACAGAATTGGTAGTTTATGTACCTTTTAGAAAAAAATTACTCCTATTGCTCAATCTGTAGATTATGGTAAATATTGAGATAGTTTTCCAATTCGTGAAGTAAGAATGCATATATTGAAACTTGTGTATTTCTGTATTAGAACTTACTAAAAATCCAGTAAACCCAGTTTAAAGTGAATTATTCTTTAAATTCACGTATAAAAAAACCTTTTAAAATAAACTCTTTGTAAACAGAAAAATGGTTAATGTTTCTTATATAATTCCTGCTATTTCATATTTGTTTCAAGTTCTTACTCACCAACTAACAATCTCTTTGTTACAGAAACTTTTAATGTTTAAAACATACTGTTTCTAATTTCTATCTATAATGTTTTCACTTTATGACTCATGCTATAATGCTCCAGAATTTGAATGACTGTATGTGTTTTATGTGATAACTAGAAAATCTGGTGATTCCTACGAGAAATGGTCTTTGCAGCCAGAAGTATAAACCTGTTGACTACAAACATTTACATGAACTTGCCGTGGTAGAAAAAATGGCATCTGCAAAAATTCAATTAAAGGTATGATTTTTATATTATTTGGAATGTGAATGATTTTAAAATTCAACGATCATATTTCGTTTCACTGCTCCAAGGAATCTGACAATGAATAGGGATAACAAATTGCTGTAACAGTGTTCAGCAAAACGAGGCAAAAGATGAGAGTTTATTAGTTAGCATTATTGTGATTTGGAGACTTTAATGTCAAAGCGTGGAATTTCTTTGAATCAGAGATGCAAAATATGTGTGGGTTCTGTTTCCCAAAAAGACGGGAAAAGTTTATGTTTGAGTGCTTTGAGGAAATTAATCCAGACTCATTACATAAACTACTCAAAATACTGGGAGTAATGAAGAATTTATGGGAATAAATGGGAAGGGGAGGTTGGTTCAGAAAGGAAAAAGCAAAAACCAGATATGAAGTGAGGACAAGCTGAAGTAGATCTTGAAAAGAAAATTAAAAGGGTTTTATAGCCATAAAATGTAAATGTAGAGCTGAGACAGTTAGAAGGGTATAAATAGCATGGCCTAAATGGTAAATAAGAAGGCAGTCTATTCAATACTAGTATAATTTAAATCATCATTTTAATAAAAGCAGAGGTGAAGCTTTCATTCTAGTGTGCGGACGAAGCAGGGTCAGTAGCAGAACTGAAGCAGCCAGAGTCGGGGCTGCTGGAGTGGGAAGAGAACAAAGTGCCTGCTTTTGCCTCGTGGTGCCGTGTCCCGCCCGCAGGGCAGGCTGCCTCCGCCGCCGCAGCAGCCAGCAGGGCGGCTCTAGGCAGGTCCGTTCGCTTAGGTTCAGGCTGCACGCACAGAGCTGAGGCACAGCCGCCTGGGAACCGCCTGAGCTGTCGGGTGACGCGACGGCTCCGCTCACGGGTGCTGTTGGGTGCCGGTGTGGAGCCCTCGGGTGCCCCCATGGCACGTTCCTGGACCTGGGATGATTTTGGCACCGTGGATCTGGGCCGGCAGCTGATGCCTGGCTGCGCTGCAGGTTCAGGTAGGGTTGTCTGGCTGCAGTGTGACACCATGCAGTTCGCTGTTGGACGAGGTGGTGTGAGGTCTGAGACCTACAGTCGTGGGGAAATCGTAGAGGGGCGTTGGTCGCAGCCTGGCCTCACTGGGTAGAACCTGTCCGGAGAAGTTGAGGTAGCTTTTAAAAGAAAACATGCTTGAGTGTCTTTGCATCCTGCTTCCAGTGTGTCCTCTATGAATATGTATCACCTGGCTTGTCAGTCTCTGTTACAAACAACATTGGAGAGCTGATGAATTATTTTTTATTTTAATTTTGTGCCATTCTGAGTGGGTGGTTCTGATGGCTTCCAACATTACCTACAAGCCAACAGGGAAAACTTGGAATATTTTTGTGAACAAGCTCCTTAAACAGCAAACCCAAACGTATGAGAAGACTGCGACTCATGGTAGCTCTCATCCAGCTGTACGCTAAATAGTTTGTTCAGGATTTTGCAGTGGGCAGAAAATAACATATTTTAATCTCAGCACTTTTGTTCTTGAGAGAATAAATTCTTTGACACCTATTTATGAGTTTAGGTCCCTTCCATACAGCTTATCATCATGCTGTGGTGATTAACCCAGACCAGAATCTGAAGTGTTGCACTTCTTGTTTTTAATGGGACTGCCAAGACATGGATGTTCTTTCACACTGGATTGTGCGTGAGTGCTGGTGTCTTGCCACTGCTTGGGGCAGGGTTGGAGGGTGAAGGTGGCTGGGAGTAAACAGGCTTTGGGTTTAGCTCTGGGTGTCCAGAAACATTCATTGGATTTGTATTTTTAAGAACTTTGCTTTAAAAAATTGTGCTTTCTCTGAAGGAGAGTGTATGTCAAACTTCCAGAAATGCAGATGTTCAAGAAGTCTCCAGCCTCTCTGGAGCATGTGTTGCTGCTGCCTCTGGATGTTTTCCTTTTTGGTTGTGTGGAAATAGTGTAAAACATTGATCCAGAAATGCTGTGGAGTGGTAAATCCTTGTGAGGGTGGAACTGCTTTTAGTGTGTGTTTCACTGATGATTGTTACACGTTTAAAATAAATTAAAATCAAATTCACTGAAATAAGTGATTTCTGAAGAAATTGACAGATACAGGTTCAGCTGAAATCATTCCTTTAGGCTGAGAAACAAAATAGAAGAGGAAAAAAAATTATCAACTTAAAACAGACCCCTCCAGCAGTAATGTTATTTGAATGCTTTTTCAGAAAACTGCAAATCCAGTGTAAGGGTAACACAGTTTTGTATGCTGAACCTGTGCTACCATGGCAATTTCTTGTCTCTCCAGTCCTTGGCCATTCCTCTGAACAGTTGCAGGTTTGTGGATGGCCTTTGAAAGGAAAAGCTTTGCTGACGTATAGAATCTACACAGAATGCAGTGACGGAAGTTTCCTTGTGTAGATGGCTGAGGGACGTGATCAGATGATGTCTTTGGCATGCATCAAATATAATTCAGTCTTCATTCAGATGGGATCCAAAGGGGAATTTGCTGAAGAAATACGGGATTATGATAAAATTTTTTAAAAATTCCTTTAAATTAATGTCAAACATTTAGAAGTTCTTTGAACAGAAGTTATTAAATTAAATATATTGGTTAGCGACATAATCATGTACTTTTTGTGTTCTGATGCTGTTTCTTATATCTTAGTAAATGGAATATGTACAGTACCAACAAGCATAATTTGCTACTTCATGCTACTATCCTGAAGGCCTTGCAACAAAAAAGGGGGTTGCTCGTGCAGCTCCTCTCTTTGTATTTAAAATAGAAAAGAGTGCCAGGGAAAGAGAGGAAAAAAGCATACTTTATAGTATTGCTTCTTTTAATGCATGTAAGTATAATATATCAAAAGCTCTGGCAGATACTTCTTTGTGGATTGGCAATACAAAATTCTACTGAATTCATTCAAGCTTTAAACTAATTCTTCATCATCTGGCTTTTGGTATTTCACCTTTTCAAGTGTTTTCCAACTGAGTAGGTAGTAAAATAGTTATGCTGAAAGCTCCACAGAGAATAGAATGTGTTCCCACCTGCTACTTCTTTGTTGCTGATTCAGGCTATCCAAATTTTGAAGTGCTGGGTTACTCCTCCATTGAGGTGGAGCCAAGGAAGCAAATGGTAAATCAATTGTTGACCATTTAAGAAGGAAAAATACAGCACATACCGAAAAAAGTTAATATTGCAGCAGTTATACATAAATGTCATTGCTGTTGCTGTAGAATAATTTCAAGATCATATTAAATTTTATGAACAGATCTACTTCAACTTTTGTTTCACTTCAGCCTTAGAATTGATTTGAAGATGTATGTATTTTCCAATTACTTTGCATAGAGTATTCTCTTGGTTGCAGTCTGGTTTTAAGCACCTGATGATAATCAAGAGGAAGCTAT
Source organism: Otus sunia (assembly GCA_010365825.1). Lineage (NCBI taxonomy): Eukaryota > Metazoa > Chordata > Aves > Strigiformes > Strigidae > Otus > Otus sunia. The sequence goes on from ML997604.1 coordinate 497,436, forward strand.
AAGTAACTTCATAAATTTAAAAATTTGTTTTTAAAAAATGTAAGCATAAGATGAGGAGACATTACCTTTGATTCAAAAGCCTTGTAACATACTGATTGAAAGCATAAACCAGTGTTTTGAAACTCTCTTACAGTAGAGTCCCATCTGCAGCTTCCCGTGAACCCCTTGCTGCTCTTTCACAGTTACATAATCTCTCCCTAGTGCCTATTGCAGCTTCTTACCCCAGAATACCAGTACAGTGGGTTTGCTGCCAAACCACAGTGTATTAACCACATTGGAGCTGTGGTTCTCCCTTATGTGACTATCCAGACACCAGGTATATTCAACCAGATACATTAAACTCCGATTCGTTTGAGAGGTGTATATGTTTCTGGTTTCAAAATGTTGGGCATTTGTTTATTTTTAAGATTGTAGCTTTGGTGGTGGGTGAATGAGAGGCTGTGATTGGAGAAGTGATGGGATTGTTGCTTACCTGTGGGTGAGTGCTGTCCAGGAGGGCCCAGCCACTGCCCTCCCGCCGTCGCTGTCACCTGCCCGGCCAGCGCAGGGAGCAGGACATCCCCGAGGGGTGTGGGGAGCACAAGGTCTTGTGAAAGCAGAGGGGGTAATGCCTGGCTTTGTCCAGATTTCCCTGGGCAGGGAAGCTGACTAGGTGTTTTAAACAGAGCAGATTACTTCCACCTGAACCAAGTGGAAAACCAGCATATTTGACTCAGAACATCATTTCTTTCCTGAACTAGATGTGGAGTGAGATCTTTAGTCATTTCTCCCTGTTATGAACTAGGACAGGAGTTTCCAAATTTTGTTTTCTTCTCTTGCTACCATTCTACAGTAGAATAATGTATCTGCATGAAGGAAGATCTGGGGAGGTAAAAAAAAAAAAAAGGGAATGTGTGTGCCTTGGAGACCCTGGAATGAGGTGGTGTTTTGCAACTGGAAGAAGTTGGCTGGGGCAGGGCTGAGGTCGGGTGTTCTGGAGGAAGACAGCAAAAAGAGAAGGAGCAGGAGAGGAGCCGGTTCTGATCTGAAATGCTGCTTTGTCCTGAGTATTGCTGAGGTCCAGAAGACAGTTGTGATGGCAGGAGGATGAGAAGAAACTGACTTCTCAGGACCTTCTGGCAGCCACACATGACTTCTGATCCTTTTTGCTTCATTGTTGGTTGGCCAGAGTCATCTGGCTACCACTTCATCAGCCTTGCCCTGACAGCTGTTCCTCTGGTTTAAGCAGCAACTCCATCTCCAAAGCATGTATTTCTATTTTATCTGAAGTTGGAAGCAATGTTTTTGTGAAGCCCTCAGACCGTTTCAGAGCCTCTTTAATTGGATAGATTTCAAAAAAGCAGTCTTTGTTAGTAATCAATTTTTGAAATTCTTTTTTTTGAAAGACACGCTTCCACTCTTTCATCTTCCCCCCTGTGAGAAAGTGTATTTTTCTTTTCTCCTGCTCATCTTTCCCCCTTCACCTCCTGGGAAACAGGAAAGAAAAGGAGAAAAAGGGAAAGAAGAAAATGGACTGCATTTTTTTCACTTTCTCTTCTCATTTAATTGTGACTTGAAATGGAATAAATTTTTTCGTGAGAATTGGTTACACCTGAATCCATAGTTCTTTCAAAAAACAGTTTTGTAAAAAGCTTTTAGGTTCAGCATTCTGTAGTTAAAAGTTTCCATGTGTGAAGGCATTAGATAAAGCTATTGAACAGATTCAAAGTACTTACAAGCTTTATTTTTTCCTGCAGATTAAAAAAGCAGAGCAAGTTTCAAAAATTAGCAAAGAGCAAATGCTGCTGAAACAGCATCGGCAAGTGTGGTGGCAAGAGCATAAAAGACTGAGGGAGAACAGGTAAGAGCTGAGGAATATTAATTAGCCATTATTAAAGAAATACTTCAGTAGACAGAGATTCTGGTGTGACGTATTTGATTCAAGGGACATTAAGAGGAAAAGATTCAAATACCTGAGCTGAAGGTAACTTTTTGTGCGGGGCAGGAGAGTTTGTGATCTCCACTGAAAGGGGTCTGTAGATGTGAAGAGAACCCCTAAAGGGAGGGGAGAGGATGTACCTCTCCGTTATGCTCTCAGAGCTGTTCAGCTGACCTATCCACAGCTGAAGAATGGGTATTTGTAGGAGTATCAGAAGTTTTCAGATGCTTCTTCATTCCTCCTGTGTCTCTCGAGGCACTTGCTGAGTTCACACTCAGCAGGGACCGTTAGCATCGCTCTTGTCTGAGCTTGCGTACTGGTTATAGAGCAGATCAAGAGGAGCAGTCTGGGCTCAGAGGAGGGTGGCTTCCATACCACCTTCCTGACAAGTCCTGCTCTTTGTACCTTCCCAGGCAAAGAATCTTCCTTTTTACTTCATTATTAGAGTATTTGAGGTGTATCATTCTTGAAAACTTAATGAATAAAAAATTAAAACTTCTGTAAAACTCATATTCATACTTTCCAGGGAAAAAGCAGAAGCAGAAATAAAGACTTTTCTTGATGAAGAAAGCCATAAGCACAACTTTTTTTTGGATATGAGAGACTTGGGTAAGGGTTTTATTCATTTCTTGATTATTTATTATAGTCAGAATTATCTTGTTTATTTGTCTGAGTTTTTAAATCCCTGCCTTGACAGGTTTAGATTTAGAAAGCACAGTGCTGTGTAATATTTTGTGTGCTTGAGAAAGGTTTATGTTTCATTTGGATGTAGAGCATAAATTATCAAAGGAGCGGGATACATACCAAACAAATACTGTAGTTCTGATCTGGCAACTGAAAGAGAATTTGAAACTCATGCTGTCTGAAATGCAGTGTCACCTCTCAGAAGAATCTTGTCTGAAATCTAAGATCAATCCGGTTGAGGTGTTACAGCAGGTTGGTATTTTAACTTTATTTTTACAATGTATTATCACTGTCTTTTTAGCATTTTTAATTTATTTTTATGTAATACTTTTGAGAATATAACTCACATTCAGAGTATACAGTAACTTCTGTACTTGCCGTAGTGTAAATCTGCTTCACTAAAATCTGTAAAAGCGTAGCAGTGCAGAACTGGAAATCAGGCTCTTTGTTTCTAAATAAGATCTTTTATATTATAACAAGATAAAGAAGTAACATATTTCATGAAATAGATCCAATTTGTGAAGAAGCAACAGAAGGCACTTTTGGAATTCCTTATCCTTGAAAGTCTGGCTTTGGAAAGAGAGCTTGAAGACTATAAAACCAAAGTAAGCTTTTCCTTATAAGCTTAATTAGCAATTTCTTGAGAGCGAAAATATAATGCAGAGTAGTCCTCTGAGTGGCATTTCTTCATCACAGGCATTAGCGCATTCTTCTGAAGAGAAAAATGGACTTTTCCTTGAAATTCCTTCAGCACTGCTGTCTTTGGAATGCCCCTACCCTGATCTGAAGACCTTGGTTATCGATGAATACCGAAAGCTTGCAAGGGGGTACTGGTCGAGGCTTCAAGAGATTGATCGGCAGTTGAAAGTTTTATATAGGTAATGACCTCAGTTTCTGGGTTTCATCTGTTGGGTATAAAATAAATAACTCTAATGTATTGTGTAATCTATAGATCCTGCAGTCGCCTTTACCATTAGAGTTGGTTCTGTTTCATGCAGAGCAGAGATAGTTGAGGTGCTGCCCAGCTCTCTGGGGTTAAATAGTCGGTAGCTGTTTGCACAGCTGAGAGAATTGAGGCAGCCCTTTCCGAAGCCTCATCTGAAATGAGAAGCGAAATGTTTTGTGGATTAAAGAACCAACAATCTGGTGTGCATCAAATGTGCTCTTCACATGCTTTTGCATGAATAGAAATGATTCTTTCTGTGCGGTAATTACGCTATCAGGTTTATGCCAGAGAAGTACAGTCTTTCTGAGAGCGATCTAGAATGTATTTCTCTGTAAAGCAGATAAATAGGTCCAATCTCTTCACAAATTTTGGATCACTGCAGTAATTCTCATCACAAAGGAATGTAAAAAATTATGTAGCTCTGATTCAGAATAACTGAAAGGAGAAATTTTTCTGTAAATGGAAGAGTTTATAGAAAGAACACAAATACTGATAATTATCTAGAAATGTAACATACCTATATATTAATAGTATAAAGCTTAGCTTTTCCACCGAGGCTAACTTGAGTCCAGAAGATACTGAGCCGCAAGTATTGGACCAGCCTTGACTTCTTTTTGCCACCTACTGCTATTCCTCTGGCTCAGAATGTCACCAGGTTTTAAGAAGACTGAGAATAGGAAGGTCAGTGGATTTGTTTGAAGCCTGGGCAGAAGAAACTGGGGAGAGCAGGAAAGTCCCTAGATTTCTTTGGTAAAACAATTACACGCTGCTTCTAAATACCCCTCTTTTTCTATATACACCTGCAGTGCAGCACTTAAATCTTCTTCCACTGCTGCTGAATTAGTTTGGGGGTGCTGAAACAGGTTTCAGATGTTGGATCCTGTAAAAAGTGATGTTACTATCTACTCACATTTTGTGTAAATTGTACAGGTATTCTGTAGGTGGTTCTTCTGAACCTGTATATTATTACTGTAATGTCCTAGCTATTATAACATGAGCCTTACTAAAAATTCTTCCGATCTTTCCCATATTAATGACATTTGTTAAGTGGCAAGTGGCAAATTTACAGCAGTTCCTTTGCTGCTGTCTCTGATATTTTGTTACAGTTGCTCTTATGGAAGAAGTTTTAACAACCTTCAAGAGAAAATCTGTGCCAAATACTAAATCATTAAATATGTACAAAGTCTTTCTAATGGTTTTAATTAAAATTGTGTTAAAGTTTATGATCAATACAATTTTGATGAAAATTCATAAATTAAAATCCCTTGATCCGCAGAACATATGTGCTACTGAATAGTAGACAAACATCAATGTAGAAAACAGAATCTATGACAATGGTTGGAAAATCCACCATGGCATTTTCATTGATCATATGCCAGGTTCAAATTTAGGTCTTGAGCTAGCTAATTTTCATTGATAATTAAGTAACATCTAGACTTACAGAAAAGATACCATATTTGTAAGGGAAAGAAATTCAGTTGTAGGTCATGAGGACATATGCACTGGTACTTTGAAGGAGTTAAGTTATGATATCTAGATGGGAAAAAAGAGACAGGTGTAGCTGGAGGAAGTGCTGGTGGCAGTGGCAGCAGTGTGCCGGTGGGATGGAAGGGTAACTTGTGTAGGGCAATTCACCCAGCGTGGACCAGCAGGTGCCAGTGCTGCTAGCTGGGAATGTATGAAATCGTAAATGAACCATCAGCAATTATCCTAGGCAGTTTATTTAAAGCTAGATCTTGGTCCTTTTTTGTTTGCCTTCTGGTCTCCAAATCTCCTTCATTTATGTTTCTATGATTCTATCCACAACAACGTTAAAAATGTGTTTTCAATAAAAAAAGCAAGGCTTTGTTCTTGTAGAATTGCTTGCTTCCCAGACCTGGGTTTTATAGAAGAGACAACACTTTATCACTTCTTAGATTTATATTGGCTAATTTGCATGAAAGTGTTTTATGAGTTTGCAAAGATACAGCCTTGTGATTTAAGAATTCTATAATTCATCAAGCCATCTTTGATCCAACTAACACAGATAATGCTGTCAAAAATTGAGTGACAGATTTTTGACCTTGGTACGTATCCACTGTACTCTACAGATTAATATAGCCTTAATGAAGCCTTTGCAATTACTGTCACTGCTCTGTACCCAAAGATACAAAACACTCTTCTGCAATACATTTTTTTTCTCATTTTTCTAATTTGAGAAGTTGCTCAGTAGAACAGCATGATTATATGATAAGTTAGTCACTTCATCCGAGGATTACTTCTCCGTTGTTCCTCCTCTCTCATCATATGCTTGAATGTACAGTAGAGAAACTGTAAGTTAAATCTACTCTTCTGGTGGTACACATCTCATTGTTTAACTGTTCAGAGTGTCTGGAACAGAAAATTTAGAAAATGTGCATAGAATTTCCAAAGAAAAACCAGAATAAGAGAATATTCTGGTCTGCTATATTCTTTGTGTGCTTTTCAGTCCTACTAGAATGCTCATTACAGTGTTTATTGCTTTTAGAAACTGAAGAAGAATTTGGGTTTTTTCAAGCATAATACAGAATTATAATGTTTTATAACCTAAATTCACTTCTTTTACTGCTGCTAAAATACAAATTTTTGTGTTTGGGAAATACCCACGTCCTGAGTTATCCCACAAACTATAGACTTGGAACTGATGTGTGTGTTATAGCTGATGATTCTCTAAGCACTGTTACGTACTTCCCACAATTTCCAAGGATGTCTGAGTTATTTAAATCACTGAAGGATGAACGGAGTATCGCGTGTTCAGCACCGTATCCTCTGCAGCATCCTTTCACGTGAACGGGATATTAGGACTAAGTCAAGTAAATTTAGTTCCTCTTTTCATGCTTATTGCTGGGGGGTTTCTGATACAACAGTTGGCAGTGACATAATTAATAGTGGGGGAGGTTCACAGCTCCCTTGGTGGTATTATTGAAGTCCATGTGCTTGCAGATCCAACGAGACAGCAGTGTGCCTCGGGTGTACGCTGCTATTGCAAAGGTCCGGGGGGGTTGCAGGGTGGAGAGGGTAGGGTGCCTTCCCTTCCAAGCTGCTGATATCCTTTAGGATGTGTAAAGCCAGGGATTAGTGCTGGGTAAATCCGTTTCAAAGGACGCAGCTGCCGCAGGGTTGGTGAATATAAGACTGTCACTGTGTTTCCGTTCTGAAACAGGATAAAGATTGTACTGTCTTTTAGCAGAATGGTACATACAAGAAAAGCAAGCACTACATTTAAAATGTGGGTCATGCATTCAGCCTTGTGAAAGTTTGTCAATATCTCGACACTGAAGAAGCCTGATATTAGCGTAAATATTAATGTCAAATGTGTTGGCACTTTTCAAACTCGTTTTAGATGAGATCTCCCTTTCTGGAATTTTACAAAAGTGTAAATGAAGTGACATCTTGAATGCAATCAGGCAGGATATTTTGAAATTCTCCATGCCTTCAATGCTTACGAACACACTGGGCTGGATCATGCTGCCTTTTTTTTTTCTTTGGCTATTTGTCTCAGCACAGCTGACAAGATCTCAGCACAGCTGACAAGTTTTGGCACAGCTGACAAACCAAGGCATTGGCAGTCAGTTTGTCCCTACTTACAATAAACTACTTGTAGCTATAGCTACAGCTGATTGCTCCTGAGTATCTTCCACTAACCTTAATTTCTGCACCTTGAGTAGTGTAGAGATCCGTTGTGAGCTGGCCCTTGGAGGAACATGCAAGTCGGAGGGAACCTCGAGAGCTGTGTGAGGTGTTGGAGGCAGAAGGTGAGGCAGCAGCTGGTGCCTCTGCCCCTGTGTTGGAGGCAGAGGAGAGGGACCACAGAATCTGCGCTCTTCCCTGCTCTCAAGTTCAGGGTGTAATGTTTCCTGGCCAAAATGTATCTTACTCTGCCTTACTCTTCTTGTAGACAGAAGACCTGTATTTGTTCACAAACCTGTGTGATCCGAAATATCTAAGGTGGATTATTCCAAAAGAGAATGTCAGCTCTTAGAGCTGTCTCATTACTAAAATAACATGCTCAAATGGCACCATACCAAGGTGTATCAGGACTTGCAGAAGAGGATTAGTGATTTCTTTCAGAAATTACAAGAGGTAGTTCGAAATCCAACCCATAAGCTAGAGAACACTCTCTTAGGAAGGCTGGTACTGCCTCAGAGTAAAGGCTAGCAGGGTCTTATGGTGGTTCTTCTAAGAAACAAATAAATAAAATATTAGGACTGGAAAGGCAAGAATGCTAGGTGTTACCTTAAGAAAAAAAAAAATCTTTGTACTCAGTTCAGCATCAGTAGGAACAGTGGAAGTGGAAGAGATTTAAATCATAACAAAGAATAATTAATTTGTTCATTAAAATTATTCTTCAGAAATCCTATACCTCAGAATATCAAATTATGACACAGAAATTCTAAAATTAATAAATGAACTGATTTCATAGAAAAGCTCCCTCTAGAGAGAAGGGAGGAGTTTCAAAAGTTAATTTCTGAGGAGCAGTTGCAAGACATTTTTCTTAGTGGCAGTAGATGTTGCAGAAGTAGCACATCTCCCCAGTACCCCTCTGTGCCAAAGCTCAGGGACTCTTGTCTTTGGAGAACTGGGTCTGCTGATCAAGACCTGCAGCTTGAAGGTGATAAGATATTACTGCAGCTGTTCTCTCTTTGAAGGATTTCTTTGCCCCATTTCACTTTCTGGGGCACTATTTCTTTATACTTAGTGTATGAAAAAGACCCCACCTCAGACATCCGGACTCGTTGTCTGGCATGGGAGATGTAAGCAATCACCTATAAAGAAACACTTCCCTTGCTGTTCTGCTTTTGCTAATGTGATTTCACTTTTTATGTTGTCTCCAACATTTGCTTGGTAGCTGCAATTAAACTTTTTCCAGGAGCTAGAGCTTTTCTCTCCCCCGTTTCAAAGCCACCTCCATCTCTTTTCATGATGGCTGGATTTAATAGCAAACAGCTGGGTCCTAGAAATAGTTTGCCAAATATTTCATGCAGTTAATAAGAAGAGAAAGGGAAATAGGTGAAAAGTATGAATAATGTATGTTTATCTCATGTAAGCTGGTGGAGGGGAAGCTGTCTTCTTCCAGAACTTCATTAATTTTCGCCCACTAATGAGTCTCCAAATTGCGATTCTGCCTATAGCATTCCTAGTCCTAAACCTGTATCTGTGCTGTGGTGGGGAGCTTTGCTGCTTGAGCTTGTGCTGCTGTACTGCAGCACATTCCCACGGCACGAGTGTTGGAGGCCCTGTGTGAACGGGAGGTGAGTGGTCTCGAGGAAGGGCAGGGCTTGCTGACGCGTTCCGTGCCCCGCTGCTGCCCCGGGAGTGCCGCCGGCCAGCTGGCTCGTTGGTGTGCTTTTTGTGAGAAGTTGGGTTGCTGTTGGATTCTCGTTTTTATTGGCTACATTTTGTGAATTATTCTAGAGCTGTCAACAAATGCAGGTTGTGAACCTTTCTCTTGTGCGGAAAAGCACTGACTAAAGTGTCAGTGTATGTTCTTTGCCCTGTGACGTGATACTGCTACCTGTGGACACTTTAGTCTTTTTAAAGTTAATTTTCTGTGTGTCGCTTTCATTTTACTCTGATTGATAGATAAGCTACTCAAAAGCACTACCACAGTGTGCCAGCTAAGAGTTAGTGAGTGCTTCATCTTTTCCTGCAAAAGCCATTTTGTGACTGGAATCTTTCTGTATGCAATACAAACGTCATTACTGCCGAGCTCGCTGTTCTGATGTGTTTGTAGCACTAATGGCCATGATAATGTTAGTGGGCTTTATTGAAGGAAGGGGGATGTGATTTCTCCTTACCTGGCCATCTTCATTGTGATCCTGTCTGCATAAAAGGCAAGAGTAACTTTTATCATTGATTCAAATAAAAACAAAATGCAGAAAAGGTAGAGTGCAAGAAACAAGGTGCTGATTACTAGGGAATAGTAATTTTAATGTTTCCTCATATTTGGTTACCATTGGGTTGCCACCATTCTGATCCTGGAATAATGATTCTGTGTTGAAAATGTTATAGTAAGCTAAGAATCATTTTTGTTTCATGAAAGTCAGAGGATGAAGAATTGAAGTGGATAGGAAAGAACCTCTGATCACTAGCTGTCTCCAGAAAGATGGGTGAAGGTTAAATCTCTCTTAAGACCGTAAGGGTAAGAATAAAGCCCATTATTCTGCCTGAAGAAAACTAGAATAAATGCCTTTAGGTAGGGGAAAGTAAGTGAACCTCTGTCCAAATCTGTGCCAGCTTTGCAGCAAAGCATGCAACAGCAGAAAGTGCTGGTAGAGAGGGAAAAAGGTGAAATGGATGTGATCAAGGGATTGGGTTCCCCTGCCTGACAGGATATTGCTGCCAAAACAGTTTGTTGAAAGGGGATATTGTGTCTTTGCGTTCTTGAGATATGTCTGTAGGTGAGGCTTTCCATTTCTTCAAACTAACAGGTCTAGGGATATTTTCTTGTTTCCTCCTTCGGTCCCAGAATATTGTACAATGGTGGTAACACACTGCGGCTTTACTGTACAATGTTTTTGAAAGGAAAGTTGTGGATTACATAGATTTATTTTTTTAATACTTGTGTTCACTGTGCTCTCTTTAGAGATAATGCTAGATCTTATCATAAAATCTAGTTTAATATTAATTGCATACGAGCATCTCACAAAATTCCTCTTTTTAAAATAGCTGGTATTTCTGCCTGCATAAGGATAAAGTTGTGCTAACATCTTACTGAATGCAGTGCTGTTAAATACCAGGATGCCACTGCTGGCTCAGGAGGTTGGAGAGCTGCAAAGAGCTGGGGGCTGCAGGAATTTGGTGGGGGGTAGTGTCATGTGATTGCTGCCTTTTCATTTTCCCTGGGCTTTTAGTCACTTCTGAAAACAGGTCAGTGGGATGGAGAGACCTTTTGGTGGGACTCTGCTGCAGCGCGTACACTAATGCTGACAACAAAAGCCTGATGTTAATCCCTTCAAGGCCAAGAGTGCAGGTTGAGGGTAAAATTTAATCTATGAAATCTAAACCTGTGGTACTCTGCTGTAGTTTTGTTACTTCTTGCTACTCTAGTTTTCTGAAATAAATGGATGTATACTGATTACTGCACCTTCTGTTTAAAAAATTGTGACTCTTAGGCCTTGCTGGTGAGTTTATGGCTGTCAGAAGTTTGCTTTTAAGCTAGTTCTGCATTTAGCTAGATACAGGTGTTATCACTTCATGCAGTTCATTTTCATCATTTATTTAGTCAGTGGTAGAGACTGTTCATCATCATCTTCCTTTTTCACATTGTATTTTCTGTGTGGTGTGACCATTAATGTAATGTATTTGAGAAAAACAATATCATTGCCCAGTAAAAAGCCAGGTAACCGAAGGAACGACTCACTCGAATGCTGGCACAATAAATGGTCACATTAGAAAAGCAATAGAGGTTTGCTTTGTTTCATTAAAGTAAATCTAAATTTCTCAGCTCTGATCCAACATCGAGTTTACAGGTTCAGGATTGTGAGCCCACAGAAAGGTTAGGTCTTTAAAAATAAACTAGAACCAAACTCCTCCTCTTCAGGTATTAAGTTATACTGGGGCTGACTCTCTTGCGTTTCTGTAGGAACATTGAATGGAAGGAAGAAGAGCAGTGGGTTTTTCAGACTGTTACCAGTCAGTATCGAAGGGATCTTCAGAGGAGGAGGACTTTGTACCTCGACATGCTGCAGAGATACCTTCCTCACAAGTCCAGGCGTGATCTGGTCAGTGGTGTTTTAAACATTACATCAGTTCTATAAATTCTTACATAAATCCTGTCATGAACATTTGTATTAAAGAATGTTTATAAAAGTTTTTTTATTTTAAAAATTCTTAATTATAAGTTCTATTCTGCACAGTGAAGAAGGGATGTCCCTGTCTTCGAAATGCACGAACTTGAAAACCTGCCGCTTCCTCACAATAAGCACTGTGGAGATTTTATAGTTCCACATACTCTTACAGCCAAATTCACAGAATGAGTTTGTTAGCATTGGTTTTGCTGTACAGTTTCACAGTTATATCACGCTATTCTGCTTCTCTTTGTATTTTTATTTTTTTATGAGGATGGATAGCATTGTCACACTGTCTAGGAATAGTTATTTTAATTGGTCTGTGGCACATACATAGCAGGAAGAGTGGAAAGTTATCTCCTGCTCTCAGGGAGAGGCTATTTTTACATGTGTAATGCCTTTCAAATTGATTGCTGATTCCTTTTACCCTCCGCAGTGAATAAGCACATAGCAGCTAATAGAGAAACCCATTTCAAGGCCAGAACACTTTGCGATGTCATAAGTAAAGTAGGAGTCTTTTTTTATCTCTGTACGTATTTTTAGACCATCTGTGTGCTTGTGTTTGAGGAGTGCCTAGTGCAAAGGAGTGACAGTGAAATGATACTGATAATTAGCATAGTTTCACCAAAAGTTCTTGTGGATTTCAGAACTTTTGCCTGTGAGAACTGGGCTAAATAATTACATGCTTTGTACAGTGTAGGTATATTTTAAGCAGAGCCGTTATTAATGGCTATCCCTAATTCTTTGAAGGTTTGCTTTAGATTTAAAAGTTCTGAATTTAAAAATCATAATTGTGCATTGAATTGCCATCTCTTAGTGTGCATATTAGCGTGACAAATACACAAATGCTAAAACAGCACTAAGAATCTATTCTTCAAACATTTGTGTCACATTAGAGTACTAAACTCGGAGCCTTCTCTGCCTCCTTCCCTCTGAGGAATGGATCAGTGGGCGAGCACTGCGTGGCTCATCAGAGAGGGCTGGGTGTAGAGCTGCAAACTTTCCACCCCATTTCTTGCTTCTGAGTGTCCCAGCTTCAGGGGCTTGCTGGCAAGGCTCACCTGGGTTTGTGGCAGCAGCCATGGCGCTGTGAACCTCTGATGCAGTGGCCTACATGCATTTGGCCAAAGAGAAGCTCCAGAGGTTTTGGTGCCACTTTATCTTCCTCCAGCTACGAGGGGACAGCAATATCTGTGGGCTAGGCACCAGGCGAGTCAGCATCCCCCATCCCCTGCCAAAAGCCTGGAAATCAGCATCAGGAGTGGTCCCCTTGACACCCGTGAGCAGACAGTCATTTCTAGAACCTCCTTCCTCCTTGTAACCCATATTTTTGGGGATTTAAGACAGGTCCAAGACTCTACTGCCTCAGTCTGTGCAGCCTTACCTGTTACTGCTCTGTCAGAGGCTGCAAGCTCGAATGTCCTGGGGGACCTCACTGAGCAGGACCAAAGAAGGTGTGTTTAAGAGTAAGCGCTGATCATTTTTGTTAGGTGGTGACACTGGTGATGGCAATATGCTGCCTGGCAAGCTAAAAACGCATTTCCAAACTTCCTGCTAGGAAAGAAAAAGTGAAGCTACTTCTGATCTGTCGTGCGTTTGTGCAGTTGCTTTAGCTGTAGATCTTAATTTGCTACAAAGAGCCTCATGTCGCTGAAAGTGCTCGATATCTCTGAAGATGTATTGAAGGGACCTGCTTGCATTTTGGGTACTTCAGGGCAGGAAGGAACGGTTGCATTTGATTTATTCACGTTGCAGAACCGTAGCTCAGAACGGAGCCGTGGGGCAGCAGGACACTGGAGTGCCCGTGGTGTCGGCCCGGGGGAGGGCTGGCAGGCACCGCCGCCTGCCGCCACGGCAGCCCACGGCGTTCCTGGCACCTGACAGAATACTGCCGGGCCCTAAACTGTGAAATACTGGTGATATAATAGTTACAGCAATCATATTCAAGGTCTGCAAAAATGTCTAGAATTATCTTATTAATGCATAGTTTTTAAACCTTTTTGAAATGCTTTACTTTTTTAGGTTGTTCAAGAGAAAGCTTGGGATCGTTACCAATTCATTAGGAACCAGCGAAGAGTCTTGATATTAAATTGGGCCCAAGCTAAGAAAGCCTTTCTGCTTAAGGCAGCAATGACTGTTGCTGAAGCCTCTGCTGCTCATAAGGCAGAAGTAGTGTTGGCTGATACCAGACAGAAGCAGCAGGAGATCTGTGCTGATCTAAAAGCAAAGGTAGGTTCAGTTATAAATCTACCACATGCAAGTCTGGTTTTTACTGGTAAATTCAAAACAAAATTACAGTGTTTAAGTGAAGAAAAACTAACTGAACCTAGTTGTCATAATCCTGGTTTTACTGGCCTGATTGAATTGTTTGAGGCAGTTGGGGGGAAAAAAGCAAATTGTAATCTGTTGGCAGCGATCAGGGTGGTTGTGAAGCTCGGCGTGCAAATGGCTTTGCAGACGCTCTGTTTCATTACCAGTAAGGATTCCTGTTAGTGCTACAACCAGCTCTTGAACTTTGTCGTTCCTTGATTAAGAATTTGATTACCTAGCACACTTTAGACCTTACTATGAGTTTCATAATGTGGTTATAATCTCTGTAGAAATGGCAGTCACATTTATTTGAATGGATTTTGAGCACCTTTGAAGAGTTTGAACTGTATTTCAGTGCTGGAAGAACAAGATTTGTTCTGTAGTTTATAATATGAGAGACTGTAAGCAAGCTACAGGAGTACAAGTTTGACACCAAATTCCTTGGGTTCCTTTGTAACACTGGCAAATCACAGAAGTGTGTCCCTCAGCAAAGTGGGATTGATATCTCTGCTGTTCATAATTGCTTTTAGCACTAGAATCCCCAGAAGTGCAAGCGAAATGTTCCATTCATTATCACTACCACCAGATTTTTAGATTAATGCCAGTCTGTTTTCAGAGAAACAATGAATCGTAGAATCCCAGACTGGTTTGGGTTGGAAGGGACCTCAAAGCCCATCCAGTGCTACCCTCTGCCCCGGGCAGGGCCACCTTCCACTAGCCCAGGTTGCCCAAAGCCCCGTCCAACCTGGCCTTGGACCCTTCCAGGTAGGGGGCAGCCACAGCTTCTCTTGGCAACCTGTGCCAGAGGCCTCACCACCCTCACAGGGGAGAATTTCTTCCTTAGGTCTAATCTAAATCTCCCCTCTGTCAGTTTAAANGGGGGTGCTCCAGCCCCCCGAGCATCTTCGTGGCCTCCTCTGGCCCCGCTCGAGCAGGTCCTGTCTTCCTTCCCTTCTGTGTATTTTTAAGAATGCTTTCTAAGACCTCAAAAATTGGATCTCATAACTTGTTTGCCCTTGTTATGGAGGTTTCACAATATTCTGAAAGGTGATTTACTATGTTAAGAGGTGAAAAAAGATAATAACACCTGGGGTTTTTTTGTTAAGAGAATAGAATAAAACGGGAGGAACCCGGACACAAGAAAAAAGTGTTACGATGTTGCTGCCTAATGCGTTTGTAAGGGGAACCACATTTCTGGGCATGACAGATATATTAAGATTTGTTTAATCTTCTCTCTGTATTTCCACTTGCACAGAACACCTGAAAGCATACACGGTGTATTATTTTCACTTTACCAACATTACCTCTGTTGAACCCTTACTTTTCAGCTAAATACTAAATGCTTGCTTTTGGTTTTCTATAAGTAGAAAAACACAGTAAAACCTGTACTGTGATGAAGATTTTTGATGTTGGTGCTAGGTTTTCACTATAGTAATAATACCAAAAGTCTTCTGCCTCCTGTTCCTGGAGCCATCTGTCATAGGAGGGTTTGAATCTAAACACTTCAGAGTTAGAAACTGTCTGGGCTTCCTGCAGTGGGGAGTACGGCAGTACCCCATTTTAACTGCTGTTCCCTGGAGCCAGGTGGAGTAAGGAGTGGTTCTCCAGAGTTGGGGGGGTTGAGTTTTTTTTCACTTAGGCCTCCCTTTCTGGAATTGCTGTGTCTCTCTTCTCTGCACAGTTAGAGGTGGAAGGGCCATTTATTCCAAAACTGAATTTATGACTCAGTCTTTTTTTTTTTTCTTCTTTTTTCTTACTTTTTTGGGGAAGAAAAAACCACCAAGCAAGTGTTGGAGTACTTATGTTGCCTCCATGTAGCTTAAGAATCTCACTAATACATTGAACGTTGTCTGAAAGTTTTCTGGGTTCTGACCTCCCGTTTCCATCAACGTGGAACTGTTTGAAACTTAAACCTATTAGGCCTGCACTTTTCAGGGGTTGCTTTCAAAGGTGGCTTTGTTAAATTGTTGAATGTTTGAACAAAACCGATTCACCTGTTTCCCAGAAAAAAGGAATGAAAAAGGTACGTTTTTTTTCATTAAAGAAGGATATCATTGTGACCTTGTTTTGATCAGCTCTGCAGCTGAAAGGACTAGAGGACGGAAGCTGAAATTGGGCAAGGAGCTAGCTGTCTTTCAAAGAAATTATTCTGAATGTATCCATGGTTTTTTGTTTGGATTTGATGGGTATATGCATTTGAAAACTCATCCTTTACCCAGTTATAGTTCATTTTACAGACTTGTCTTTCTGCAGGTCTGAAGTGTGCAGCTGCCGCGGGTGGAAAGGGGTGCTCAGCCTGGGGAGTTAGCTCGTGCCCGTAAAACCCAGCCTGGCCAGGGCCCCGGAGACGGGGGGAAAAGTGAACCTGTCTCTAAGCGTGTGAGTGTAGAGCTGGAAATCGGGGATTAGGGCTATTCTACCACTTTTTCTTTTTGGCCATTAATTGACTTAATTTTTTGCATTTCAGTAAGTTTAACACCAGCAGGTTTCAGAGAAAGTCACAGCATTTCTGTGCCGATTTACGTCAGCTGCAAACTGAGGTTGACACACAGACACTGTAAGCTAAGCAGTTCCAGAAATGCAAAGGGTCGCTAGATCCATTTTGCAGACGAAATATGCAGAAACACATTAAAATCAAAATGGATTGTTTAAGCAGCTGTTAATGGTAGAGTGGGAGAAGACGGGAGCTGAGTATGACACCTTTCGTTTAACTTCCAGTCAGTAAACCGTTTAGCCTGTTTTACTTGGTTTAAAAGGGATATATATCTGTCTGTATTCTATGCTGCTTTGAGTTTGTGGGGTTTTTGAAAAGAGTTTTTCTTTGTGTGTGAAAGTCAGTTTGTTCCTAATTGTAGTACAGATTGAGCAATGAAAAAGAGAAAGAAGATATTCATATGTGACAGGCTATGAATTTTTTTTATTACTGCAATAACCACATCACCTACCTTTTCTATAGTTCTTTTCATCTCTCAACAGCAAACCAGACTAAAGAATACATTATTTACAGCTGTTTAAATGCACTAGAAGCAACTATGCCATCAGTGAGACTCTAGGCCTTGTGACTGATAAGAGATGATAACAAAAAGTAAAGCAGCAGAGAAGTTAATGTTTAAAGCAGTTTTTACTTGAGGAAAGGACTGTCAATTCTTGTTCCATGTCACAGAAGATGCCCTTAACAGAAATCAGTCTCTAAGGAGGACTTTTGAAACAACTCAAGAAGCTCAGGTGAAATAAATCACGAGGGCCATATGGTTGTCATCGGAATGAAATAAAGTGTGAAATGCATAATACTAGTGAGGATATATTGTACATTCTTACAGAGGAAATGTTTCTGGTACCTATCTTTAACCCCTGTTTGCTGTGGGGAAAAAAACAAAACCATGGAGGGGTGTTACTCTTTCAAAGAGTGATCAGGAATCACCCATATTTGATATGCATTATACTGTGTGGATTTAACCACTCTCAGGGTTCTGTAGTAGATGCTGTGTAAAAAACTCTTTCTATGTAAAATGCCTCTTTCTAAACAACATAGAGAAGCAAATTCTTCTGTTGTCACAAAGTAGTTAAGTAATGAAGTGAGAGCACAACCTTTTCAGAGGGTTAGTAGGGTGCTGCTTCACAGCTGGGGTTTGAAGGATTGAAGTACTTGCTGTAATACATTTAGAAATTTGGTCAAGGTATCTGCATGCATTTTAAACATTATTTTTCTAATGAATTTGTCTTAAAATATTTATAATCCAGTACTTTCCATCTTCATATAAAACAATTTTAAAAGGACGCTCAAGGGAAGATCTACAGCAGTAGACAAAAGGACAGTTGAATCCCCTGCGTGTGAAGCATAGGGTGGGCTTTTCCTTCCTTAGCATAAAGCTATGTGCCTGCCTGCCCTTAAATCTTGTCTCTTTTTATGTTCCAGGATTCATCCCCACTCCAGTGCTAAAATCCCTTGCCACATATTGTGAATTTTTGGAGAGCAACTCTTGCACTCCTTATTCTGGCAGAAACTAAGATAAATTAATTTCCAAAGGAAAAGTGTTAGGTGGAATTAACTGGAATATTGGAAATCATATAAAGCGTGTTGCAGGTTGCCTTCCTTCTCTCTTCCTGTATAATGAGAAGAAAGGAAGTGTCAGTAAACTCGGGGAAAAAAGTTGCATCTCCCTATTCAGCACATAGTCAAGTCCCTGATTTTAATTATTTGGCTGCCATAGGAGATCAACATTGAAATATTACAACTGAATGTTAAAAAAAAAAAAAGAAAAAAGTAAGCCTGGGTAGGTATCAAATGTAGTATTTTGACTATGATCTGATCATTTTGCAGGAAACTTTTCCAAAAATAAATATTTAAATAGTGTGATATTTAAAAGAAGAGTTGTCTTTTTCAAGGCATTGTCTGTTGAGCACTGAGGTGACCCGTTAGTTTGTTGGCTATGAAATATACAAGGAAGTTTTAATAATGTAAATTTTAAATGCAGATACTTGTTCAGGAAGTATGTGGTGAACTTGAGTTGTAGGATGCTGTAGTATTTCTCTAAAGTGGATGTGAGCACATAACTAGGATTTTAAAATTCACCAAAGATGAGCCAAATCCGATTCAGTAGTATGTTTTTAATCCAGAGCTAGTAAATGTGGATGTATTGGTTTGAGGTCAGCACAGCACTGACATGGCTTTGGGGTCAGATGAAGCTCATACGCAGTGAGCTTGAAGCACACACAGAGGTGGTCTCTGCGAATTTTCCTTGCTTTTCCTTTCACCCCTCCTTTTCCCCCATTTTCCTATACCACATGTGTTTTATCACATGGTGTTATTTCTGAATCTATCAACCTCTTTACTGAAATCTTCTCACAGTGTACTACCTAATATTTTGTCTGAGGACATGGCAGATTTAAAGGGTTACCATCCCAAATGCTTTTTCTTACCTTCTAGTGCAGTTCACAGCAATTTGTTACGGTGATGCAACTGTTGGGCCACAATGAAAGGCGGAAATGTTCTTATAACTTCACTCTTTTTCAATATATGCACACACCAGAAGTGGTTGATAAACCAATTTATGAGGTGTATAAAAAGCAGCCATTCTCTACGTTTTAAGCTACAAATGAAAAAATAATTGTCCTCTTGGTTAATTAAGAAAAAGTCATTAGCAGCATACAAAGATAAATAACCAGATGCTCATTATGTTAACTAGATCCAGGATCGTATTTCAGAGGGGTTTAGTAAATACTGACTGAGAGAAGTGGAAGTCCAGGCTGTAGCTGTTGCCTGTTTCGTAAGCCGTGTTTGCCGTGTGCTGTATAACCACGGGCTGTCTCTCCGCCGGTGCCGCGGTCACGCTGTTGGCGGCACGCGGCGAGTGACCGTGTGCGCAGTGGCGGGGCCAGTGCCGGCCGTCAGCCCGTCCTCCCTCCTGAGCTCCAGCCCAGCCGCGGAGCCGGCTGCTCTGCGCCCCTCGCCTGGAAAGGGGGGCAGTTCCGGCTGCCTCCGTGGTTTGCTCCAGCGCGAGAATGAGAATTTATGCTAAATGAGACAGCGTACGAATTTGAAAACGCTTGCTTCGTTATTTGGCTGTTACGGGGTTTGGGAAGGACTCGAGCACCCGCAGCACCACACCCTCCGGTGCAGCTGACGAGGGGCGGGTTGTTGAACCCTGGTAACTCCATTACCTTGCTTCTTTCTTTTCTTCCAAGGACGCTATCAAGCTGCGTGCTTACCGTTAGCTCCTGGGCAAAAACTGCAGAGCTTCGGTAACGGGAGGCTGCAGGGCTACCCTGCATGGGAGGAGACCGTGCACTGACTTGTCAGCCCCGAGATCCCTTTAAACAACTCATTGCACCCCAGAACTTCAACCGATCAGAGGAGACATAGTGCCTCAGCCTCAGATGTATCTTGCTCCTTCACCTGGCTGCTAGGTCTGTCAAAGCTTGTAGGATCTTAAGTATGTTTGAGACGTACATTTATCTGTCAAACTGAGTTTAAATTGTCCAGCGATCCCCAAAATTACTTGAGGATGGATAGCTGGACAAGCAGACAGCTCACGTTAATTTTTTAGGAGAATTATCTTCCTTCTTCAGCTAGGAAAGTGGCACCTCAGGCAAGCAAAATAATTTGCATTAAAATTTTGCAAAAGTAGTAAAGGATCAAAGGAGCTCTTTGTACAACCGCAGAAGGAACTAGGAGAGATAGTGCTGTATATAAAAGGACAGCAATTTTAGCTAAGTAGATGTAAATAGAAATGCAGCTTACTTAAGGTTATGTGTGTGTGAATATTTAAGCCTACATAATAGTTAAACATGTTAATGAAACGTTGACACTCCCATTGTCAAGAACAGAAGGATGTTCTGAATAATGCTGGCAGAGAAGAGAGGGGAAATACAAGGACAGGCTGTGAAAGGAACCGGTTCATGTGCCGACTTGAGCAAAGATGATGTGACGTGCTTTCAGCTCCAGGGAACTAAAACTGGTCCTGCATTGGATCACAAGTTTTACAGGTACCAATCTTAGCCCTTGTGACTGCGTTTCCTAACTGAAAGCAATGTATCTTTTTACTCTTCAGGTTATGACTGAGGATTATGCTTAAAGGCTTTTCTATCATATCCCTTTTTCAAATTTAAACACTTTTATAGCTGAAGAAAATGTCTACACTTCTGTTAATGATCAAAACAGTAACTTTTAACAGCTTCCTGATTTTCAAGTTAAAATTCTTCTGGAGGTGGATATTGATTTTTTATTTTTTTTTTTTAATGTAACAAAATTAATTCTAGCACCAGTAGCCTTGCTTTTCTCTGTTATTTCTTGCAGACCTCTTAGAGATAGCCTGTGGAGCACAAGCTGCTCAAGAGCACGGGTCAAAAATCCACTAGGGATGTGAACTTTCATTGTTTTTCTAATCACAGCCAAAACGAGATTATCTTCCGAGATCAACAAACAAACTTGCAAGTGTGTTATTTCTTAATTATTCCACTGCCACGTGCTCTAATACTGGACTTCTCATAGGTCTGTGTGGGTCAGAAGCAGAGTACTATTAGCTTGTACCATTTGCTGTTTTGTCATTCAAGACCCTGTGGAGTCTGGACGTGATTCCAGGTGCTGATCAGAAGTTTTCAGTGTAGAAGAATCCCCAGGCTAGAGAAGGAGGAACAGGTTTTTAGAGTTGGAAGTTACTGGAGACTTCAGCCCGCCATCTGTTAAACTCAACAGTTGATGTTGTTGATGTACCTGTTGATGCCGTGAGTAACTTCACGAGTTAACTGTGTGCCTGCAGGAGGTGACTGTACAGGTAGCACAGCCGAGTTCTTCGGGTCCTGTCCCCAGGGGAAGCAAGTGTCGTCCTCGCTGCGGGGCTGCGCCGTGACCAGGGGGATGTTGGCTGCCCTCCAGCCTCTGTCGCGGGGGTGGGTTTTTGAGTTGGGGAGTAGGTGAGGCAGGGTTGAGTGCTGGGTGTTTGGTGTGAAGCTGAGGGCCGGCAGCCTGAGGCGTTGTATGGCAGAGCTCCAGGCAGCGTGTCTGACCAGCGTGAGGCATCACCGGGCGTGGGGGAGGCTGCCCCACAGCCTGCCCCCCCACAGCCTGCCCCCCCACAGCCTGCCCCCCACAGCCTGGTGACAACAGCGGTCCCGGTGGAACAGTGGGGCTTGCAACTAGACCATCTTTAGGGTCCCTTCCAACCCAGCCCATTCTGTGGTTCTGCTTGACTGGGATGTTTCATGTGGAGCCCCCCTTGTAAATCTGGACTTCTTCCACAGTGTGTGAGTAATCGACACTTTTGCTATTTTAAACTTCCATGTCAGTCCATAAGGTTACTGGCACACAAGAAAGGGAAAGCAGTAGGTATGATGCTTATAAAAAAGGACTTTCTGGGACTTCTTAAATTTAAAGTGGGATGGCTTTTTCATATTGTTTTGACAAAATCCCCTCTGCCCCATAATATTTTAGACTCCAGAGAACTGTTCTTAGCACACTTTTGAATTTTTTCCCTTCTATAAGCTCTTGTATTCACACCCTGAGGTACCCGTCTCATTATCTTTCCATTTAGGAACATAAGCATACACTTTCTATTCTTATTTTATTTCCATGAGTAACACTGTTAATATTTTATATTTCAATGTGTAGTGGGTTTGATTAGTGCAAGGGGTTTTTTTATTTTCAGTTGTCACAATTATACATCAGTAGCAGGTCTGTACATCATCATTTCCTTGGAGGTGTCAGCTTTGTTGGGGCAAAATTTACCTGTGAATTTCGAAGTCCTGGCAAACAAGTCATTAACTGGCAGTTTAGAAATCCATGAGATGGCCCTTGGCGCAAGTGTAAATCTGCTCTCCAGTACCTGTGCTGCGAGTTCTGTGTGTCTGAGAGCTGCTGAAACTACTGCACACTAGCACATATTACCAGCAGGTCCAGTGTTCTCTAAATTTCACACTTCTCATGTGTGCCCAAGCCGTCTGCAAAGAGCGTATGCAGCCATTGCTTGCTGGGGGTGTGGGGCTGCTGTGCAAACACTGTGGAGGCTGACATGTTTGTGTGAGAAAAGCTGTAGCAATTCTGTCCTGGAAATGCAGATGTTTTACAACATGCACTCGTTTCCTTCTCCCTAGGCCCTAGCAGAAAGTCTTAGGGTTTGTAATGAGAAATTGTGGGTGAATGCAAGTAAGTTTGAAAACGCTTTCTTTTTTTAAATGAAATACACTACTTTTTAGTGGTTGTTGAATAGACATTTTTGTATAATTTGTGGCTTAAAAAAAAGTTTTACTTTTGTAACACAGGCTTCTATTGTCCTGTTCCATTTATAAAATATTTAACTCTAAGGGATTTATTATCCCATTAACCCAAGTGGAATTTATGTCCTTAACTTCTATTAATGGTAATAGAAATTACCATGGTGAATCCTTGTTCTTCTATGGGAGACTAGGTCTTTAATTTTTTATTTTCCTCTACATTCCCTTCCCCCTTTCCTTAAAAATCTTTCCTTTTTTCCACCTTAGAATGGAAGGAAGTTGCTCAGGCAAGAGCCATAGATCAGCAGGCACTACTGTATCTGAAGTATTAACGACTGAGCTGTATTGCAAGCGAAGAGGCTGTACTGCTGGTAACGAAAGTCACCTTTTAATGAGTTTTCCATGTTAATCTTCTAGTGATCTCAGTTGGACTGTGCTCTTTGCCAGTAGTAGATAAAAAGTAATGACCTTCTCTTGTGTGGGGAAATAAGAAGTTTGGCAAATTTATTAAATCATCTTCATTGATTGGATGATGTGTCCATTAGGAACTGAACTGAGAAGAATATTCTTGCTGAAGACCTGATGTTATAATCTTGTAATTCCTTTAGCACATAACTTTTTATCACTTAATCACCTTTTACATCTGTTTTGCTTAATTCTGTTTTTCAGGATGTACTAGAAATGTATAGTTCTAAAACGACCTTTTCTCTGTAAACAGAATTCCTTAGGTCACTAGCTTGTTCTGAGGCTGCAGTCCTTATCTTAAAAACATGAAGCAAAAGTGTCATGGTTGACATGGTTTGAATCCAAACTTGCAATTAAGAGGCATTTCCCCCCCCTCCTCCCCGTGCCGTGTGGCTCCCTCTGGAGCAGTGAAGCGGTACCTGACCTACGGTAGCTGGGCCAGCTCCCAGTTCCACGCCCAGCGAGAAGCAGGGCAGAAACTCTGGGCAGAGGGCACGGCGATGGCGCCATGAGGTGGGGAAGGAGGGTGAGAAAGGAGAGGAGCTAGTCCTGGCGGCAGGAGGAGATCAGCCTGGTGCCCTGAGCGCAGACATTCCTCGCTGTGCTTTCGGCGTCTGGGTTCCAAGCTGCCTCTTCCTCTGGCGCTGCCCGTGAGCGCAGCGCGCGGAGCTGTCGGAAAGCCTCGCGTGGCCTCGAGGGCTCTGGCCGGAACCATCCTGCAGAGGGGAACGGGTGCGGGTTCCCGTGCGAGGCGGCACTCATCCTTTCCAGAGCTTATTTCGTGGTTCTGAATGACTACTCAGGCTCTATCTGTTCAAGCCCAGAAAGCTGCTGAGCTTCTGCTCTGTTTTCCTTAAAGCCTGACATGGAGCTTTTACCACACAACAGGAATTTTATTGCAACCTATACGATTTTTGGCACAGCTGATGAGCACAATATAGCACTGCGCTTGGGTACTCTGTGCTATCCCAACTATGAAACACAAAATACCACTTCATGGCTATTACTTGTTGGGATTTTCTGCCTGCTTTGCAGAGCGACCAGTGAGAACTGTGGCACAGATGTATGTAGATGCATTCTGTGATTCCTTGTTTTATGCTTAGAATTTGCTTTGTATTGAATTCCTTTAATTAGTCTTTGAATCGCTAGTCATCTTGTAATCACATTCCAGCATCTCTGACCGTGCAGCCCTGATTGCTGCAGCTGCTCTTGCTTTCAGTTGCATGGTGATGCCACCATGAAAATGCTGTTTCTCTCAGCAGCGTGGAGCAGCTTTCTGCTGCATGCTTCCTCAACTCGTTCAAATTTTGCGGCACTACTTTTGACATGTAGCATCTTCATTTGTGAAGTTATTTTTCTTGAAGAGACTCTTAATTTATTTTTTCCCAGGCATTCTAAGAATCAGTTGTGGACAGTTTGAAGAAGAAAAAAAACCTACATAAGGAAAGGTGTGCAGAAATGTTTCAGAGATTAATTAAAGCTCTGGGAGATTCTGAAAGTGTATTGGGATTGGGTCATTTTGTGAGGTTGAAAGTGAGCTAGAGAGAATCAGGGTGGGGCTATCACAGGATTTTCTCTTTATGCCTTTAATTATGACAAACAGTACTGAGTTTATCACACAGTTATTAGGAATTCTTGCTTTGAATTTGAATTCTAGCATCTTATTATATCTGTGTAGCACAGTGTAGCCTGTGAGAATACTGCTCTGAAGCCCTGCGTAGCCATTTGGTGACTCTGTTCCTCCTGCCACTGTATGTCCTCTTGGTCTGCAGTATGTTTCTCCTGGGTTTTGAAGGCTGGTTTTACTGCCTGCGTGACCCTCTCTCCACCCGTCAGCTCTCCTGTGTTCCCATTTCCTGAGCTACCAGTTTACCTGCTGGAACGAGCTCGATGCCAACTCCCCTGTGTCACCCTAGGCAGCTTCACGACCAGTTTATAATGTACGTCAGCATGGCTTAGAGAGAAAACCTGACGTGGTGCTGTGTTACCATGTGCTAATTTAATGGGAATTCTCAAGGAAAGTCTCTCAAAACTTGTTTTGTCATTAAGAGGGATGTATCTGTAACATTAAGTACATGGTAAATACATTATTACTATTCAGATATTAGAGTGAAAGAACTAATTTATTACTTTAATTACTTTGTAGTATACTTTATGTTACTGTAATATGTGATATTGAAATAATGAACTGAAAATAGGTACGTGTGTGTTCTGTTCAGCACAGCAATTTAATAATTCACTTGGAAAAGGTGCCACTAATAATACATGGACTGTGAAATGTACTTGAAATGCTGGTTGTAATTAAAAACTTTCAGAACTTAATTTGGCAGTGCTTGTACTGCTAAAATGTAAGCTTCTTTGTGAAACAGGCAATAGGGGATCCAGTTTTTAGTGTATTTCCAATATTAGTTTAAGTACTAGGGGTTTTTAAATATTTAAACAGCACATTTACTGTTGACACAGTAAACTCTACCCTTCTGATTTTCCACTCATAGGAATGAAAAAGTGCAATCAAGCACACATTAATTTTTTTTTTGTGCATTCTGTGGTCCCAGATTACTGCCTCAGTGAATCAGAATTATTTTTCAGAATTATTTTTTTTTTTTTAGTTCTTCAGATCTGCACAGTCCTACCTCTGGAGGAAAAAGGTGATGAATACAGTGGGATTCTTGAAAAGCTGAAGTGGTAGGAATGCTGGAAGGCCGGCATCAGGCAGTCGCTGCCGCAGCAGCACAGCAGGACCGCGGCGGCACGCGGCGCGGCGGTTCCCCAGCGCGGTGCCCGTCACCGGGTGCCCCGCACAGAGCCCCGGGGCTCCTGGGGCTGCCTCCCACCCTGCCCGGGGCTGTGCCACGCGGCCAGGTTCTGTCCACTGTGTCCTTTGTATCGTGAATTACGATAGTCTCGCTCCTGACTCTTGAACCCCTGGCAGTACGAACAGGGGGCTCTTCGTCGCGGCCCCGCCACCCCCCGAGGAGATCCCCTTCCCAGGCAGGCTGCCCCACAGAAGAAGCTGAGGCTGCAGGACTAGAACTTCTCTCTCTCTCGGAGAGATGCTTTTGTGTTCACACGTGGTTTAAAAAGTGAAATATATTGACAATTTGAATCAGCTGTTTAATTCCTAAATTTTGGTATTTCTTGCGTAATTAAACATTTTAGCTCAGCTCTGTTAAGAACGTTTTATCCTGTATGACTTTAACTCTTTGTGTGGGGAAGACATGGCCTAATGCCAACCTACTGAATCACATTTTATAAATATTTTGCAAACACAGCTCTTCTGTTTTTTACCAATTTTTCCTTTTTTGTTGCAACTATGAATAATTTTTTTAAAGGAAGTGACTCCTCTTTTGCCTTAGTGAAAAGGCATGGATTAGCTATACGTGGGAGGGGAAGGGATAATGTAAACTAACTTCATACGCTGCCTACGGAAAAGAATAAGCGTGTACTGCGGGAAAGTGAAACATAATGAAACTTTCCTTCCTTCTGTCATTCTTATCACCTGTTTTCTTGATTGGCAATGAGCTCATGCATTCAGAACAACTAACCAGATAAAAATGGCAGGCAGAATCTACCCACTGAGTAAAAATAGGTGTGTTTAGTAGTGATTGAGGGCAGTGTAGAGAGCATTGTAGAAGGTAGTGGAGATACGCGCTGAATTATTGGCATATCAGCTTTGCCTGGGGAACCTCACTGCATGATTAATGATTTGTCAGCTGTGTGAAGTTATATATTTGATGCTTGGTTACGCTCACTTGTTTGTATGAAACCTGTTGAAAATCTAGATTGTGCCCCAGTATTGATTTCTGACTTGAATCAAAAGGCTTTAACAGAAGAGCTGTATGAAAATAACTAGGGGAAGTGATTATGGCCTGTCGTGAGGCTGCTGTGTAACACGTGCCATGCTAATCAGCAACTGCTAATCAGAGTGACTTGAGGTGATTTTACACTAGATTAGTGTCTGTGTTTCCTTGCTGCTTTGTTATTGTTTTCTTTCCTTTGACCAGTTCTCATCTTGACAGACTCTGCTGGGCCAATTCTATTCTCAACATCTCTTTCCAGTCAGTAGTTCCCCTGAAGTATCAGTTAACTGCAGCTTTTATTGAGACCAATTTAATGGACTCGCCATGCAAATGAATGGCTGCAATCAAACAATTAAGATCCCTGGTTAATACGTAAATTAGTATCTAGAGGGGACCAGTAAAGGATCAAAAGGGTTCTCAGAGGTGGGGGGAAGCTGAAGCTGCATCGTGTCATGAGCCTGCTTACACTGGCATATATCTCATTATTGAAGAGAGTTTGAAAGGAGTGTGATGCAGGATGTAGGAAAATACAAGCTTAAAAACTGCATTTTTTCTGTTACATAGTTTGACTGTTGCCTCATTTCAATTCAGATCTCAGTGATGTTATTACAGAAGTTTAAAGCTCCTTTGAATGTTTCTGCAGTTTATTCTAGCTCCAGTCTTTTAGCAGATTTCATGTTTTGTTTGTTGTTAGATTTTAAAGCTTCATGTCTATGTGTTTGCTTCAGTCTGTTTCAAAAGTGAGGTAAAAATGATTGCATGCTCTTCCACATTCACTTTCAAAACATTCCTTTGAGTTTATTAGTGTAGCAAGTGAAGGGTAACTGAAACAATTTAGCATTTTATTTTAGATTCTTAGACTGCTAAAATGCATGAGCAGACTGCTGTCAAAATTGCTAAATAAAAATTTCTATTTAGACAAAGACCTTGTGTTCCTAGTTTTGCAGTGTGGGGGAGGTTTCACTCAGGTAAGCTCCAGAAAATAGACTCTTACAAAAATTGACACCTTCCCTCTAAAAGTCTCTTAGCTGATAGTATGGTCATCTCATGTAATCCTCGTTCTATTTTTATTGTTATTCCATATTTCCGTTTAGATGGATTGTTTGAAATTGTAATGGGCTGTTTTCATTAAGTGTGGTACCCGTTCTTCTGCTGACACTTCCCTTGGAACTCGCTTGCTGCAGTGTGTGGAGCTGCTAGGGATTTCTTTGCTCACGTATCCTTATTCTTGTACAGCTTAGAACCAGTCAGTTTGTCACTCCCTCTGCATGAGACAGGCCCAAACCTGCTGGCTTCCTCTGTAGAATCCATCGAACAAATCTCTGCTACGTAGCCATTTTTTGCTTAAGTCCTCACCCATTTTCACTCTTGCAGGCTAAGCAAGCTGTCCAGATCCCCTCTAGTGCTCAACTGGTCGTCACTGTCAGAACTATAGAACCCCCTGAAATAAAGGGCTGAGTCCCTCTCGGTCCTTATACTCGCCTGTTCCTCACCTTTGGTGGCTGTCGTCAGAACTTGGGAGAGTTCAGACAACTCTCCCAGGAAAGCGTGTTAGGTCCAGTCCTCTTACCTGCTGCTTTTCTGCCTTTTTGGTAGTGTCCCTACGCTGAACTCCATCACAAGAATCCTTGCTTTGCATATTCCTCAAGAAAATAATTTCTGTTACGCCTAAAACCATAGCTAAATGCCTGATTCTTTTTCTTGGAACTTGCTTAAATCTTACAGCATCTGCTTGTCGACTTGGTGTTTTTAACTTAGGAACCGACTTACAGAAATAAGATCTCAGATGACAGGAGGGAAGGCTTGAGTCCCAGAGCTAAGTATGGGAACTGGCAAGGGAGAGTTATGTGAGGACTCAGCTAGAGAGGGGATGTGTTCCTGTCTCCACCCGAGTAATTCTTTGGCACTAATGAACAGCAGTGGACAGCAGAGAAGATGTTCCCTGGAAGAGAGACGCTCTTCTGATTCTTGGTGATTTTCAAGTGGAACAGCGACAGTGTCAGGGATTGAGAAGACCCTGGTTCAAGCTAGTCTAGAATTGAGGATGTTCTTTGTAATTTTGAGGACATCTGGATACAGGTCCTTGCCTCAAAAAATGTTCCATTATTTCTTTCTTACTGGAGCGAGTCCAGCGAAGGACCATTAAGATGAAGGGTCTGGGGCACCTCTCCTATGAGGGAAGGCAGAGAGAGCTGGGACTGCTCAGCCCAGAGAAGAGGAGGCTTAGGGGATCTCATAGAGGTGGATAAATACCGGGAGGGAGGGTGCAAAGAGGCCGGAGCAAGGCTCTTCTGTAAAATATCTAATTGGTGAAGATGGCTGCTTCCTAGCTTTTTGTTTTTCCCCTAGAAAGGAGAGAAAGGAGATTTCAGAAGGTGAAACTCAGTTATGAGCAGGCCTTCGCTGAGAATTAGTTACAGAAAGGGAAGAAAAGAGGTTAAAAAGCATTTAGTGTTCAGCTAAATCATAATTCTTAAGTTTGGGGATGAAATCAAAGCTGGGAAAAGTTGTATGTACTTTGAGCAAATAGTGTAAATGAAAGTTGCTTGAAGAACCCCAAAACTCTGTCCTTTTTATTAAAATGTGGAAGCACACTGGTTAATGCTCATGCTTGGCTATGGTAGCAAACTGCATTGAACTTTTAAAGATAAACTCAGGTTGCAGGAGACAAAGGTAACTGTTGGTTAGTCTGTGTACACATGGCATTCATTACAGGCAGAGTATTTCTTTAACAAGATATCTTTAAATCTTTTAATAAAGAGAGAGTTTAATTTTACAACCACTGTAAAATTTCATGTTATTTTCATGTTATTGCTTTGCCTGCACTACATGAAAAGTTACAGCAGTATTTAGTCTATTGGGACACTTTGCGAAGAAGAAACCAACTGTTATTTAAGCAGAGAAGCGAGGCAAACATGGCATCACTCAGAGATGCAGCTCACTGAGAACCTCAGACCACGGGGAGTGCTGGGTTTCTGAACAGAAATCTTTCACAAGTACAGAACAGAAAAATTAATCGAGTCTGTGCACATAGCCAGTGAAATGCAGTACATGGAAAAAAAACTTATAAATATTTTAATATCTTCATATTATAATACTCACTGTAGTATAGAATACCAGATGAAAAATGGCTGAAATGCTTGTTCCTTTGAGTACAGAGTTCCGTTAGCACTTGACAAACCCATTGCAGAAACAGCTGGCAACTGTTAATGCTCCTGAATGTACAACAGCACACACCTGCCCTTGACAAGGCCGAGGTGAGCCGGACATCCACGCTGCCTGAGAGCGCTGCAGATAAGTCACTACCTGTGGCCAGTTCCTGAGGACGTGTTGCCTTGTTTAAGCAATATGGTGTGTCAGGAAGATGTCAGGAGGTCAGTCTCCTCCTGTGTGATTTCCCTGCCTATGCCCGTCGGTTGTAGATTGCACGTTAACATGCGCGAAGGCAGTGCTTACTGAATGGTCTGGTATTGCTGGTAAGATTGTGGATCTTGGTCTGTAAATGGATTACATGGGTTTCCTTCCTGGTCCCAGGCTGGCAGGGTCACAGTATTGCCCAAACCTGCTGCAGGACTGTCTTTTCAACTGTTCCTTCCAGGTTCTACAGTGGAAAGCACAGCAGGAAGAGGCTGCTGAACTAGAAGCTGCTGTAGCTGCCAGAAGAAAAGAGAAGAAAGATGAGGAAGAAAGGCTACAGAAGGAACAGGAGAAGATCCGTAGAGCCCAGGAGAAAGAGAAAGTATGAGAAACTTTTATACATTTTTTGCATATGTTAATGTGTACAATTGCCTTTAAAATCTTTAACCCTTTTCGACCGTGTATTCTTCTAAAGTATTAGGAATTAGTATTGAGATGAGCAAATGGTTAGTTGAGTCTTGCTGCTGTCCATCCTAGCTTTAAAGCTGCCTGCTCTTATACACCAGTTGTGCTACTTCATTACATTTCTTTAAAAAGCATACACAAATAACTGTACGTGACTCTCTCTGTGTCACAAAAAATCAGTGCCGAGGCACTGCTGGATTTCTAATTCTTACAGATTTGTGCTTTTTAGCGATGTGGCAAAGGCTCTGGCAGCTGCCAGTGCTGCAGTTCAGTGTGCTGCAGTGCAGCACAGAGCCTCGCCGTCCCTTGCCCGCCAGGCAGCGCGCTGCGCTTGGCACACGGGGCCCTGGAGCGGGCCCGGGGCACCGCCGCCGCCTGAACCGCCCCGGCCCCGGGCGCCTGCGTCACAGCTGCTGAGCACTCAGCTGCTGACTGCTTGGGAAGTGGCTTTGATGCCTAAATTGATGTCTAAACTTCAACTTATTAGAAAATCAGAAATCCGCTACCATGAACGTAATGCTGTGAGAAAACCAGGCTGTGTCACCTATGTGTTTGTGTGGACCTTTTTATTTCAATGATATGGTGAAAATCCAGGAGGCTGTTTTATTAGAACTTAACCTCTTTTTCTGATTATTTTTTACACTGAAATCTGGCATGCCCAGAGTCCAGCCCTCCTGCAGCGTGTTTGTTTCTGTGGCATACTTATTTCTGGAAAAAAGTAAGTTGGAGAATGTCATAGATTCCTACTGCTTTGTCGTTCAAATGCTGATGAGTTGTCACTTTTACGGGACTGCTTGTGCTAACACATTTGCAAGAAGGGTCACTAAAAGCTGGGCTGTTACAACATGCCAGTTAAAAGCAGAGTTAAGAAAACAAGGCTAAACTGTTCCAAATAGAGTATTTTCATGATGCATATGAAGACTTTAGTGACATCAGTATGTGTCACACTACAGAAAACTTGTGCAAAAGAAAGAAGAAAACAGAATCTCTATATATGTTACCACGTTTTCTCATTAGATTTTACTTTTTTGTCTTTATCTGCCATGTTTCTGTGTAAATTATCTTACTGGGAGCAAACGTTTACTGATGGGACTACAACGTGGCCAGTTAGACGCCCTGGGATGTGATGGATTCTCATGTCAGTAGAGGTGTCTATTGCAGTGATATTCCTTGCAGGGAAAAAAAAAACAAACACAAAACTATCCATACTTACAGCAATTTGATTAAGTTGTTACTAAAACAATTTACACCTACTAAAAGCAGAAAAGAAATTATAGCAAAGCAAAATAAATGACCTGCAGGCGGGTGAAACTGGCTGCCTTGGCAGGAGAATGGAAACGAAGTGCTACACTACTTGGAATTTCCCTGTTTTTATAGCACTCAAATATCTCTTCCTTGTTTTTTTCCAAAGAAACGTGTCTTCCTGCCATGTCAAATAGGTCAAGAGCAGAAGCTCTTGCAGCTCATTGTACTCCTGGTGTTAGTTTGCATGACCACTGAGTTTGGTTATATCAACAATTCTGCAGAGAAGCACTTGACGAAAGTGCTGCCTGGAGAAGAGAAGCTGAAGCTGCTGAAGCCTTCTTGTCTCCAGACAGAGACTGTTACCTCCTCATTAGTTCTCATTGCTGCAAGTCCCAGAGCCAGCATTTGAAAAGCTGCCTAATTTCAGATTGATTTTATTATATTTGTGAGTTCATTTTTCTTGGTCGTGACTGCGTTTGCACATTGCACGTATCCAGTTTCTTCTCTAGCTGAAGAAGTCTCTGCTTACATTGGTCACCTGATTTTATTCTTTTTCTGCAATTTATCTTAAAGGTGAAGTATAGATTCTTGGCAGAGCACAATCCTTCTGTTAAACTATGCTCAATCATATAGTTAGCAAAATTGCAACTAATTGTCAAAAGTCAGTTTCAAGAGATGTTTCTCTATCCTTCAAAATACACAGAATACTCTCACTTTTCATAGGAATCAGAGATTTTCATAGTAATCAGGAAAGTTCAGATTGGAAGGGACCTCAAGAGGTGTCTAGTCCAATCTCCTGCTCAGTTATGGGGTCTGACCAGTTAACACATGGCTTTATCCTCATTTTCATTTGTCTTATTTATCCTTAAATTTATCTCCAGTGTTTGAGACTGTCATTTCAGGTTCAAAAGTTGAGACAGACATGTTTATGTGTTTGCAAACCATGCGCTTCCAGGGAAATTCTGGCTCAGTTTAAATCGGTATTGGTTTTACCTTTACTTTTAATTGGCTTACTGCAGATATCATCGGTGAACTTTTTAGAGGTAATCCTCTATAAAAAGACACAGGGGAATTTTTCAAGATTATGTGTATGTGCGTTGTGTTTCAAAAGTTTACTGTATGTGTGATTTCTTTGTTTTCACACTGACATGTGTCCTGGTTGTTTGTTCTTGACTGATACGTTGTTCTTGTTCTTACATGCTGGATTTGAAGTTATAAAATAACAAATTTAGGCAGAATGTCTACATTTGGTGTCTGCATTCATCTGGTATATAAGAGTTTTCCGGGTGAGATGTGATGAGATTTTGTCTGGTATGGATAATGTGGAAGTTGTCTCGGTTGGAGTGTGTGATTGTGAGATTTTGTGGTTTCTGCACCAGGCTGGGGACGGAGGTGCAGAGAGGGGGGCTGCCCATATTTAATGTTGGTTTCCTGCTTTGGTTATGAGAAACTTTGCTGCTGCTTTTTGTTACAGCTTGTTCTGCTTATTTGTCTTTACTCAGGCTGTGTTTGTAGTGGCAGGTGACTCTGAAACCGCAGGGAAGGGAAGAGGCTTGGGGTGGCTGTGTTGGCCCCGCCGCCAGCAATGTTCATTTTACATGTAAATATTTTGATTGTGCAAACTTTCCACTTTTCTCTGGCCTGCATGTAATGTCTATACAGAGCAGTCCTCTGCCCGTGCATAGATGGAATAGCAGTTGTCTGAGGTCAGCAGTCATGTGTTTCATTTGAGTATTTTACATCCGAGATCCTTGAAAAGGGCTGCTAACCTTCCACTGCTTCTCTGGTGAACGTTCTGTGGCAGCAAGAAGAATATATAAAACATCCATGGTCAGGGTAGAAGAAATGCCTGCTCTCTGCCCCGTTCGTAACCTAGGGTATGTCAAGTACTTCCCAACCTGAGAATGGGTAAAATGATGTTCAATCTTAAATCCCAATGCTACATTTGCTTTACTGGACTGCAGATCAGATTTTTTCCTATATTTCTGAAATTCCATATTCAGATGTATCCACTGGCCCCTAATTAGAGTTTATAAAAAAGCATCCAGGCAACGTAGAATACAGAAAGGGGAATAATTACAAATAAGAGACTTTTATTTCATAAATGTAAGTATTCCAAACAGTATTAAACAAAAGCATTCTAAGAAGTATGGCTATAGCCATCTTTGTTTTTATGTACTTCATATATAAAAAATGGCCCATATAAAGAAATGATTGGCTTATAGCTTGGGAATTGTGAAATACAAGCGCTGTTTGGAAGACCCGTTTTATTCTGAATCATGATAGTGAAAGGATTTTCTGCACAAAGTCAATCATCTAAAGAGGATGGTATTTTGACTGCCATTTCAACTGAAATCTCCAAGAGAGGCTTAAATTCAATACAGTTTCATGGATGATACAGAAGTTATTTTTATTGCCATTTTATGAAGCTTTTCCTATGTGAGATGATTCCATAAGTAAATTTCATTGTAAGAAATTACCTGTGTTTTGGGAGGTAGGATAAGGTCTCAGACCTTCACAGGAGCTTTATGCATTTAATCATAAAATCAACAGATTATTGAGGTATAATTTCAGTTGCTTTTGTAAATTCATTTTATAACTAACACTTTCTTAGGTTATTAAAATTCCTAAGATTTTCTTAGATTTTTGCATCTTTTTCTAAAGCTTCTTTTCTGTATTTTTCCAGCTGTATTTTAAATTTTAGAAACACAATGCTGTCAGTGAATTACAACTTGGCAGCATTGTCGTACGCTTCTGTCATCATCAATAGGCTTTTCAAAAACTCAGTCTTGATTTTAAAGGTAAACACTATCTTTGTTTTGCTGGAAGCAGTAATTTTTAGTTAATTTTTTATCTTTTCTCTTTCAATTTGTCATAGCAATTGCCAAGCAGTCTGTTAGGTCTAAGGAATTTAAGGGGTTTCTCAGTCAGCCCTGAGGTGGTACGAAGCACTGGCTATTCTCTTGGTTTCTTATTTGGAAGTGCATCATGGTATGTCATTATTTCTCTTCTCATCCCAGCTTGTCTTTCTCTTCTGATCCCAGCTTGTCTTTCTCTTCTGGTACCTGCATGTGGAATAGAAAAAAAAAGGTGGAAATGAGAATGAAAAGTACAACAAAGAGAAATTGCAAGAGCACTAATGCTTGTAGATCTACCAGGTCATCCTGACTCTTCTCGCTGGGATAGCAGAGTATAACGCAGAAAAGGGAATGTGTGCTACCTGTTGGAGGTGACATGTGACACGAGTGCAGTATTGTGTGCTGCTGTTAATAGCTGGGGCAGGCAGGACAGGTCAGCTTAGCGTCGGCTGGGGCAGGGGGCTGCAAGATCAGGAAACGGGAGGGTCTTACAGCGAGGTGTGCTGGGGTTTTCCATAGGCAAAGGGGTGCAGGAGAGGGCTGGAGCATCATGCTGCCAGTACACATAACTGACACCTTTCTTAGAGTGAGTTGAGAAGTTATGTTCATATCCAGTCACCTTACATAGGCTGAACTGTTTCCTATTATTAACATAATAAGGAGGAGCGTAGTGCCCTGAATACACTCCTCTCTCTTTGAACTTATATTCGTACCCAGGTTCCTATCTAGAGATGTCTAAACTCTTCCTGGAAATTAGTTGCTGAAATTAGGTAAACTAAAGGGCTTTTTGTCCTGAT
The DNA here is from genome assembly GCA_010365825.1 of Otus sunia. Classification (NCBI taxonomy): domain Eukaryota; kingdom Metazoa; phylum Chordata; class Aves; order Strigiformes; family Strigidae; genus Otus; species Otus sunia. The sequence goes on from ML997604.1 coordinate 532,798, forward strand.
ATATAATTTGTCTATCAGTGCTTACTGAAAAATCTTACTTATGATTTTATGTGCCTTTGAGCTGGGTTTGTGTGTGTGGCAGGTTTTTGGCAGCAGGGGAGGGGGCTGCAGTGGTGGCCCCCATGAGAAGCTCCTCAGAGCTCCCCCAGCTCCAAGTCGGAGCCGCCTCTGGCCAAGGCTGAGCCAGTGAGTGATGGTGGCTGCACCTCTGGGATAACGTATGTGAGAAGGGGACTGGGAGGAGGAGAGGGGGCAGGTGAGGAGGAGTTAGGAGAAGGACCCCTCTGCGAGCACTGAGGTCAGTGGGAGGAAGGAGGAGGAAGGGGGGAGCTGCCGGAGCAGAGCCCCCCTGTATCCCGTGGTGAGGCAGCAGGGCCGCCACCCGTGGGGGCCACCAGAGGAGCAGGGATCTGCCTGGGGAGGGCCCCACACCTGAGCAGGCAGCTGCACGTCAAGGACTGTGAGGGAGCAGCAGCCCCTGCTGCAGTAGCTCGGCGCTGGGAGGACGGCAGCATGTGGGGTGACCCACGCCGGAGCAGCCCGGGACCGGCTGCAGCCCGTGGGAAGGACTCATGCCAGAGAAGGTTCATGGAGGAGAGGGGAGCCATGTGGAACAGGGGCAGAATGCAGAGGAGTCCTCCCCCCGAGGAGGAAGCAGTGGCAGGACTGACTGCACCCCCTTTCCCTGCCCCTGCGCCACTGGGACGAGGAGGTAGAGAATGAGGAACATAACTGAGACCGGGAAGAAGGGAGGGGTGGGGGGAGGTGTTCTTCAGATCTAGTAATGCTTCTCACGGTCCTACTCTGTCTGCTATGTGCTGAATTAAATTGATGTTCTTCTTATACCCCTATCAAATCTGTCTTCCCAGTGACCATAATGGGTGAGCCACCCCTCCCTGTCCTTGTCTCAGTTCCCGAGGCTTTTGCTTCATTTTCTCAGTCCCAGGCCTGAGGGGAAGGGAGGAGTGAGTGTCTGCATGGTACTCAGCTGCCCTCAAACCAGGACAGTCCTCTTTGGTTTTTCAATTCTGTATTAACGGTCATCATTTACATTTACATTTTGTACCATTGTAAATCTTCCAAAGAACACGTGGTTTCACCAGGCCGTGAGATGGAATGAGCCCTAGCCCCTGGCACGGAGTTTGGCAGTCAGCAGCTGAGGTCCCAGGGGCAGGAGGGAGAAGGGCAGCACCAGCACCGGGCCCCGTCTTCTGTCTCCAGCAGTGGCTGTAACAATAGAGGAAACGCATGTGGTAATTTCCCTCCCCACAGCTGCTTTCCCAGTCTCCAGCTGTTCCACCATCCTTGTTCCTGTTCTAAGTCTGGTTCTTGCTAGTGTCAGCTGAAGCCTCCTAGTTCTCATGTTGGAGAGGCAGGATCAATCTCCATCCAGCCTCTTTGTGGCACTTGTGAATTTGTAAGCTTCTTATCAAATCCCTCATAAATTGTCACTTCTCCATCTGAATAGCCCCATCCTGTTCCTTCAGTGCCTGTTTGAGAACTCCTGTGAACACGGTGGACCTTTGATCATTACTGTTTCTCTTCTCTTTCCACATGAAAAGGTTCATTTCAGAGAGGGAGGGATCAGAACTGCATGTAAACATGTTTTCTCTTTTTTCCTGTTCTTTTTGTACCACGTTCTGACAGTAGCCACTGGTTCGCCTGTTGGCTGGGGCTGTGCCCTGGGCTGGTGTGTCCCAGGAGGGGTAGTGCTGGTTCAGCTGTGCCACCCGGGGTGCTCTCTGTTCCCAGAGGGTGGTTCCTAGGCCGTCGTGACGGTTGCTGCCTGCTGTTGTCAGCTCTAACAGGGGCTGTGGTCACCGGTTCCGAGAGCCTTGCTTGATGTGAGCCCCGGGCCCTCAGCTGCACGTCGCATCATCAGGAGACGTTGCTGTGCGGCTGTTGGATTGCGGAGCGAGAGGTACAGGAGGCTGTTCCCTGCGCTTTGCTCTGCAAGCAGAAGGGCCTTTTTCTGTTACAGGACAGGAATTTTACAGGACAGGAAAAAATTTTTCACAGAAAGAGTGGTCAGAGAGTGGAATAGGCTGCCCAGGGAGGGGCTGGAGTCCCCGGCCCTGGATGTGTTTAAGAGTCGTTTAGATGAGATGCTGGGGGATGTGGGGTAGGGGAGAACTCGGTAGAGTCGGGCTGATGGTTGGACTCGCTGATCCCGAGGGGTTTTTCCAACCTGAATGATTCTGTGATTCTATGAATTGGAAGTTCTGTGCCCCTGCCGGGTGTCTGAAGTGAGAGAGGCTTCTCTCTGACAGTGACAGGCAGCAGCTGCTTGTAAACGGAGCTGGAAAATCAAAGGGCTGGCGAGTTGTCTGTGCTGCAGTCGCTGCTGGCCTTGTACCACACCACACGTCTTGTGCTTTATGCCTAGCTGATGGCTTGTTAGGAGCAGTCTAACTGTGGCAGTTGGGACTTGGTGAAAATTAATAGTAACAGGTATCTCAGAAGCAAAGTAAATGCATTTGTATTTCAGGGATGTCTTACCTAGACAGGAATGATTTGATTGGTGCTGATCATGCTGTGTGGGTTACATGACCTGAGAGCCTTACAAACCCTCCGCCGAGGTGGCTCCAGCATTTGTGACCTGAACGAGCTCACCTAACGCTAGTGTAGGAATGCAGTGTTGGAGTCATGCTGCGGAATTTCAGTGTATTTCGGGTGTTCTTGAAAATTGTATTAAAAAAAACCAAAACAAAACTGAAGACAGCACTTCAGAGATGAGAAGGTGACTCTTGTTCCTGTGTCTAAGAAAACCTGCTCTATCAGCTTTCCCAGCAAGGTGGTGGCTTGTGAGATTAGTTGTGAGTCACCATTTGAAACTTTGGGAAGTGTAACCCCTGCAGCAGTTTTCTTCTTAAGGGAGCTTTAAGGTGTTCATCAAGCACCAGCTGAACGTGAGCCAGCAGTGTGCCCAGGTGGCCAGGAAGGTCAACAGCACCCTGGCTTGTACAAGCAATAGTGTGGCCAGCAGGACTGGGGGCCTGGTCATCCCCCTGGACTCGGCACTGGTGAGGCTGCACCTCAAATACTGGGTTCAGTTTTGGGCCCCTCACTACAAGACAGACACTGAGGGGCTGGAGTGTGTCCAAAGAAAAGCAACGGAGCTGGTGCAGGGTCTGGAGCACAAGTCCTGTGAGCAGCAGTTGAGGGAACTGGGGGGGTTTAGTCTGGAGAAGAGGAGGCTGAGGGGAGACCTCATCACCCTCTACAACTGCCTGAAAGGAGACTGGAGCAAGGCGGGGGGGTTCAGTCTCTTCTCCCAAGTAACAAGCAATAGGACAAGAGGAAACGGCCTGAAGTTGCACAAGGGGAGGTTTAGTTTGGATATTAGGAACATTTTTTTCCCCAGAAGCGTTGTCCATCACTGGAACAGGCTGCCAGGGAAGTGGTGGAGTCACCGTCCCTGGAGGTATCTAGAAGACGTGTAGATGTGGCACTCAGGGACGTGGTTTAGTGGTGGCCTGGGCAGTGCTGGGCTAACGGTTGGGCTCGATCATCTGAAGGGTCATTCCACCCTCAGTGATTCTGTACTATGATTTTTAATGTGTGTCACAGCAAGGAGGGAATTACAAGCTTGATGCAAATTCTGCCAGTTGTCTTTGAAGAACTGCCCTGGTTTTAGGAACAGAATCCTGTAGAATTTGTTCAAATGAAGAATGCATAGTTTCACTTCAGCAATATTTTACTTTAAATCCCAATTCCTTGTTTTGCATCCAAAAGCCTCATCTTTCCAGATAAGCTTCCCTGCTCAGGTTTCACCGTCCTGCTTCAGGCCTTTCTTTCTCCCTCAGCTTCGGAAAAGCTTCATGTGTCCACGAGGACCACTCCTACGCTGCTTCCAGCTGCTCTGCAGGCTCTGGGCTGGCATGGATCCAGCCCCTGGAGCTGACCTCGGACATTTTACCTCGAGGAACATCCACTCACTTGAGCAGCATCGCTGAAGGTTTTGATGGCAGAGTAGGAAAGCAAGGAGCAAAATGAAAGTGGTATTCTTTCGTTTGCAGCTGAAGATTATATGCTAACTAGTATCTACAGTCTGATTGTACTGTTTTGCTGTGGGGGCTGCACACCCTCTTATTCTCCTAGTAAATCTTTTGTTAGCCCATACTGTTCTAAAATATAAATTTTATTCTAAAAATATCAAAACTGGATTTTCTTTAGCTTATTACTTTTCTTACTTTATTTGCTCTCACTACCCTGACTTGTGAATTATTCTTATTTTGTTTTCTGTATTTGTTCAAACTCTAGGTGAAAAAGTACTGGGCTGAGAAACAGCTCAAATGGCAAGAACAGGAAGAGAAAGATCTACAACGTCTGGAGGAATTAAGAAAATTAATGGCTGAACAAGCAGTTAAAGACAGAGAAAGGTAAAAGAAATTAAATATGAACACCTATAGTATCACTAAGAACTTCTTATAATCTAATTTGCTTTGATCTCCCAGTGTTCTAAATTAGAATAAATTGAGATAAGTCATTTTTTTTTCTTCCTGTTTGGCAGGAAGGTTGCATCGTGATTGTACCCTGGATGCAATTTATTTCTTAGTTTGAATCAATTCATATCCATGAAAGTCTTAGACCTCTGTAAGCACTAAACTGTTATAATCATGATAGGGTACATCCATTAAAACCAGCTCCCTTTCAGATTTTTTTAATTGTAGGTGGGTAGTAAGATCTTCTGCATTCCCACCTTGCAAAATTATTCATAATCAGGTTTTTTTTGTGTGAGAGGAGCACATCAGGCACTTCACAGCCTCAAAGATATTTATTATTCTTTTAGAGAGTCTTAAACTATGCATCTAGTTGTAGATGCTCTTCACCTGTTTGATGTAATTTAGGACTTCAGCCGGTTAGCATCTGAACCCTTGCCCAGCCCTCATTGCAGGGGATGGCCTTTAGTGACCTGTTGGAGAAATACTTGATTTCATAGAGGAACTCCTCTGTCACAGAGGCATGTAAGACACCTGCACATAGTCTGGTTATGATTGCTCTCAAATCACAGGCTTACTTTTTTTATGTAGAGGGAGCCACCAAATTGCATGGACCATAAATGTAATTAAAATAGGGTTAAAGTATCATTGGCATTAGAATATTAAATTTGGTCTTAAGCATTTCATGGGAAATGCTGCTTTGATCTTATTTTGTTACAATACCTGCTGACAGCTAAACTTAAATGTCTGTATGCTTATGCCTTTCCTTAAACATACCTGCAATGATTTTAGCTCATAGCAAAAGAGACACACAGGCTTGAATTACTGAGTTTTCAGCAGAACTGATCAGGAAAAAATTACTTTTCTTTAAAGCTGTGCACTGTGCTATGCCATAGAGTTAGGGAATGTTCTTTTCTTACACTAATAAACCTTGCAGAATAAAATAAACGGAAATGGCATGGCTCATTGAGGAATGCAGGAATGAAATAATCACACCTTTGGGCTATTATGAATCGAAAGTTGGTAAATGCTTAGCATTGTGTGTCCCAGAATTGGCGCACTGTACCAAATCAAACAGCTTAAAGAGAAATGCTTACTGTTTGTGGAGATTAATAATGCTTTGAAATTACTTAGTGCTTTTCATCTTCAAAGCCTTCAGAAACATTAATCAAAGAAGGTCAGAGAGATGTTACTGTCATGAGGCACTGTAGTGCTACAGGTATGGTATAAGGCATTTTAAAGCATACATTCTCCTGAACGAAGGAGACACACTGGCATAGTGACATCACGGCACAGAACTGCAGTCCTGTAGAAACTCATAGTACTCTTACATGTTTCACCTGTTACAGCACACAAATTGTTTTTGAGTCTTTGCAGAACTGATCATGAAAGTTGGCCCAGGCCAGTGCCACCGTTCAGATCTGACACCTTTTCAGGCTTTTCTGGGAAAGGAAAAGATTTTTGGATCGTGAGCTGACTGACTATTCCAAGTACAAGATATGGCCTGGATAGTGCATAGAGTTTCTAATAGGTACCATAAGACATTAAAAAATGGTTTGCTGTTATCCTGAATTGCTTTTAAAATGAATTTAAAATTAAGTGATCGGATTTATAAAAAGGAAAATTATTAACACAGAGTCACTGTGGTGCTCTGTTTATTCAGGTCTTGCTTGGTAATTGCAAGATGCTGAATATAGCCAGAGCTGTGACCAGATCAGAGAAGAGGATTAAAGGCACCTGAAGCTGGATGTAGAATTCTAAGTGACTAAGTCCACATTTGCTTTCTACAACTCCTCTGCTTGGTGACTATCTGACAGTGGAGACATTTAATTGATTGGATATTTTATTTTTTGGCCTGGAAGTTCCTAGGTAGCTGCAGCTTTATGTTGCATGTGTGTCTTAGAACTGTTGTCTTCAGAGCAGCTGGCTACCCAGCATGTGCCTAAACCCCAGTGGGTTTAAGTTTATGTAAGTCCTGTAGATGTTGATCAAGTACAAGATGGTGACAGTAGCAAGTGCCACACAAAATCAAATCTAATAAGCAATGCCATCTGCATTCAGAAACATGGGAGAGGGGAAGAGGATTGTGCTGTGATCTCCGTTCCAAGCACAATATCTATTCTGTATTCATTTTTTATCCAACAGTCATTTCATAAAAAACTTGTAAAACGATCTTTAAAAAAAATGACAGGGCCTGGGATAAGAACCTGGGTCTGCCCAGATCCCGTCAAACGCCCCAACAAGTAGGAGAAAATCATACTCCTCTTGTGCTTCCCTCTACTCCCATGTGTTTCGTATTGTTTGCTGGTAGTGGTCCAGCTATGGGAACAGGGGTGGAGGTGCCCTTACCTAGGCTGCTGTGCGTTCTCGCTGGCTCTGATGTTACTGATGATGCAGAAAATGCAGATTTGAACTCCTTCAGGCTAAGAACCTGAGACTAAAACTGTCTGGACAAGAGCTCTTGTTACTGGTGTGTATCAGAAAAGGTCTGGGCTGGCCACGTTTGAAAGGGAAAGCAGAGAGTTCCGACCTTTTTTTTAGTAAAAATTAAAGGTTTAGCAGCTGACAGCTCCAAAGAGAGGAACACTCCCGAAGCGCAGCAGGTACCAGATGAATGGTGTGCCTTCTCCTTACGGGCATTCAGCAGGACTTCACCCCGTTAAGCTTTGGGGGTGAGAAGTGAGTGTTGGCAAGAGGCATTCGCACGTGGTCGGCTGGCAGCAGAGGTGTAGGGCTGTCTGCTGTGGCAGCACCACACGGTCAGCTCTCCTGAATGTCTTGTGAGGTCTGCGTGCCTGTGTCTTTAGGACAGGGAATTACAGGTGCTCTTTTAAAGTGGTATCAAGAACTACAAACTGCATTTAGGTCTTACTCTACTTTGGGAATTAGCATCCAAAAGGGCAGGTGTTTGTTTGCTGCTAACAGTCTGCTTCTCCCTCTTTTAATCCATGCAGTGAATTTCAGTCAGGTCCTCCATCAAGTCCCTCAGGTATGGAATGGCTTGAATATACATAAACTATTCTAAAAGAACATTCTCCCCCCCCAAAGCAATAGGTTTTGCATTAATGCTGCAGGGTGAGAATTAACTTGGCATAAAATTGTGCAAATATTTTCACTCACTACCTATGGGAAATAGATTGGCACAGCCTCATTCTCCAGTGAGGCAGCGAGTGGGAAACATCTGCAGGGGTTTTAACCCAGCACCTCTCCTGCTGCCAGTCCTGGCCCCCAGTCCAGAGGGCAGCGGTGGGCGAGCTGGGGGGAAAGGGTTGCTCTTTGCAGGGCCTGGATCTGACTAACCCTCAGAAAGAGCGACAGCAGTTGTTTGTGGTGCAGCTCTGGCAGACGGGGGTGAAGGCGCAGCTCTCCCTGCCCGTGTGCTCCCTGCAGCAGCTCCCCACCGGGATGGCGGGCAGGCCGCCTGTCCTCTCTCCCCTCTTGCCCACCTCGAGGCTTTCCCCTTCCTGAAGCCAGCTCTCACCAGCTCCCCTGCAACCCTCCCACTCTCTCCAGTCAGTGCTCTGCGTTGAGGGCTGTCGGTGGAGTCGCTGCTCAGGGCAGCTCTGCTTCGAGCTTGTGCTTTTACGTTTGAGCAAGTCCTCAGAGCCGAGGGCTGGGCTGGGCCCATGACGTGGCCACGGCGCTTTCACTGCCTCTGCAGCCTAAGTTAGCCGAGTTCTGGCACGGGAACCAGTGGCTACATCCCAAATTGTCAAATTAGTGTGTAAAACACTTCCTGTCCCCGCTGCCTCGGGCCCTGGTGACATGGGGCATTGATTTGGTCACAGGGGGAAACACAGGCAGATCGTCTTCACCACTAAAATAACGCTTTCTACTGCTTCTGTGAGATTTATTCAACTGACAACAGTGAACAGGATACATTGTGGTGTAGGGCAAAAAACCTACCTATATTATAACCCCCTTTTTTAAGTTTTGCTAAAGCTTTCATAATAAACATAGTTGTTCATTGTTTCCTAGTGAATATTTATGAGACAGTGTCTGAAAGCAGAGTTTTAATGAAATTATGCTTATCAAAAATTACATAAGTGTGTACCCACAGTACTTCAAAAAAGTAGCTTTACTGAAACTAATCAGCTAAGCTCATTTTTCAGCTGGTGGTTTATTAAAATTGTTACTTACTATGGTACTTAAAGTCAAAATTGAGTACTAAGACATTTTAATTTTAAGCTTTTCTATAAAATTAAGTTTACTTTGAACAAGTAGTAGCTAAAATATTACTACATATAATAGAGTGAAAGAGAATTAGCAACTTTATTTGGATGTGGACCCTGTGAAATCAAAGCTCAAGTAAACATTTAAAGCCAAGTATAAAAAGTATTGGAAGAATGTTCCAAATTAGGAACACAGTGTACGGTTGAATATGTATTTACAAGGTTCTCTGCCTTCCCTGAGTGTAGATTTCATAGCTCTGCCACTGCCCTCTGACAGTGAAACGTAATCTCTGTTAATACTGGCCTTGGTCTCTCCAGCGTGAGCAGGGTAATGATCTCCTGAGGGCAACACAGTCGTGAAAACATGAACCTTCCCAGGAGCAACAAGAGCCGCGGCAGGATGCGAAGTCCTTGCTGTGCCCCGGCCCGTTGCCCTTTGGCAATGCTTTACGTTGCCGTGGGCATCAGATCTTCCGCAGCAGAGACCAAGTGTTGGAAGCCAGACCTGGAGGAGTGCCCCTCGCTTTTCCAGGGCACTGAATCTCATATTGGATAATGCTGGAGTATTTTAGAACATGTACTCTAGTAGGAAGCTCAAGCAGAGTGAAAGGTTGTCAATATCATTTTTGTCATTTTTCAGGAAAATATTAATATCTGCTTTTTATTAAATTTTCTTCATATAAAAATATTTGGCTTTCTCACTGGAGCAAAATTACCGCTGAAGATTACTGTTGTAGGCATTCACCTGCCCAAAGAGGGAGAAACTGAAAGCGTCTCTGAGGCATCCGCAGGCATCTTTGTACCCCTCCCCTGGGACAGATCAGTGTGTGCTGGCAGGTGTCACCGGATCACTGATGCCGTGGTCTTTTCTGGCTACCAACGTAACGGCGCATTCAGTTCCGATTTTTGTGGTTTATAGCACAAGTTATAAACTCCTTCGAGCTTACTAAAATTTTGAGAGTAAGAAAATAAGAATACATGTTTTGTTGCAGTTGAAGCTCTTCTCCGTTTCTCTAAAGGCAAGTTAAAATTTTAAGGGCAAAGAAGGTTCATTGTCTGAATGCCAATCATGGCGATGGCAACTCCTGCGTAAGGACTAGAAGTGACGTACCAGAGAATGCCCAGCAGCTCCACAAGAAATGGAGTTTGGCAGCACACTGAGGGTTCTCGGGAAATACAGTCATGTGGTACTGTCGGGGCTGTAAAAACCTATTGCGGGAAGTTGACCAGCAAAAATAATGCTGTAGGTAAAGTTTCGGGATTTTTTTGTGCTAACCTCCAGTTTTTCCCTTTTGAAGAAGAACTTAATTCTCAAGTTTTCTTGCTTCTTCCAGCATCAAGATTGGGAGTGATGTGTTTCTTTTAATGGAAAGGGTTATAGGAAAGAGTTCTTCTCCATACACAGATGTCAGAGAACATTTCTTCTTGGCAAAGAAAATGGGGAAAAAAAGAGTAACAGGGCTATATAAAGCGTGCTAGAGAAAATCTGCCTTCTAGAAATGCGATCTGAATGGTTAGCCAAGTTGTTTAAAACAAACAAGCAAACAAAAACCCCCAAAATAAAAAATTCAACTCCCCAAACCAAAAAACTCCCAACAAAAATAACACATCCAGATGAAAAAGCATTTTCTGCATTTTTCAGATGTTTTGATGAACCACTGTATTAGGTGGATATAGAAAACATCAGACTAGTTTTCATACTGAAATATCATAACAGAAATTTAAAATCACCCTTGACCAATGTTTTCTCCATTTGTACGTATGCTGTTTTGCAGGGTAAAATTTAGACAAGCATTACTAGAAAAACGGTTGCTGGAGAAAAAGGAACTGGCCCTTCAAGCAGCACGTGAAGAGGAGGAAAAAGAGAAATGCCTTGAAGCACTCCGGCAACAGGTGGTTTTATTTCCTGTACATTCTATTTTCATACGCGGTAATGATAAACACATACTGTCATATTACGTGAAAGATAAAAAGGATGATCTATCAAAAGCAAATAAATGAAGAAGTTAAAATGCGCTTTTGGTCCGACTTTCACAGTAATTCTGTCATGTTATAAATCCTGAGTGCTTTGTAACTCTGACAACAGGGACATTATGATGTTAAATTGCACTGTAGAAGCTGTTGATATCTGAAAATAGGTAGATACTATTTTTTCTGGGTTGGATATGATTTCTCTTTTGATTTTTTTTTTTTTTTTAATAATCTTAAGTCTGCCTTGAGTCTTAGACAAGATTTATGAGTCATTTAAATTCTTTTTAAATTCTGAAAACTTACAGACCTTGGATGACTTTTCTTCAGAGAGAGATTTAACTTTCTGTAAAACTTTTTCACGTTAAGGACAGCCCAGAAAATGCTTGCTAATGTTTCTCATAGTAAATGTAGTGTTATTTTTTCTCCTACTGCTGACTTTTGAAGGAGTAATTTTACCTTCATTTATATTTTTGTATCTAATTTCCTTGGTTTTCCTCCAAAGATTAGAAGGAAAAATCTGGAGTTCACATTCTTTACAGTCCAGGAACTGCAGCTTAAATGTGCAGCCAAAGGAAAATAAGGGAGGGAGAAAAGGTGCTCTTCAAACCCTTTTGATTTCGGATAATGTAAACAGCAGTAATGCAGCAGCTTTCTCCCCGGGTTAAAAATACGGTATTTGGTGCAGCCTTGGCCTCACATTCCGCATGTCCTTTGGCTTCAGGATTAACCATCCCAGTGCAACGCACACGCCAGTGAAATTCTTCCTTAGTCCCTCATGCACTGTTTGTGGCCTTATAAGTGTTTTCATGTCAGCAGTTGGGTGCACAAAGTCAAGGAGAAAGAAAAATTTAACGGAGGTCAAATTGTCTGTGGGAGAGCTGAGCACAACAGGGATAAACAAACCTGTTTATTTTTTTAATATTAAGGGATCATTGGTCTGTTATTTCAGTCATTTTTTGAAACTGTTCAACTGGGCTCATTTCCAGTCAATAATGCTGTATTTTTAATAATCTGATTTAATGAAATATTTTGCAATATTAACAGTGTTATTTTAGGTTGTCAATGCATTTTTAATAATAACTCTCATGTCTTTTCTAAGTTATGGGTTGAACTGCATTGTCTTTGGTGTCGGATTTTGCAAGAGGCTGGTTGAGAGTCAGGATCTGTGGATCTCTTCTGACTGGCCCAATTCTCTTACCAAAGTAGAAAATGATTCTAGAATGGCCTTTCACCAGGATGGTAGAGTTCCCACTTCATTACATTTTTCTAACCAATATTTATTTTCTGTATTTCACACTAATGAAATACTGCTTCATAAAATATGCCCTTTGGTTGTATGTGGGAAAAAACCCAAGGTCTGTAGTAAAGTCATCCAGTCTGTGTATTTTGACAGCCTGTAAATACAAAGATGACATTTTATCAAAGGGATGGAAAAAAAAAAATCATACACAATTTTAAATATTTTTCTGGTTTTAGCCATTCAGATGGTGCTCTGACTTGGATTATTTTGCTCCTGCATCTTTCTGTATTTTCCAAAGTAGTATTAGCCTATATCTGGATATTTTAACACAAAGAAAATAAGCAATGAAAAAGGGTGATTCTTGCACAGAATCATGGATACTGATCTAGCCACAAGAAATGAAACAGTTAAGATGGGCACACTTAAGAAAAAGCCCAAAGAATTTCATTATTTGTGGCATATCACTCAATGTTGTTGCCTATGACTCTGTATAAATCGTGAACTGCCGATCTGAACACCTTTGTTTCCATCTGAAGAGAAAGCAGAAACTTTGGACTTCCAGGAACTGTGGGCATTTCTAAATTACCAGTCGTCTGGTTCCTTTTGGTTTCTGGCGTTGAGGGTCGGAGCTCGTTGTGCTCTGCTGGAGAGCTGAGGCTGCTCCTGCCCCTCTCCTGTGGCGCCTGGCTGGGCCGAGGCTGCCCCACGCCGCGGGACCGTGCAGATACCTGGCAAGTGCTGCCTTCTGGTAGCCTAAAGCTCGGGGTCGTGGTGAGGTGGCAGCATCCGCGCTCTCTTCATGGAAATGCCGTCCAGCTCTCAAGCTTGTACTTTCAAGGACAGACATTCACAGCTTGTGGTTACTCTGGGTTAAGCCTGCCCACTAGCAGGGAACTCTCCGCTTACAGCAGTTCTGGGCAGGCACAGGGCTGTATTCAGTCCAGCCAGTTAAATTGTCTCTATTGGGAAACAGGAAAAAAACCTCCCTGATTATTATTCTCTGTCAAAGTGGTTTTACTCTGGGTTCAGGTTTTAAGCTTTGCAACTTTTACATATGGATACGTTGTTTAAGAAAAACTTTTGAAATTTTTAAACCAGGTAACTAATCATGTTCTCAAAGGATCTGTTATTGATAATAACCTTTTCTCACCTTACGTCTACATAGACTGATTGTTATTTTCATATCCTGTATTTTAGGTTGCTGTTGTTGCAAAACTGGATCCAGCTAGAGTCGTGGCTGACACGGTGGCATCTAGAGCTCGGATGGGTGTTGGAACCAACAAAGAGTTTGACCTTCAGAAGCCGCTGTTCCCGCTGCATACGTACAGTGAGCTGCAGGCGAGTGTGGGGAATCACGCTCTATAGTTTATTGTATGCACATGGATCCTAATAGTGATAGATGGTGACAATGTTAATAGTGTATCCTGAATAGCAGGATTAACAGTACAATGGAGAATATAATGTGCATGAAAATAAGGACATTAGGAGTAATAGGTGGGGTGATCTCTCCGACCCAGTGTAGTGCTGGAGGAGCACCAGAGCGGGCCACAAAGGTCCATCCAGGTCCAGCGTGGGGCTCCTGGGCTCTCCCCGATGAGCAGCCCCCGTCGCCACCCCTGGGAAGAGGATACTGGCCCAGGAGGACTGCTGGGCAGTTCCGGTGTCTGCGGGGCATTTTGACTGATCTGTTTGCTACTTTTTAATTTCAAAACTGCATTTTTATGGATTTATTTAAAAGAATGCCTCCTCTTCACCTGCTCCAGTTAGTGGTGTACTAATTTGAAGTGAATTGACTCAGCATAAAAGTTCTCCTGACTGTACGAGAGAGTTATGTCACAGGTAACTTCAGTATGGGGTATTCTTTTTTCTTAGAAGATTATGCACAGCTCAGATCTCTTCATAAGCTGGAAATTAGTATCTTGACCATACTTACACTGTTCCTGGTTGAAGATCAGTTGGGATGTGATATGCAAGGGCTAAAGGAGAAGCAGACAGTGAGGTGTAAATGAAGCAAGAAACTGAAGTAACTGTACTCTTCAGGTCACCCAGATTGCTGAGGACATTGCTCGCTCAATTTCAGATGGAATTAAGCAACACAGGGGAGGATTTTTGTGATTCTTTTACTGTTCCCCATCTGCTCAGTCTATGCATTTGAAATTATTCCCACTCTGGAATTTGAAAATTACATTTACAGAAAAAGAACTGCTATGATATGATTCTATGGCATAAAAGCTTTCTTTTAGCACCAAATAAGTGGAAATTTAACCACTTCTATAACTAAGCTTGTCCAGCATTTCACATCTTAAGATGTTTTAAAGCTTCTCAGTTTGGTAAAGCAGAGACGTGGTACAAGAGATGAAGTTTTTGTCTGGCTATTAAAATTTACCCAAACCTGACTGATATATGGGGCTCTGAAAAGCCTTAGCTTAAAAATCCTCTGAACACGCGTATTTGGGATTGATACCTGAATGCTCAGAATATTCTTCCCGTTTCGCCTCAGCAGGGTTTTGGTAGTGCTCAGGCTGTGGTTCCTGCCCAGCACGTTGGCGTGGCTCTGCCCCGAGCTGGGGGGGTTACGGCGACGTTCCCCGGCCTCGGCTCTCCCAGCGGCTCTGGGCACTGCGGCAGGACCGGCCGGACCCGCGGGCGCCGTGACTCTCCTGTGCTTTCAGTGCTCCCCCACTGCAGCCCATGGAAGAAGGATTTGGAAGAGGCTTACAGATTTTGCCAGACAACCTTCTGACAAATTTTAGAAGTAATTTCCCTGGGCATTAATTATTGCTATGTAAAATGGAAGCGGTACTGCTGTGTAGTCACAAGGCAATTGCTGAGAGAAAAATCATAAATGTGTGTGAAGCGCTCGGGTTCCACAGAAACAACCAGGAAGGGTTTAAAAGTCTTGTGCTGAAAGCAGGGCTGCACTGATGGGGAACACTGGAGAAGTCAGCAACTCTGCAGTGAGTAGACTGAATTAAAAGTCACTGTTTCACATCTACCCTTTGAGTATTGCTGAGGAATGACAACCAGGGCTCTTTGTTAAAATAGTTTGTGATCATTAATGTTAGAAAGGATAATATCAAGATGTGTGCAGTGGGGTAACGCTTGTTCACTGTAGAGCTTCTCTGCTTTTGAAGGCTTTACTTTATGACCATAATTTTCTGTCTGTCTTTTAAAACTTTTTAGATATATACATCCACAGATAACCTGTAAGATACACTGTGTGTATGAGGGAAGTATTGTTTTGTTTCTGTTTATCATTGCTGTGGTTTATTTTAACAGATCATTTCTGACCCGAGACTTCGTGTTGAGCTAGCTCTTCGAGAAGCTGGACTTCATAAAACACTTTATGCAAAAGAGATTTTACCAAAAATTCCTCCACTGAAGCTCCCAAGAAGAGATATGGAATCTACAGCTTTTAAAAAGTAGAGCGCCCTCGTACCAGGAGTAGAGAAGCTTCAGGGGTATTGTTTTGTCTATAATGTGAAAACTTTAAATAAATTTCCCTTAGGCTGTGTCACAGCCCTTAGTTCTCAGTGTTGCCATCATCCAAAAAACCAGCGTGCCTTTCTCATGCAGTGCTCCACCATTCCACGCCTGCCTTGGTGGAGGTTTTATCGAGGTTTGGTGGGTGTAGGCTGTTGGATAATTTCCCGTGTCCTTTTCTGCTGGCAGACGGGACACCTGTACGCGAAAGGCTCCGACAGACTGTGCGGGCCGATCTGATGTGTGGCATCTGGAGTAGGAGCTCTGGGTTTTAATTGGCAGCATAAATCCAAAATAGCTTTGCAGAACAGTCACTTTAGATTATGATACATGAATACAGCCCACATCTTTCATTCCAGGCTTCTTGAGAATTTGATTATTTTAATTATAAAATCTTCGTTATCATGATGTTTCTATTATTCCTTGATTATTATAAGAAACTTAACCTTTGTCTATATTTAGAAACCAATTTGCTGCATCATATTTACTGCAAACCCAGTCATGCAATTTCATGTTGCAGATCAGTCTTTCAGTATAAATTAGAAATTAGAAATAACGTTTCAGATCTGGGATCTTTATTTCGGAGCTGACACTACTGAATATGATTCTATTAAATGAAAGGGAAATTGATGTTATTTCATTTTGTAACTGATGATGTTTTCAAGCCTTACCTAAGATGAGTGTAAAACGTATGTAAACAAGTCAGAATTAGCAGTTTAACCAAAAGTTTTGAAGGATGATGAGTATCAGACAGATCTGAACACCCCTAGTAGTGTCTCTGGATACTTACAGGACCTTCACTGGTGCCGTATTGTAATGCCTTGCGGGTGTTAGTGGATCCCACACCTGCGGTGCCTTGTGGAACAGAGGATTCCTCTGTCGAAGCAGGGCTGGAGGGTGGGGGCTGGGAGCCCTGCCTGCGCTCTCCCGGCGGAGCCCGCGGCGCAGGGCCAGCAAACGCCAGGTTTGGCTGCTGGCCGCTGTGCGCCGCCTCCCTGCCCGGCACAGGCAGCGGCCCCTCCTCGCTCGGCGTCTCCAGCGACTCCACACCAAATGTTTTGCCATCAGAGACAACCGACGTGAAGTTTTCACACCCCAAACTGACAGTAACATTGGCAAACTCTTGCAGCGCGAGCCCGATCTGCGCAGGTGTCTGAGCCCCCGGGGGGTTGCTCTGGCCGGGGTGCTCCAGGGTGCAAAGGCAGAAGCAGACGGAGGCTCTAGGAAGGGCGCCAGAAAGGCGGGGGGGAGCTGCTGCGACAGACTCCCGAGAGCAAGCGGAGCTGAAGGCCAGGAGCAACAGTGCTGGAGCTGAGGTATTTTAATGGGGAGAGAAACACCACAGAGACTGCCCAAAAGCCGTGGGAGCTGTGTGTCTTCTGGGTTTAGCTTTTGCATGTGTATGCTAAAATTACAGTTCTGGGTATATTTGTGCATTTTATTTTGGTATCTCGTTTGGGGTAACTCATTATTTTTAAAACACACTTGGCCAGCTTCACAACTTGTTGGATGTTCCTGCAGGGGAGACCAGTGTTGCTTTTCTTCTCTTTCGGAGACCAGATTGGCTGCTAGACTGCTTTCCAGAAACAGAAGATCCCAAACTTAAGGCAGTTGATTTTATTTTTTTTTCCCTTTGCCTTTAAAAGCAGATCTACAAGATAATTTCAGTGGTACAAAATCTTTTCAGATTACAGTTGTCATCTTTTATAAATACCGAGACATTAATGAGAAAAGAAAGTTCATGTGAAGCAGACATTTGTGTTTGAAATAAAGGGCACTCGTTTTTAGGCAGTATCTTGTGATTGTCTTCACATCTGTTGTTTCTCAGGGAATAGACCAAGCAGGAATCTGTCCACTTACCTCGATGAGTCTGTGCCAGCGCCCTGCAACCGTGAACTGGGGCTCATTATTGATACGGTGAGGCCAGAATGAGGATTTTTAGAGGGATTTTCATGTAACAGTGGAGCCTGGAAAACGTGCAGGTCAGTGAAACTGGGTTCAGGGATTTTGCTCAGCACAGCCAGAGGCTGCTCTTGCCAGGACAGCTCCCGCAGACCACCCCGGCCTGGCCAAGCGCCGCCTCCTTGCGCCGGCGGGAGGGAGGTGGATGTTTCACCTCGCTTCATCATCCTCACCTTCGCTCTGCTCACGGGGGATGATCAGCACCCTTCAGGAAATGGTGATTCGTTTTCATGATAAATGCTTTCTATGCTTTTTTAAAAACTGTAATTTTGCAAGTTATTTTTGTACAAGGATGTCTGAAATTACTTGCACATAAACATAGCAATTAGAAAATGTTAATGGGAAATAGACTTCTCAACCAGCAACTCTTGCAGCCCAGCTTGGTTGGTTTTGACTCGGTGAGGGTGACAGTTCAGAATTCAGCTGTCCATTACGCCAGTGTGTCAAGTGTATGCAGTTTGACTAACCGTCTGATTTTTTTAAAGCCTGAGAAAAACTTCTTTGTGAAAATTAAGATATTTGGTTTCAAGATATACTACTTACCTATGGATTTTGGTAATCAGAAAAGTGGCTTCCATGTTCAGTAGTGCCTGGAAGTCAAGTACACAGCTGGTGCGAGCTCAGTGGGTAAGGTATCCAGCCTGGCAGAACACCTAAAGCTTGTGCTGGCTTATGTGCACGTAAGCTTAAATGCACATTTATGTGTGTACTTACAAGAAAAGAAAAACATGATTGTGATGCCAGTTCTGACCCCCCGAGAACAGAGAGGGCTTTGCAGCAACGGTCAGTATTGTGGAAAGGAGTTCTGAGATCTGGAATCCTTGAAGAGCGTCAAACTTCGCATGTGCAGCAGAAAAACTATTTAACAACATAATCATTAAGCTAAAAGCAAAATAGGAAAAACAAGCCTCTTCACTGGACAGTGTTCTAGAAAACCCAGGGTTGAGTGTCTCCTGCGAAGTTACCGCCCGGGACTGTTTCTGTAAGCTGCAGCAGAGCAAACCTCGCCTGTCAGATCAGACAAAATGTTAAAGTGTCATATTTCTTTTCCCAGAGTGGTTTTAAATTATTTTCACAAAGGACTTAAGGTATGTTGCTATTAGTATAGAAGTTTCTTAAGTGGACTTTGGACTTGGCAGAACTGTCTGAAGGGTAGGTTGGATTGCATGTTAAATGACTGGAGTGATTTTGTTTCTGTTCTGGGAGGACACTGGCTCCTGTCCTGGGATTCCTTCCCCTTCAGATTAATAGCTGAGCCTAAAAACTGCAATCTGGAATGGCAGCTAGGAACCGATCTCCTTTTCTTGTAAAAAGTGAAGTTTTTGCTTTTCCATGGCAGCAAAGTGAACGTGTCCCAGATCAAAGTGCTGGGAAGTTACTGGAGTAGCTCAGGGGGATGGTGGAAGTGGGGCCCCACTGGGGAGCACCCCAGATGGCCTCACTCACCGGAGGGACACCGAGAGAAACCTCCACGCATAGGAGGCAAGTCGAGCTGAACCCCAGCGTGTGGAAATCTGTCTGGGACTAGAGGAGCCTGAGGCTGCTGCTGAGGCAGGCTTTAGGAGAACAAGTACCTCGGGGAGGGCCCCTCGGCACATCTGTCAGGATCTTTAGACTTACATGTTTCGTGCTCTTCATGTCATTTATATCTTAAGATTCTCTCACAGGTTATCTGATATGTTAAAATTCTGTTTACCAGAAGTCTTAAATCCTGGAAATTATTGTTCCAAAGATGTCAAAATTAATTTGGAAGCAAGCTTGTCAGTGAACCTGAAGAACTGGAAGGGATTTTAGTGGGCAATGCTGCATGCTGTAGGTGACCCTCTGTGAAAAACCCCTCCACTCAACCCAGGTGCAGTTTAGTCTCTTACAGCCTGTGGAGACACTTAAAGATGACTTTCTAGATCGTTGGTGTGTGTTGATTGGCAGATGAGGGTGAAAGACGCAGTCCCTGGCAGGTACGTGGACTCGGGTCGAGGTTGTATGAGTAACATGTGCTCCCCATCCCTCTCCCTCTTGAGGGTCCCTGAGCGCCCCGTGCCCAACCCTGCCGACCACGCGACGGGTGAAGCTGCTGGGCCGGGGCCGTCGGCACAAGGTGGGCCTCCTGCACGCCCGCCTCCGCTTCAGACCTCTGCTATGCCCCAGGCTTTGATGGGTCTTTAAATATTGTGTGAATGAAAGTCTGAACGGCCTTTGTAACAGCAAGGAATAACAATAATGGTCACAAATGCGGATTCATTTTGCACGTCATTTACTTTGGCTTTATGCCAAATGCAAAGGGGTCTCCTTCCTAGGTGATCGTGGTGGATGGGAGTGACTCCGGCAGGACAGCCCTTTCCAGCCAGGACTGGGGGGGAGGAGCGTGCGGGTCCATCTTGATCCCTGTGCGAAGTGTGGCTGGAGTGTCCTGGGGTGCGCAGGTGTGTGGGTGCGGCTGAAGCCGTGTCGGAGCTCTGCAGCTCCTGCCCAGTGGTGTTCACCGGATCCACCTCCCGCCTGCGCCGCGGACCACTCGCCCGCGGGGTCCATCCTGACCCAGCCTCTCTTCTCCGTTTCGCAGAAAACGGGGCTGCGGCGTGCGGGTGCCCTCACTCGGTGGGGCAGAGCGTGTTCCCCGCCGGCGGGCGCAGCCCCAGGCGCTTCCGAATGAAGGCGGCGATCAGGCGCTGGGGCCGGTGCTGGAACTCCCGCAGCACCTCGCGGGGCGCCCGGATCTGGTCCCCCTCCAGGCGGTCCAGGAGCACCACGCAGACGACGGCAGCTGCGGGATGACCGGGGGCTGCCTGACCTCGCACCCCACGGCAGGCACCCCCCGCCTGCAGACGCTGCCCCGTGGGCAGGAGAGGAGCCCTGCTCCCGCTGCCCGCCCGCGGGACACGCCTGAGGGGCCCAAGTGGCAGGAACGCGGGGAGCCGGGCACCCCGCTGCCAGCACCCTCTGCTCGCCCCCTTCCTTTTCCAGCAGAGCAGGGGGAGGCAGCTGTGCCACTGCAGCCAGGGCTCGTTTTAAGGCCAGGAGAGGGATGAGCAAGGATTAAGTTTTGTTGTGCCTAACATGCACTCAGGCCTTCTAAAACAAACTTGTGTTTTATTGAGCCACAGAATTTGTTTTAGTGCANAGAGGCAGCTGTGCCACTGCGGCCAGGGCTCGTTTTAAGGCCAGGAGAGGGATGAGCAAGGATTAAGTTTTGTTGTGCCTAACATGCACTCAGGCCTTCTAAAACAAACTTGTGTTTTATTGAGCCACAGAATTTGTTTTAGTGCATTCTGTAGTTAAAATCATTAGAAATGCGGTTCTGGCCTTCGGGTTTCTGACTCTTGCAGCAAACCGAGCTCCCAGGTCAGGGTAAGGCGGGGGTGTGGGAGGAGGCGGGCGCGGCCGGGGGGGACTCACCTCTCAGGCCACACAGCCTGCACAGGGCAGCAAACGCCGTGGACTCCATCTCGATGTTCCTCACGCCGGCATTGTAAGCTCTTTTTAAGTAGTCTAACTTTTTTTCACTGGAAAAAGAGCACAGTGCTCCGTCTAATCTTCCCTGACCTTGAAAGGAAGCAGAGAAGTGTCACTGCTGGCCCCCCACGGGTCTGCGGTCACAGTGAACAGGGTGGTTTCACATGGGAAGTACAGCAGTGCCTGCGTTTTGTCTGAAGCCAACTAATAGTTACTTAACTCCTATTAACCTCAGTGTTTACAGCCAGGGCGCTATGCCTCTGCACGGAGGAGGAAATTGCACAGGTTTTAACATCTGTAAAAAGGAGGAGCAAGCCCACAGGTGTGGAGCACAGGGGGTATTTTGCACTCTGCAGGGGCAGCTCATCACAGCTCCTCCGAGGTCCATGGCATAGGCCAGCCGTGGAGGTCTGCCAGGCTAAATCCCAAAAATGCCAAATGACTGTGGAAGAGGCGCAGCAAGCTGGGCAGAACAGGAACACTGGGGAGAGGAAAACACCCTTCGTTTAGGTGTCATTTTTCTTAAGGGGCTGCCCTGGCTGGCAGGCGGCTGGAGCTGCTTGTGCGCAGCGTTCCCTGCGCGGTGCCATCGGTGCTGGCGGGGAGCGGGGTCCCGGGGCGCCCGTGCTCCCTCCTGCTCCCACCTCGGTTCCATCCCGACCCTCTCCTCAAACTCCACTGGTGGCTCTGGCTGTCCCACAGCCGTGCCGGGCTCCGCAGCGCAGAGCCGTGCCCGGTGCAGCCGCTCCTCTCACACAGGATGGAAAGTCCTTGATGCGAGCAGACGTGTACCTGCGGCTGCGCTAACCTGGGCAGAGCGCTTCGCTTTATTGCTGTTCCTACTGTTAATCCTCTCAAATAGCTTTTTGTTTAAATAAAACATGGCCTTGAGCAACACACAGATGGTCGCATTTGCAAGCAGATCCGAAGGTTTATAAATAGTCCTCAGGTTATTAATTCTTCATTTATTACATTTCATCTACTCTGCAATCAGCATTTAATTTTGCAAAGGAAACGGTTCCAGAGTAACCCAAGTCTGTTTACGTAAATGTCACAGGCTTCCTGACATTTTTCTAGTTTTGGTAGTTCTGAGGTTACAGCCTTGTAGGAAACAACTCAGCCCGCCCCAGCTGCCAGGCCTGTGCAGGACTGTGGGCCAGGGGCTGTTTTCTTTTCACAAGAGACCAGTCAGCCAGGCAGGGCTGGCCTGGCCAAGTGCCAATATGGGGGTTGCATGTTCTGGCAGTTTTGCCTCCACCAGAACATGAAGACTTGGCACTATCTGGGGGGAGGAAGGACAGTTGAGGATCGTTTTACCTTCATAGAAGTCGTAGGTGCACATGGTGTGGCCAATGAGCGTGGGGAGGTCGGGAATCTCCTTGCTGCAGGTGAGGAGCTCCTCTGCCAGGTCCCTGTCGAGCTCCGTGCTCCGCACCACCACGTCATCCAGCACCACCTGCTCAAACCGTGGCTTGAAGGAGGAGTCCACCGCCATGTCCGTGATCACAACAGACCCGGCCTCAACCCCTGTCAACATGAGGGCTGAGGCTAAGCCAGAGCTCATAAGACTCGTGACCTGCTGCAGAGCTTCAGCATGACAGGAGAATCTCTACACATACACGTGTGACTGCGGGATTATTCTTTTTAGTGAGTAAAACAGATGTGAGAGAATAATTGAAATTCATGTGGTAGCACAGATGTACAAGTAAAATGCACAGAATCAGCACCCAATGAGTGACTGTGGGACCGTGCTGAGCAACAGCTATTTAATTGCTTCTGCCTTGCACAGATTGTCATCCCCCTGCCTCAGCCTGTGCAGACACGAGCAGCAGCACTGCCCTGGCTGGGGATCCCCCGCGCAGGGGCCTGCAGGCACTGGGACAGCTGGGGGGATCCCGCAGCACAAGGGTGGCTTCCAGTCAAGCGTTTTCTGCTTGAACTGTGGCACACGGTTGTTGTGAAGTTGGAGCCTTTGTTCCTTATAAAAATGGACACTCTGTGAAGCCAGTCGCTAGAAGTTTCCTGGGTTTTAACCCAAAACAAAATATCACTTTGTTTGGTATTTGGGGACATGACAAAATGCTAAAGCTCATAATTGCATGACCTATTGCTGAGAATTTCTTTTATTAAGAAATTTATTATTAGCTCTGAAGAAAGACCATGGATAGCTTACCTAAACCTCCAGAAGTACCAATGCGTATAATAGTGACGTCTCGGCACTTTGCATGGTGGAGCAGTTTGATTAGCTCGTGGAGCATGATGGAGATGGAAGGGATGCCCATCCCATGCTGTCGGGAGGCGAGAAAGGCAAAGCATCATTCCCTGTGGGGCTGTGGCAGGTACGTGACAGCAGCGAGCTCGGGGTTCTGCTGTGGCCTCCTGCTGCTGCTGAGGCCAACAGCCATTTTTTGAGGGGGGAGAGACATCTGAGCGGTGTTGTAGCCTGCCCGGGTAAAGCACCTCACCCTTTTCTCCTCCCCTTGATGCCTTTAAGGCTGCTCTCATCGACAGAGCTGGCGTTCACCCACCCCCGGGCATGGATTCGTGGGGCGTGCAGGTGGGGTCTCTCCCCAGACGCATCCAGGACCGTCCCCTTGCCCACCCTTACGCCGGGCGCTGACTCTGCTCGTGCCCTCGGAGCGGTGGAGTTCAGCGAGCAGAGCCCTCACCTCTGCCTCTCCGGGCGCCTCCCGGCCCGTCCTCGCCCCACACCAAGCTCCAAGAGTGCCGGGTGTGTTCGTGCCCCTCGGTGAGGGCCGGTTTCTGGGCCAGGCGTTTGCCGTGTATAGCCTCGTGCCTTGCAGGCCACCGGTCCTGCTCCCTGGCTCGTGTCCCCCCGTGCCCAGGGCCTGCCCGGCTGCCTGTGGGCCCCTTCCCCGTCCTCTGCCCCCGCTCCGCTGCCGCTCCTCTGGGCTGGCAGACGCTCTGCAAATCTCAAGCTCTCGAGGCTGCCTCTGCTTTCCCCAGGGCTCCCTCACATGATCATCTCAGTTTTCTGCTCCATCGCTCAACCAACGTCCTTTTCTCGGCTTTACTTCTAAAAACAAAACCCATTTGGTGGTGTGGGGTTTGTTTGTTCCCATGAGAAATGCCTCACATTTTTCTGATTTTGCTATCGTGCTCAAAAAACCTGAAGGAAGCACACGTGAAGAAGCAGAGTTAATTTAACCTATGCAGACAGTTCTCGTAGTGTTTTGTCTCTTTTCATTTGGTGAGACTGATAGTCTGTTAGGCTTGTATCGTGTTTTAAATACAAAAACTTTTGCATGTTGTTATTCTGGAACATCAGCCTGACTTATTTGCCAATGCCTAAAAAATTTATTCTCATTGTAAATATTCAAAGCAGGAAACTGTGTCCCTGCCTCCGGTATGTTTGAGTTCATTTGTGTTTCTAAGCAACTTGCAAAAATGTGATGTTGGCAGCTGCTCTGCATGAAGCATTTTTGGGGGAGGCTCTCTGCGTGCTCTGCCCTGCGTCCCCTCACAGGGACCAGCTGGGGGGGTCGATGGCTTCTGCGCTGGCCCAGAGGTGGCGCGTGGCCAAGAGCCCAGCATGGGGTTTTGGTCTGCTGCGTCACGGCTGCTGCCAGGCCGGGCAACAGCCACACTGCTGGGGTTTTTCCCCTTGGATCCTGTCAGATCAATTCCCTCAGGCTTCTCCGTCAGTCATGTTTGGTTTGGTTTGGTCAGCGGGACCAAACGTGAGCTCTGTCACATGAGTGACGCTGTCTCCTGTGAAATCAGACTTAAGACTAATCTTGTGCCTGAAGAAATGACAGCAGGACCCAGCCTTGGGGTGCGGGCGCTCACCAGCACAGCCTGTGTTTGCCTTTTCTCTGTGCAGTGCTAAAAAATCTGCTCTTAAAGAATAATTAAGCAAGGTTTTTACTTTAGAACTCACGTCAGTGTAATAGTTCCAGCAATATTTCATAGTTCATGCGTGGTGGGAAGTGGGCTTTGCCTCTCAAATTGCCAGGCTGCTGAGCTGAGCAAAATAACGTGCATGTTCATTTTTAATACAAAGCTTTTTAAACCAAATGTGTGGGGTGTCAAGAAATATCATTCAGACAGAAGCAGCTTTACCACGGCTGAAAGGTTGCGCTGGTGGCAACGGCTGAAAACTGAAAAGAGGAAAAAAAAAATCTGCTGGCGGGGTTGCAGGAGGGAGAGGTCGTGCTGGCTGCCCTCTCTGCCACCGGGGCAGACGGGCACCGCGCCGGCAGCAGCTCAGACCCTGGGGCAGGGGCTGCCCTGAGTACCCATGGTGGAAAACACGTGTGTTGTGGCATGGCATGGCATGGTGTGGCACGGTACTTACGCTGATGGAGAGCACGGGCCCAGCCCGGTACATGGCGTATCGGTCCGTCCCCGCGCAGATGTCTGCCAGGTCCTCCCCGTCACCCGCCAGTCCCAGCTCTTTGTGCATGAACTGGGCAAACGCCCTCATCCTGTTGGGGCTGCCCCCAACGCAGACAAACTGGGTGTAAAATAGGAATGTGTCAGTACTTTTTAGCTAAAACAGGTACCAAGAGTCGGTCTCAATGCGGCAGTGGCGGGCTGTGCCAGACGCGTCTCCCCAGAGCACGCCATGGGATGCCGCTTCCTCACAGGCAGTCAGGACTTCAGAACCACTGAGGGTCTCCAAGCCAGGAGTTAATGCTAAAACCAAGCTCTTACTCCGTTAGGGCTGTGGCTACGCTAGGTCCAGACAGCTGTATGGCTGCACACACTCGGTGTCAGTCCCATGCCAAGACAGTCTCAAATAATTCAGCAAATCCTAGCTATTAGTATTCCCACTGACAGCAAAGCAAAACCAGATGTTAGAGGAGCTCGTCATTTAATTTATTCTATCAACAGTGCCGACTGCAATTAGCGAGCACTGCTGATGACACAGAGGCCATAAAGTCAGGGAGGAAAAAGGACAAATTTTACATATTGAAGGAAAAAATGCTCCCTGAAAGCAGAAGGGGGACCAGTGTGTGGCTGCAAGGGCAGCGCTGCTGATCCGGCTGCCAGTGGCCCAGGGGAGCGGGACCCTGCCCGTGGCTCCAGCCTTGGGACCCCGGCACCGCAGGGAAATGCTCCAGTTTCAAGAGGAGGAGGATGTGGATCGTGACAGGCTGGCTTTGGCAGCAGGTCTCAGCCAAAAATACAACATCCTCCTTCCCTTGTCTCCAGTAGCTGATGATCAGATGCTCTGGACAAATGCTTCCTCCGTCTGTCCTCCAACACAGGGGCAATATAAAATTAGGTTTTACGGAACTACAGTTTTTTAAAAGGATAATTTTCTGTTGGGATTTCTGCCCAAAACAAGCAAGGCTGGCCGACCTCCCTGCGCAGGCTACCCAGGGTGGCCGGGTCCCTTGGCCGAGCAGCCGGCCCCTGACCTGGGGGCGCGTGGGACAGGGCGGGAGCTGCTGCCTCCCTCAGGCACCTCCTGTTTACCTTGACGTCCCCAAACATCGCCGGCAGGTTGTGTGTCTTTGTTCCCAAGTCCAAGTGATACAGCACGTCCTCCTCCATCGAGTCCAAGTGCGGGTTTTTAACGTGGACGAGCCCACTGCTGCGGGGAGACGGGGCGGGGGGGGGGTCAGGGGCCCCGGGCCCTGTCCGTGGAAGCGGGGACAGGGCAGGACGGGGCAGGGGTGACCTGGGAGCCCCCCGGGGGCCACACATGGCCCCGGTGTCAGGGGAGGGATGGGACAGGGGCGCAGCTGCCTTTGTCAGAGCCCCGCTGTCACGGGAGCTCCTCATCCAGTGCTATTGGTAACCTCTGACAGCGCCGTTACTATGTCTGCCTGTTTGGCAAAAAGCGTTTTCAGTGTTTGTCATCAGTTTTGTCAATGGCAACCTTAGCTCTTCCTTTCACATAATTCTGACAGAAATATCTAGCGGGTAATGTACTGTGCTGTTTTGTACGTGACAGCTTACTAAGCTCTTAGCAAGTCAGGATTTTGTATTTATATTGTCCCAAATAACTGCCTAGCAGTACAAGCGGAAATTTAAATTCAGATTCTGCCGGCAGCGGGAGGCCAGTTTGCCTTCCCTGTCCACCTGCTTTAATAGATGGAAAGCAACTTAGTAACAATAGAGGTCAATTTTATAAATAAGCCTTAAAACCCAGAGAACATTTTTCTTGTCTCACTAAAACAATTCAAACCCTCCAGTTACTCACCCGGAGTAATCTGTTGTTTCGGTCATAGCAGCTTTACCAGAGTCAGCTGAAAGCGATACTCTGCAGAGGAGGTAAGGAAAACACCCTGCTATTTCTTCAGCTGTTGGGTTTGGGAGCTCGGAAGAGGTTTTAAGGGTCTCTGTGGGGGGTTAAATACGCTTCCTCGCTTTGTGCAGCTCCCAAGATCAACAGTGGCCGGTCCCCCTCCACCCGCTCCCCTTTGCCCCGTCAGGTGCGAGAGGTTCCTCCTCGGGGCCGGCGCCGCGGTTTGTCCCAGATTGGCTGTTTTTGCAGGTGTGTCGCCGTTAACCTCGACTCGCCTTCCGCCGGGGCCGCTGACCCGCTGGCCCTCTGCCCGCCGGGGCGTGTGGCCGGCACACGTGCACCCCAGGGCGCTGGCCCGCCCGTCGCCGCCCGCGGCTTCGTGCCAAGGGCTTGTCGGGGCTCGCTGCCGCGTCGCGGGGCCCGGGGGATCGGGAGGGCACTCCCGCCCCGCACGCCGGCTTCAGGCCCTGCCTTCCCCTGGCCCATCCGGTGCAAATTCAAACCCAGCACGTTTCTCTCAGGTGCCCAGAGAAGGGGTGAATGTTGTAGCAAAGCTCCACGGGCTGCATCGGGGTCCCTGCACGGGTGTGATCGGCCTGTGCCCGGTGCTGACAGCCCCGGGGGTGTGTCTGCCTGACAGGGCGCTTGAGGGGACATGCTCCCCAGGGCCGGGGGCGCTTGGCTTCGCCCCAGCCAGCCCATCTGACTGTGGAGTCGCTGGAGACTGGGACGGCTTCTACGTTTCGAAGCGTTGTGGTCCTCCCAGGTGGCCCAGGAAACTGTCTGAGAGGGCAGATGCTCCCCAGGTGAGCGTCGAAAGGTGGATGTGCCCATCCCCACCACTCCCTGGCTTCACCTCCTGGCTCTTGACACTGACAAGTGACTTGCAGTGGATTTGTCTCTGTTGTTGGCTGCGGTGCCTGGGTGCAGCAACGGGCAGGGGCTGCGCCGTTCCCAAATAGATCCCGAAGCGACTCGTCCTGGCCTGGAGGAGCCGATTTCATTCTCAGCAGTGCCCAGACAGTGGTGCTTGTTCTCACTGTCTGCACCCGCCCCCGGCTCAGCCCTGGGGGTGCTGGATGGGCTCTGGGGAGCAGGCAGCAGCACCGGGGTGGCCACCACGGCCCTGCTTGTGGCTCAGAACCCGAGGGCAGCGCAGAGGCAGAGCTGCGGCCAGGCCCGGCCCCCCCAAGCGCAGGAGGCCGAGAAGGCTGCGGGGGCTCGGTCGATACTCGGCGCTTCCCGGGTGCGTCCGCCGGCAGCGAGTTGAGCCACGGTTTGAGACAGAGAGCACAAGTGACCTGCACTGCGGGAACGGGAGAGGACTGGAGACACTGGTCCTGCTGCCTGTCCTGACACGGCTGAGACCGTGCCCTGGAAGATATTTTAGGCGGTGGCTGGAGGGGCAGAATCTGGCTTTTGCTGTTGGGGCTTGGAATGGTAGATGAAAGCTCTGGTTAAGCAGCTAAGTGCTAGGTAATTAATTACCATGGTGACCGAACCAATAAACACCTCTGATTTCAGTGCAGATTTTGTCAGCCGATGCTTTTGATCTGGGATCACTTCTCTGTGATTTATGTGATCGCTGTCTCAGGTCCCGGCTGTTACAGCAAACGCTTGTCCTAGCAGTAAACTGCAGAGAAGAGTCTGCAGGGGCAGCCAGCGGGCGCATTGCAGCCCCTGGGCAACCTTAATTGCCTACAGAGGTTTTTATTGTTTTCTTTTTTAGCTTTGACAACTTTTGTAATCGGAGCTGCGCAAACATGGCCAGGCCGGGGCGGCCATGGCCTTTGCAGGCTGAACTGCTGGGATCTGGGCTGGGAGCAGGTGTCCCCTGGGTGCTGGTGGGCTCCTGTGCCCAGGACCCCGGCCTGACCCCCCTGGGGATGGCTGGAATTGCCTCCCCCAGCTGCGCTGATGCCCCCCACACCTGCAGTTCAGTAGCCGGTCCCTGCCAGGCTCACTGCCCCGCTCCTGCCCGCCTGCTCCCCTGCACCCCCCATTTTCTGGGCTGGTACCTAATGACAGCTTCGGCTTCCTCCAGTGGGATTTGCAAGGCCCCTCCTTCCAGATGCCTTCACCCCTTGTGCATGGTGGTTTTCTTCTTTGCCATTTAGCTGGTTAATAAGCTCTAAAAATAAATGAAAGGAAATCAGTGCACGGTTGCTGTCGGTTCAAAGCTGCAGCCCTAGTTAGAAACATTCTGTGTGTGGCCTGCTTGCAGCGGTAATGAGGCCTTGTTCTGCTAACAAGGTAGGGAAGGTAATTGCTGTAACTGAAGCACCCTTTTGCTGGGCAAATACACCTCCAAACACTTAAAATTACACAACATTGTCTAACTGCGAATAAGCGTTACAAACCAGAGGTACAGAAAAGTGTCAGCTGGGTGTCTCGCCCCAGAGTGGGTCAGACTGGATCCGTGGAGGGATGGGAGCAGAGCAGAGCCCTGACGGGTATTTCAGACTTGCTGGAGTCGTACCAAAGCCAGGCTGGAATGATTTCTCTGCTCTGATGAAGTTCTCCCCTCCCTGGATGCTGTTAACATTTGCCTGCCAAAGATGAGTTATTACTGACGCTCCACAGCACTCCTGAAGAATAAGGATCTGGAGCCTCTTTTTCCTTTCAGACCGCACCAGATTGCACCATGAGGTGCACAGAAAGAAGTTTCCTCGGGGCTGCACACATCTTCCTCCTGCAGCCTTGAAGCGCCTGACGCAGTGCAATTGCTGTGTTTTTCAGCATAATCCTCAGTGTTCCAGGCACATTGCAGTTAATGCAGTTAATGTGCAGGCGGATCGTTGCAGTTTTGTCCAATTAGTATTACCTGATTTAGGGAATACAATAGGAAGGTTTGCTGCTTGCAAATGGCAGCTGTCAACACGCTGGGGGAGGCAAAACCTCAGTTTAGGCCTCCCCTGCCCCAGGCTGGGGGGAGTCAGGGCGGTTCCCCAGCCTTCGCTGAGAGGCTGATTTGGCACACAGGGCCCATGCTGTTGTTGTTGATACCCGAAGGAGAAGGAACAGCTTGTGCATGGAGCCCAGATGAGTCTGTAAGATGAGTGGGTGCAAAAATCACCTGCTGCGAAGGGAGCGCGGCTGCAAGGGACAGAGCAGCACAAAGACTCGCCCCACTCCATCATTTTCCAGTGGCTCCAACGCTGACTTGTAGCCCCCAGCCCCCGTGGGCTGCGGAGGAGGGACTCTGGCCCGTGAAACACCAGCTCCGCAGCAGCTGAGCCCACCCGCGGGCCCGGGCACGGCGGGGCAGGGGCTGCACTGGGGAGCAAGTGGCCGGCGGTGCCGCAGGGAAAGGCGGGACCTGGCAGAACATGGTGGCGTGAGGGGCCCCGCGGCGAGGCGGGAGCGGTGTGGCCCTGAGCTCACGTGGGCAGAGGTTGCTGCCTGGGTCTGCTGAACGCTGCACTCCTGCCTCTCCCCTTTCTCCACTTTTCCTGGTGGAGCATTTGTGGGCACGCCTGGCAAGGTCTGCACCTGCATGGCTGTAAACCATCTCAGGACAAAACAATTTCCTGGAGCACATGGACAACTTCTTCAGTTAAATATTTACTTACGAACTAAAAATAATATTCCAGGACACCCAGCTGCCATCCGTGACGTCCTTGCCTGGTGGTCAGTGAAGCCCCAGCGCTGCCCCCAGCATGCCTGGTCCTGTGCAGGGAGACCCCCGCACCCTGCGTGTGGCAGAGGGGTGAGAGTTTGGGGGGAGCGCTGGTGAGTGAGCAGGGACAGAACCTCCGCGAGCCACAGCTCTGCCTGGATGGGCAGGCCGAGAAATCGCCAGTAAGCAATGTTCCTGGCAGTGTTTGTCCCCGCCGTGTTCAAGGGAACAGGGACAAGCATGTTCTTTTTAAGTAAACATGATTGCACTAAGGGAAACAGTTGACTCGTGCTTTCGGCTTCCCAGAACTGATGTTGAAGGGGCAGCACCTGCAGCGGCTACCCGGGTTTCGGCGCCTGCCCCTGCACTGGTCAGCTTGCTGCCTGGCCCGTGCAAACGGTCCCTCAGGCTCGGTTTCCTCCTTTGTGATTATCTTTCTCGCGCTTGTTCTCCTTCAGGATGGCTTTAAGTCTATCCCAGGCTGAGGTGTGGCTGTGCTGCTCTCACCGACTGTAGGGTGGCTCGTGCATCTCAGGCACTGTTTGCCCTCCTGCTTGCCGTGGCAGAGGCTGCAGGAATGGAATGGAATGGAATGGAATGGAAAATGTTTTCCGTTGAAAGGGACCTACAACGCTCATCTGGTCCAACTGCCTGACTGTTTTCTTCTTCTGCGAGGCAGGGTGGGCAAGTGAGGATGGTGAGAAGGGGAGCTCATAGCCCCGAGCGAGTGTTTGTTTGTGACTGATTCAGAGCTAAATTCAGACTTTCCGAGTGCCAGGCAGCAGAGCTGTTCGCACATGTGCTAAGGGATGACAAATAAAGCACGATGAAGTATACGGCAGAGTAACATATGGCAATCTAGACAGGCTCTCAGCAAGAGAAGAGCTCGGGAGAGCCAGCACTCCTGTGCCCATCCAACCCATCTCGTCATGTTAAATGCTATTTTAGAACAGGCAGCCGCCCGCCCGTCAGCCCTTGCGCGGCAGAGCCGTTCCCCCCGCCGCGTCCTGCTTGAGCTGCTCCAACGTCTGCTCCCAGCAAGCCTGGGCAGTTCCTTCTCGGGTCGGCCCGTTCCTGACTCCTCTCCCCGGGTACCTCGGTGGCAGTGCTCCGCTCCCTGATGCTGCTGCTGAACGAGATGTTCCAACGTTTGGTGAGCAGCCCCATCCCCAGCGAGGGCAGCGGCCCCGGCAGCCCCCCGGGGCTGGGGCTGGGCAGGAGGGGACGGGTTGTGCCCCTTCCACCACCCTCACAGCAAGCCTCTGCTCACACAGTTGTGTTAGTGTCAGCTTTTAAATTAGCAGTTCTGGTTCGTTAGCAGAGAGCTTATGAAAATTCACAATCTGAGAGATGTCTGGTGTATTCCTCTAGTAATGATTTCTGGCAGTCAGCATGAAGAAGCAGAGAAAGCACTGGGGAGAGTTTTCACCTGACAGAAACAGGGCTGTGTGCCAAATGCACAGAGCTTTCCCCCTCCCTGCCCTGCCCCTCCCCTCCCCCGTGCAGATCCAGGATAGCAAGCAAGGTGGACAAAATGTAGATTTTTATCAACTGTTTGTTCTGGCTCTTTGGTTTGTCTTGTTTATTATTGGTATAAATCTGTTCCTGGCTTCAGGAGAAGTCAGTAAAACGCTCTCAGAAGAAACCAGGCACCACAAATCCTCAGGGCATGCGAGTAACAGCAGCTTGTCGGGACATGTTTTCCCTTGAGGTGAAACACTGTCATAAACCCATTTATTTCAGGAGAAATCAGCTGCCTGATGTACGTAGCTGCTCGAAGAGCCGCTGATCCACTGGTCCCTGTGTTTGCTGCACTGGAGGGGCCGAGCACTGCTGCTTCGTTGCAGGGAAGTTGCGTGGAATTCTGGACAAGGTTGAGTCGCTTTTCCCTTCATACCCATTCTGCAGCCTTGAACACCGCGTGTTGGCTCGCTCCTGGGGCGGGCGGGAGTCTGCCTGCGCTGCAGACACCTTTCTGCCCGACCCCTGCCCGGGCAGAGGGGGGACTGTGCCCACGCAGCTGCCCAAGAGGTGCTGGTGCCACGGCAGTGACCTCGCACGCTCGGCAAGCGCCAGCCTGGCCTCTCGTGTGCCGCAGGAAAAGCCACTCTGGTTGGGTTTCTGGCTGTAGTGGCTCCGTTGCAGAAGCACAGGGCGCTGCTCCAGCCCGGCCCGGTCCCAGCGGCTCTGTGTGGGGTTTCCCCCCGCGCCCCACCGGGTCTGCCCGCTGCTCTCTGTGCCAGCGGCAGCAGGAGGGTTTATTGCAGTTATCGCTGCTGCCCAGCAGTGCCCTTCCTGGACAACTTCCTTCCCTGGCCCAGCACCGAGGATCAGCTTCAAGAGCAAACGTTGTTTTTGGCATATCACTTCTCCAGAGGCAGAGTTCCTCTGGCGCCTTCGCACCGGATGGAGAGTCAGGGGAGAGAAAATCTCAGCGGCAGGGTTGTTCGGAGGCAGGGACCCCTCGCCCAGGCTGGGTTAGGTTTCACCTCGCCTTCCTGTAAATTGCTCTTTGTTCCCACTTGCTGCAGCCCCAAAACGGGCTTTGAGAGCACGAGGGCAGTGACAGCCGTCTTGGTGTGAGAGGAGTTCAGCAGGTGCCATACAGCAGCTTAGTTACTGTGTGGCCTGACTGGAGGCTGCTCCTCTGCTGGCAGGGCCGAGGGGCTGGGACACGATTGTTGCAGGATGGACCCTTAATGCATCCACGGGAGCAAACATACCCCGTCCTGGAGCAGAAACCCGTAGCCTGGAGGTGGCTCACGGGAAAGGCTCCCCCAGCTCTGTCGGTGACTGCTCCCGACCAGCCGTGTCCTGGCAGGAGCCTGTACCACCATGCAGCCCCTCCGCCAGCCCCCGCCAGGCCGGATCCCAGCACCGCCAGCACAACCACAACGTCCAAGCTCTGCTGGTGGCTGGCTCCCGCAGGAATTTTGTGTCAAAGCTGGGCTAGTTCCTGTCTCTTTTATTGCTCATTGATTAATCGGAGTCACTAGAGACTGTGGGAATTTGTCTGGCTCCTGCCAGACCTCTGCCGCTGCCCTACAGGTCGTTTGTTGTCCTGGCCCTGCCTCAGCCGGCAGCACATGGAACCAGCCGTGCCCCGGTACTGCTCCACAAGAGGATTTTCTTAAGCGCGGGGTAGGTGCAGTGGTGGTGGCGCGGTGCTGTACGGCTGCTGTTGCCGTTGGTCTCCACCCCAGGCTGGGATCCCGCGCCGACAGGCACAGCGTGCCCGGGTCCCATCGTCCTGTCGCCCCAACCCGCCTCGTGCCCTCCTGTGCCCGCTCGGCTCCTGCCCCAGCCCAGCCCTCACATGAAGTGACTCCAGCTGGGGCTGTTCGGGGGTCGGCGTGCAGGCAGTGCTGGACAGTGCCAGGGCACGTCCCCCCAGGCACGCAGGGCTGGCACGGCCCCACGGGGAGCTGGGCACCGGGTGGTGGCTGTCCCCAGGTATGTCCCCCTGGGCACACAGGGCTGGCACAGCCCCACTGGGAGCCAAGGGCCAGCACCACAATGGGGGCTGGCAGCAGCTACAGCCACAAGCAGCACTGGCAGCAGAAAGCCAAGGATCAGCCGAAGAGCTGAGGCCTGTGGAGGGAGGGCGGACACTTCTGGGGGCAACACTGGGGGTAAAAGGAGACATTTTAATTTTGAGCAAGAAAACTGCTTCCTGCGGTATGTGCAGAAAACAAAACAATTTGAGACGTTAATTTTTTAAATTAAGAGATTCTAACAAATGAATACATGACTTCATTATGAATATGCAGTCTTAACAGGAACAATTCGCAAGATCCTCAATAAGGGCTGTATTTAACCCAATCCTGAAACAAGAAACACTCTCCAGGATATCCTCAGCTTAATTGTTGGTGTTTTCTGTGTAGCTCTGCACTCTGCATTGCCAACAGAGGGTACGTCTGCCCAGGTTTGTGGTGTTTATGCACCATTCAGCATGACAGGGAGGGTGGTCCTGGGGACGGTGGCTCGGGAGCCCGCAATGTGGATGCTCCTGCCACAGAGGGAGGGCTGGCTGGAGGCACTTGCCATGAGGCCAAAGCTTGCCGTGCCCCAGGGTGTGAGACACGTCGGGCAGCACTAAGGGCCCAGACCGCTGGGTCTCTCCCAGCCGACCCGTGTTTCCTCGGCCTGTGCCTGCCATCAGGCTCAGCCCTTTCCTCTTCCCCTGCGCTCACCTGCTCTCCTGTGCGGGAGCTTTACGGAGAGCCGGGACCAGCCGTCCCGGGATGGGGCGCTGGGTGCTGTGATGGCTGAGTTTCACACATCTCCATGGCCCCTCCAACCACCCCTGAATGCTCACCCGTGCTCCAGCCTACATGCCTGCCCTACGTGACAAGAAACTAAGGCACGGCTTTATCATTAAGCTGCCTGCTCCCCTGCGCCTCTGTGGTAGAGTCAGCTGCTCCAGTCCTCCTCTGACTGCGGGATGTCATCGCCAGCAAGTTCTCGGCGTGCTTCATCCCCTCAGCAGCCACCAGCAGCCCCTTCCTGGGGGCTGCCCACCTCCAGCAGAGCCCTCAGCCCTCCCCGGCAGCCCCGTGGCCCCTGGTCGTCTCCAAGACCCTCCACAGGGGCTGAGGCAAAACATGAGGGGATGAAATGCTGCCTGGTTTGCTGAGACAGAGCAGGGGAGCGGCTTGCCCTCACCAGAGAGACCAGCTGCACTGAGAGCACACTGGGGCCTGGCAGTGCTCCCCGACTCCAGCACCAGCAACCTCACTCCTCTGCTTGCTCCCTCCCTGCTCGGAATCCAGATGGTGCCTGGGTTGTCGACTTTCTTTCTCTATTTTTTTTCCATGGGTATTTTTATCCTTTCATCCTTCCCTCTCTAGGCTTGTGAGTGCATGTTGCAGACGCCGGTGCCTGTGGGTGCAGGCAGGAGGGAGGGCTAGGTGGAGGTCTGGACCACAATCGGGTGAATGACGCGGGGCCTGAGTGCGGTTCATATCGCCACTGTGCTCGTTGAGCCCAATCACAGCTCAAAAACAGGATGAGAAACAGGTTTTCTTCAGGCAACATGTAGGGGTTTACCTGCCCCTGTCCCCTCCGAAGCTGCCTGCTCCTGCCTGCACGCCCTGCGCTGACGGGCCCGTGGCTGGCGCAGGGCTGGCGTGGGGGTGAGCCGGGCCCTGGCAGCATGGCAGGGCTTGGTGGCAGCTGCAGCATCCCTTCGTGTGATGAATTTGTTAGGATCTGCGGTTTCTCTCTGCGCAGCTGGGCGGGCAGTTTCCTACACCCCGTGGAGGGTTCAGGGCTGCCAGGCAATGGCAAGCCTACGCTGGCACCATTAGTTTAAAATGAGGGGTGCAGACCATACCTCACCTGAGTTTATTGGGATGGAAACACAGAAAGAGAATAAATACTACTTTCAGAGGAGGAATCCCGGTGCTGCCGGTGCTGGCTCTGCATTTCAGTGCCTTGTGGACACACGGGCAGGGCACTACTAAGCCATCCCCACTTTCCTCCCTCTTCCCTGCACCCAGCCCAGCCAAGTGGGCTTGATATATGTATTTTTTTCTTTTTCAGACAGTTCCTTTTCTTTGCCCTGTATTAAAATAATTTCTCTCTTTTCACACATCTCCCTTTTCATCCTTGGCCACGTGTCCCCGTGGCCTTCCCCATTCTCCTTCATGGAGGCCGCAGAAGGAGGCTCTGCCCTGTGCTCCCCCCAACCTGCTGTCCCACTCCACGGGCCTGGGAGCCCAAGCCCATGACCACTGAGCCTGCACCGGGCAGGCGGCAACCACGGACCTGGAGACAGGTGAGAGAAGCATGAGAGGGGTTAAAAATGACAACGTGAACATCAGACTGGTTTCTTGCAGCCTTCAGGACATACCCCTGCCTTTCTCTGCAGCTCTGAGGACCAAGGACTTTCATGTAAGTAAGTGATCTTGCAGCTTCACCAACGTTTTTAAGGTTTAAAACCACCAAACATTGCAAGGCTCCTGCTGAACTCTTGTGGTCCACGAAGGCAGGGATTTAGCAAGCCACAGGCTAAGACTGGAGGCTGGAAGGGGGGAGAAATAAATGGTGATGGGGCCTTAAGGGTCTCCACAGCCACGTGAGCCGAGTTTGGAAGATGCAGGTGAAAGGGGTGCTGGGGTGGGCCTGGGTGCCACAGCATGCCCATGGAGAAGGGCTGCCTGGGAACGGGGCTGCTGGCCACGCTGCTGGCGGGCTCCGTGCAGGTGGTGAGGAGCCGCAGGACGGCCCTGCTCCTTTCTTGCCCTGTGAACAGGGCTCAAAGACTTCTCATCAGTGCCACACCCTTGCACAGACCCACATTATCTACAGATGGGAGTAAAGGGGCCAGATGACCCAGAAGATCCCTTCCATGTCCCACCCCGGCGGGGCTGCTGGCCGAAGCACTGGCCGTGCCTCACTTGCACGCTAAGACAAGGGATTTCTGCACTGACGGCATCCCTGGTGCTGTGGGAGATGTGGGGCCAAAGGGCAAGTGGTTTTAGTCACTCAGGAAGTGTGATAACCCTCTGAAAGTACACTTTGGTCACGTCCCATTTAATTTTTTAAGTGTTTGTGCCAAGCATTTGCTGGATGCAGATGAGAAGTGTGCAGTAAAGCATATAAATATCCCAGGAGAATCACAGTTTATCTTAACACAGTTCCAGACTGCCTAAGCGTTTATGACGGAGCAGCCACCTCGCAGCCCCTAGTGCATGACGTTATCTGACGTTCAGTTCAGGGAGGAGCCCAGTTCAGCACCCTGAGAGTTATCCACAACACTGACCTGCCAGGTTTTTCTCTTTTAGCCTAAGTAGGAAAACCTCTATGGTCTTCTGTTCTTGTACCAAACAGGGCGGGCTAGAAGTGCATGAAACTGTCTGTTTTTATAAAACTAAGCATTTTAAACAGATGAGGCACTTAGCTATGCAAACTAGAAATTAATTAGAAAACTAAATAAACAGCACATGAAGCCAGGGCAGAGAGAAGTGGGTTAATAATTTGCCCTGGACAACTCAGAAAAATAGGTCATATATTTTCATAATCGCAGAGCTGAGAGCTCTGTGACTTTGACTCGTTCTCAGCCTGCATGTGATGTGCCAGGCTGGGTAAAACAGAGGCTTTAGAAGAAAACAGAAAAAAAGCCAGCAGAAGAGTCCCGGTCCCTGGTGGCCGGCGTGTGGAGTGGCTGTGGCGCAGCATCCCGGTGCTGCGCTGCAGGGTGAGATGCAGCTGCAGCGACGCTGGTCGTGGTGGGAATCAGGGGCCCTTGCACAGTGCTGCTGGGAGTGAATGAGCAGCCCGGGCCGGGGGGACAGGGGAATGCGGGGACAGGGCCCCTCCTGCCAGCCTGGATGGTTAGTGGTGGCGGGAGAGGGGGGGTTTGAATCCCCACCTCCAGGGATGGCACTGGGAGGTTTGTGCCAGGATTTCACCGCAGGGCCGTAGCAGGGCGCCGTGGCTCCGCACCGGCGAGGAGTTTGTCACCGGAGGAGCTGGGTGCTGGAGCATCGCGC
Source organism: Otus sunia (assembly GCA_010365825.1). Lineage (NCBI taxonomy): Eukaryota > Metazoa > Chordata > Aves > Strigiformes > Strigidae > Otus > Otus sunia. The sequence goes on from ML997604.1 coordinate 570,856, forward strand.
TGCCGCCGGCACAGGCTCTGCACGATGCTGAGCCAGGCTGGAAGGACCGAGGAGGTCGTCTGGGCCAGCCCCGTCTGAATCGGGGCTATCATGTGAGGTCAGACCTCGCCTGCAGTCTCAGGCAAACTGCACCGTGGATGTAAATTTGTATATCGAAATACTTCAGCAATTCGATTGAGTGCCATCATTCCAGCTGTTCTGCAAATATGCATGTTAGTTAAATATGCATAAGCCATCAGGGAAACTCAGCACCTCCATAGCCTGCCATGTGCCAGAAAAAAAGACAGTTTTAGCTGCAGAAAGAGCACTCTGCTGTGAATTTCTTCATGCTATATGCAAATCCATTTGCGGAGCAAGAGTTCTGTTTCCTGCAACTCAGGAACATGAGAATTCACTGTATGGTGGCAGCAGCGTTTGGTAAGTATTGGTGTGATTTTTCTGATGATTTGGAAATGGGACATTTAACAGTAGCTACATTTGATGAGGTGGGAATTCTGGTAAGTTACTTCTCAGACCCAGAACCAGTCCTCACGTGCATTTAAATCTGAACCGGTTCAGCTGAAGGAAGTGCAATTCCCCTGCGGTAGCACCCTGTCAGCGCTCATGAGATCTGAAAGGAACCTTCACAGCTCTGTGTGCTCAAATGGTGCATCACAAGCAATGCCAGCCCCGAAACCTCGAGGGTGGGAGCAAGGCAGAGCGCAGAGCGCTCGCGGCGACGCTTGCCCCGGGCCCAGCCTGAGCTTGGGCTCCCACCCGCACCCCTGAGAGCGCGGGAGCCGGCCCCAGCCCACTGGTGAGTTGTGGAACAACCGCAGTGGGCCGAGGCAGCACACTGGGCCTGAGCACGCCCACCCACCAGCACTGCAGCACCGGGCTCTTGCAGCACCGTGGCAGCATGCAGAGCTCGGGGTTAACCTCTGAAACAATGGTGCCCAGGCATCTTCAAAGCCGGGGTCTCTGGGGTTCTGTGGGAAATGGCGCTGGCACAGGGCGAGTGGGCGCATTTAGGAGGGAAGAAGGGGCTTGAGAGCACCCTCTCGGCCAGGGCTGTTGGCAGTTTTCACACAGACCATTTTCGCACTGTAAAAGGCCAATTCGTCAAAAGCAAATACATTTCAGTGAAGACAGTACATTTTGATCAATTCCCATGTCAGCAAAATACCCAAACGAAAAATGATTCATTAATGTCAGCCCAAGTTGACATTTGCAGAACATGGTGTCTAGATTGCCACGTAGGACCTTCATTCCTTTGAAATATATTTCCTTTTATATTAGAAAAGGCCATTTTTTAAAAGACAAAATTGGAGCACAGTGCTTTGATACACTAAAAAGTCTACTCCTACCCCAACCTAGCTCTGATTTTAGGAGAAACACTGAAAATTTAACTGCCAGGATAAACATTAACTGGCAGGAATGGCATTTTGTACTCAGGGCTGTGGGTGCCCAGGGTTTTGGGTGCCTGGGTTTTGGGTGCCCAGGGTTTTGGGCACCCAGGGTTTTGGCTGCCCTGGCCCGGAGCGCTGTGTCCCTCCCCAGTGCTGCCCAGCACGGCTCTGCTGGCAGATGGTTCCCAGCTGGTGCTGGGTCAGCTCCAAGGACGGCGCCTGGTGCCCAGTCCCAGCCCTCAGGGAGGTATTTGCTGCATTTCAAGAGAAGTCTGAGGAATAGGAAGCTTCTGTCTATACACGGAGCCTCCTCGCCAAAGCCACAACCCCTGAGCCTTCTCACCAAAGCCAGAACCCCTGATTCTTAGTTTCTCAGAGAAAAGATGACAGAGGCGCTATCTTTGTAATTCCTTCGTAACTCTGCTGCTCTCTGAAGTCTGCTGACCTAGACAGATGCTGCACAAAATGAACTCCCTGGCTTTACCAGCCACGGGACCGGCTCCAGCACAGCCCTGGGATAGACCCAGGGACGAGCTGTCTGACTCGGGCAGTGAACACCTTGCCCAGCACCATCCGGGCGTCTCAGCCAGGCCACCATGGTGTCACTGTCTCACTGCATGATGCAAGAGGCTATTTCTAGCTACACTATTGCTAATATACAATGATATTTTACATTTTTTTATGTGGAAAGGTCAGGATCAAAAGCAAAAGCCTGTGGTGGCAGGCAGGCCTCTTCAGCATCCTGCATTTGACTGCAAAAGCACGTCATCCATCAGCAGACCTACAACCGGTCTGCACTGTGTATGAAACATACTCTAAAACACCTAAACTGTGATTTAAAGTTATAGGCACAGGACATGAAGCTGCACCAGATGAAGCGCTGGGCAGATCTGCCGGGAGCACATACACCCCTGTGCCCATCTGCAGCAGGAGGTGCAGGGCCCGGGGTGTCCCCAGCCTGGCTTGGGCAGCCGGGGCGCTGGGCAGGGCTCCCCTTCAGCTCCCAGACCCCTCCCTGGGCCTTGGGAGGCTCTGAGGGAAAGTCTGCCTGTCCCGAGGGAGACTGGCTCAGCGCCTCCGTCCTGCCGGCTCCTCACCGCTGAACACCGGTTTGATCATGGCAAAATTTACTTCTGTTCCTGATTGTTAGTGCCTAGGAAAAAGACGATCCCTGATGAGTGATTTAATGACGAATTATGCATCCTCTTTGCTCGGAGTTAATTTTCAGAGAGTATTTTCAGGTGCCTTTTAGCTTCTCTGGAGCAAGGCGAGAAGGGAAGGAGACAGGTGCCACCTTGTGTGGAAACGTTTCTTCATGCAGTAGGCACAGAGAGAGAATTTATTTTCTTTCCTTTTTTACCGTTTTGGTCTTATCTTTGATAAACTCTTCACTTCTGACTGAAATGCAGCCAGCTCTTTATTAGACTGTGCCAGCTATTTAAAAATGCACAGCGGCACAGAACCACTTTCACGGAGACAATGGTGAAAGATGCAGCTTGCATTTCGAAGCATTTCTCCTCATTTCTCCACTTGTCGGTGTATCCCTTCCCTCCCCTAACCCTCCTCCCTGCCGTGTTTCCCTGCCCTGGGCCGGGCAGCCAGAAGGCACCGGGGGGGTCGGTGGGCTGCCCCGGGGGGACCCGCCTGTGCCCTGGCAGCCCCTGGGGTGGGCTGCACCCACAGAGCCCCCCCGGGCACCCTGCAGCGCTCTGCAGCATCTGGGTGCACCCCTGCCCTGCTGCCACCTCCCCCTGATGCCCCATCCCCTTCATCTCCGCTCTCAGTGTCGCCTGCCCAGTTAAAGCTGACAAGCCAAATGGCAAGAGATGCTCAAGGTGGGAACGTCTGCAGGGTTAACTAAAGCTGTCACGTTTTTCATCAGACTGAAGTAAAATCAGCCGCGTGGTGGCTTTCTGCTGAGTAGCTGCAGGTGTCGGAGCAGAATCATTTTTGGAGACTGGCTCCATCTGGGGTGTGGAGTCCAGAGCTGCCCGGCGCCAGGCCATCTCCCCGTGCTGCGCAGCCCCGTGGAAACGGCGGCTGCCCTCGGCACCGGGCGCTCCCGGCTGGCTGCGTGGGGGACACACGTGTGTTTTCATGTGTCTGGGGTCCCCGGGGACACGGGGGACGGGCAGCCCCATCCCTCAGGGGCCAAGGCACCACCTGGCTCTGCGGCCAGCGCAGGCTCCTTGCGGCTGTCGGTCCCGGCGGCCTCAGGGCGAAGGCAGGAAAACAAACAGTAAAAGCAAATCGGTGAATGTGCTGCAGAGCGGCGGCAGAGCGAAGGGGCTGGAGCCAGTCTGTCAAGAACCACCCAAAAACATAACGTAAAGGTGAGGAAACCGGAGCCCTTCGGTTCCTGCTTGAGCTTGAGCAGGAGCAGACCGTCCTCCTGGCACTGTGCAGCTGAACGTGAAGCCAACGGACCAAACCGAGACAGATCGTGAGGGATGGAAGTGGACAGTGTCAGCGCTTCTGCCTTTCGCAGCGCTGCCGGGAGGGAGGAGCAGCGTGGATGAGCCGGAGGGAGGACAACGGGTCCCTCTCCCCAGCCCGCGCAGCCGGCCGGGTGACTCGGGGCTCTGGCAGAGCCGAGACCGCAGCACCACACTCTGTCTAATCTCCCTGCTGTTCGTCTGCTTCGGTTTGTAATTACTTGCCCCACCGTTGCCACGAGGTTTACGTGAGTGACCTCGGGGCCCCTCTGTGCTACAGTGCCTTCGTACGGTAACAGCCGCGGCTGCTCTGAAAGCCCTTCCCTTGTTTGTGCTGCAGGCACAAACTCCCTCTGTAAAACCAAATCCAGCTCCCATGTAATTATTTATGCACTAGCCAGCAGAGCTGGCAGGCCGGGCGGGCGTGCTGATGACACATCAGTCCTCACCCAAGCTGGCAGTGCATCTCCAGACCTGCACACAGACCCTCAAATAAATATTTACATTCCTGTGCTCACCTCCAGCTGTAGCAGTAATTATTTTATCAAGGCGATAAAAATAGCAGCCGTTAAGACAGCACTAGCAGTTGACTCTGAGCTGTGTATCCCAAGTCTTTATGAAAAATTCATTTGAAAATCGCAGCCCTCAGACTGGAGGTGGAGGTGACCCCAGCCGCACTGGCAGTGCTGCTGGCCCGGCACTGCGAGCGCAGCCAGGACCCGGGGGGCTGCTGGAGGAAGGAGCGCAGCGCCCGGCAGCCCGAGCTCGACTGAAACGCACAGAGGGCAGTGGGCGCTGGGCCACCTCCCTCTCCCTCCGCTGGCCCTGCTCTGCCCTGTTTTCCTGTGACAGCTAAATCCAGAAATGCCACTGCCCAAACACCAGAGGAGGGTGCACGCAGCAACTGGCGTTTGAGTGTTTTATCCCAGACTCAAGGCCAGGTTTTGTTAGCCCGGTGCTGTGAAATGGAAGGAGAGCCTGACAGCAGAGCTGGACCCAAACGGCAAAATTGGGCGGCCTGGAGCTCAATTTCTGTAAGTCTGAAGGAGGGTCATCCACAGCCAGCTCAGGCCACCTTGGTCGCGCAGGCAGCCTGCGGGAAAGCTCCTCAAGCAGAGGTAAAACCAGGGCTGGGGGGAGTTCTCCAGTGCCCAGCTCCGGTCCTGTCCTGGACAGGTGTGCTGGGCAGGGGCTCGGGGCAGGCAGGGGCTGGGGCGGGCAGGGGTGGGGTGCTCAGGGGCTGGGGAGGTGAGCGGCGCGGGGGCAGGCGGTGTGCCAGAGATGCCCAGCTTGGGGAGAGATGTCACTTCTGGCATTTTGGCATTTTTGACCCCTTGAGGGCCGCTCGTGGTCTCTCAGTACTCCAAACCCACTCATCTGAGAGCAGGCGGGTGCATTCCCGGCAGCCAAGCAAAACCACAGCTGGTGCTTCCTTCCTACCGCATTTCCAGCTCTCATGCCTGTGGACTGGGCCTGGAAAGGCCATGGGTGACATCAAGCAGGGACAGAACTCGCTGTGGTGCGATGCTGCTGGGCGCAGAGGGTCTGTGTGTGGGCATCTTTGGGGGCCCACGGAGGAAACCCAGTGAAAATCCCGAGTGCTGCAGAGGGGCCCTGCCCTGCAGCCTGTCCGTAATCACATCCAGGCTACTGTCATTGCTTCAGGCAGTAACTCACAGTTTTAAATGCCAGTGCTGCTAAATTTGTGTCTGTGTAGCGTGGTGGCTCTGGTGTCTTTCTCATGGAGGAGACAAGCCAAAGAGGCAGCTTGGTGCAGGGGCCTGTCCTGCCCACTCGATGACCCTAGCAAAGGAGAGGCACACTGGCTGTTTAAGGGGCTCCCCGCCACCCCACTGCACCTGGTACCACTCTGCTGGCTCATCCCCACTCTCAGGTAATGACAGAAAGGCAATCTAATTAACTATGCCAGGGCAGACAGCCTACCAGTTGATGTCGATCTGTGGAGGAGCCTGGTTTCAGCGCTCACAACTTCAGGACAATTCATACATGAGCTGTGAACTCCTCTCAGATATCCAGCTGTGCAGGGTTACAGTGTGGCCAGAGCCAGGTGTCCATGAAGCGTATTCTCCGTGTAGCTGCTCTTTTTTTTCACATACCTCTCACTTTGCTAAATTATGAATGCACTTCCGTTATTTGGCCAGCAGTTGTGATTCTGTCATTCAGATGAGTCTCAGATTATCACCAAATCTAGAGTTTCCTTATTGCTTTGCAAAAAGAAGCCTAAAACAAATAAATTGCATTAAGGCCAGTAGGGCAGAGCATCCTTTTTACAGCGATGACCTGGCTTTATTTCTTACTTCATGCTGGCTCCCTGTCCTCTACCCCAGCTCACCCCAGTGCTGTCTGGAGCTGGGCTATGGCAGCAGAACTCTGCAATGACCCACTGTGTATTTCAGCCGGGTTTCATCCCGCACGCAACGACCACGCTCCCCAGCAAGGACCCCGCAGGGTAGTGGCTGGCTGGGTGGCCCTGAGCTCATCCAAGAGAGGAGGACGTGAGCCAGGCTGCAGTGTCATCCATGCCAGTCACAGAAGATCTGAAGAAATCGGGGACCTTCCAAAGTGCTTTGTTTAAAATATAATGGTATCTCACAGCAAGTGCTGCCCTTCGCTGCGTTCGGCTGTCTGCCCTCTGATACAGTGCTGGGTTATTTCTGTCCCGTCCAATATTAACAACCATTCTCCCTCTTTCCCTTTCCAGCTGTTCAGAAGCATCACAGCGAGCAGACTTTGGTTCCTTGTCCTGAGCCAAACGATGAATTACACGTCTTCCCTTCACCAGCTACTTAATCAGCTGTTGGAGAGGAAAATAAAAATGGTGCCTGGCTTTATGAGAATTGATTTATGAGAACTATCTTCAGACTGAGACTGCTGTCCCTTTTAGCCTTCACTTCAGAAGAGCTACTGAGGACCTACCCTTTGCTGTTCTGATCTCGTGCCCTGTGCTTTGGAGGCATTGGAATCGTGGGCTCTGCTTGGCTGGTGTGAAAGGGTGGGCCAAGCCCTCGCACCCAGTAGCACCTCTCGCTCCTAGGTCTAAATTTGGCCACTGCAGTCCACTTCTCTTTCCCGTGTCTGCTCTTCAAACAGAAGAGCACATGGCAAGAGCTGCTCCGAAATACTCGGCGTGGTTTTCCAGCACAGAACCTGGCTACGACCTCCAAGCAGAAGGCTGAAGAACTCTGCCACAGAGTGGGTCTTTCAGGGGTGGTGTGGGCGATGAGATCTTTGAGGGATTCCTCAGCCATGGTCAGGTGGGAAGTCCTGAGAAAGACAAGTGGGAGAAGAGGATGCCGGTGGCTGAGATGGCTGCTGGCCACCTGCTTTGCTCCCGCAGAGGCGAGAGCTCCCTTGACTCGACCCCAGGGCTTTGGACCGCAAGGAGACAGAGCTGGAGACTGCCTCAAAAATCTGGAGGCTTAAAAATGGGTTTTTTTGCTGTATTGTCTGACTGAGTTTTTCAGGTTCCCGTCTCAAGCTCCCTGCTGTGACCATAAGGACCAGAAGCCTCTCTTCTTATTCTTCACCACCCCTGAGGTGTCCAGGACCTGTGGCTTTGGGATGACCCCAAACCACAGCCGGGGTGGGCTGGTGAGTGGTGGCCAGGAGCCACCACCGTCCCTCATCCCTTGGCACAGCCTGGTCACTACCAGCTTTGGAGGCTCGGAGGTTATCGTAAATCAGGAGCGGGAAGAAGAGGCTCTTTGGTAATGTCTGGTGTTGCTTTAGACTTTTTCATAGCGCCTGGAACATCTTTATTAGACAACTGTGGGAGTGAGGCACCACTTTCTGCTGGCCTCAGCGCCGCTGCCCAGCTCCCCTCCTGCGCTGCTGCGGCGCGGGGGAGGCAGGAGTGTCCCGGTGGGCAGCGGGCACTGACCGAGGCGGGGGCCACATGATGGCTCCACACGTGCAGACCGGGCCACGCGTCTGCTCTCTCCACCTGCCCTTCCCAGGCGGTGTTTGAGGACCCGGGCTGCAGCAGGAGCATTTAAACACACATCCCGGCACATGCATTACACAATAAGGCACTTTAAACCACTTTCTCTTGTTAATTGAAGTTGTGGCAGGCTGCTGACCACTGCCTGTCCTTCTCCTGTTCCCCTCTCTGCCACACCGCATGGACCCAGCTGACTGGCCCTACCTCACCCGCTGCGTGCCGGTGCTCTCTGGGCACAGCCAGCTCCTGGAGCTGGCCCGGCAGCGAGCCTGGCCCTGGCTGGGGATGGAGGTGACACGGCCGTCACCCCTCTGAGCCCGCCGCCACCTCCTGCCTAGCCAGCATTCCCCTCCCTCGGGGCACTGCGAGCACAGCTGGGGCTCCAGCAGCGCCGTGAGGTGTGCCAGTGCTGGTGGCACACACCGGTCACTCCCAGCAGCTCCCGCTCCCCCGCCGCCATGCAGCCAGGGACGACGTCCGCTCGCTGGCACGGACCCGACGCGAGCGCAGAGGAGGGTTTGGGGAGCCTTCAGCTGGGCTTGGCAGCGCAACTTTAATAACATGTGCTACAAGCCCTGGAACTTAAATATTTTGCTGCTATAAATGTTAGCAACGAGAGATCTCGTTACATTTAAATGCCAGATGACAGAAGCAGAGGCCAAAAAAAGCACCAGTCCCAGCCAAACGGGAAGAGAAGGGGGCGACCGCGCCAGCGGGGCCGTCGGGCCACAGGGCCGGCACTGGCGGCGCTGGAGATGCCCACACCGGGTGGGGTGGGCCGGGGCATGGCCCGGCCGCGGTGCCTGGGGCTGCAGGGAGGAAGGGGCCAGGGCCTGGCACAGCAAAACCAGGCTGAGCAGGGCACCGAGCGGGGCCCCGGAGATGCGCCGTGGGCCGCAGGGGGCAGCTCGCCCGTGTCACAGCCTCGGCGTTCGGAATGGTGACGAGCTTTGCGGCTTTTTCAGCCCGGCCGCCCGCGCTCAGCCGCGTGCCCCGTGACGCCGGTGCCAGAGTTCTCATGGGCTGAGGCTTGGCACGCGAGGCCTCCCACCCAGCTGGGGAGCAGTTTTAGTCATTTATTTTTTGGACATAATTTCAACAGATTCCAGTTGGCTGTTCCTAAATAACACCCAGAGCAGAAAGAAGTTGCGCAGCCGCGTGAAGTGAATCTCCGCAATTAGAGAACTTGAACACTTTTTGGTGGGTGTTTTGGTAAAAACAAAATGTTGCATGTGATCGGTTTGGAAAGCAAAGAGGACTAATTACAAGTGCTATTTTACAAAATGGAATGAAAATGAGTTATGCTGCTAACGCTCAGATGCAAGAACATGGTTTGCTTAATTTAATAATACTGTGTAATTTGTATAAAACTGAATTAGTAGCAATTATATGTTATTGTTAATCACTGGGAGCTGGGTTCCCCCCTCTGTGCTCACACTGAATCGCACCTGGCGCCCTGATGCCACCGTGGGATTTACAGCATAAAGGCGTGTGTGCGATGTAAGGACTCGAACAAGGAGAAACGAAGAAGGTGCTTGGGGTCGGGCCCTTCCCAGAGCCACTGGGACAGCGTGCATGTCCTCCGTCCTGTCCTCACGCTAATTAAATCTCCTCAGAGGAATTAATGGGAGTTTTGCACGCATGCACTGGGACTGTTAGGACAGGTCTCACCGGCTGTCTTCAGCAGCCCAAGCGCGGCTCCTTTTGTGACTCACGCGCCTGACTCACAGACGCCTGATGAAATACATGTACTCTCAGTCAAATTTATCACAGCTAAATATTAAAACAAGCTCTTTAATTTCAAATCCAAGTACTTCCCGGGGTTTTCTCAGCAGCTGTACTCCCAACAATACCGTGCTGTACGCTTGGGAAGGGGCAGTGATGTAACTGTCGCTACATTACAACTGGAAGATTTGCTTATTTGCATGTATATATATATTATTTTTTTTAGAAATTTCCCCAAGGCAAAAGAAAATAATTCATGACAAGCAGCAGCTTGGAAGGTCATCTGGGTTATTATTTCTGTACCGCAGCTCACCTCCAACCCATAAGCAAAGTCTTTATACACTGATTTTAATAATGCTAAAAGAGTTTAAAACCTTAGCACTACTCCAAGTAATTAGTGGGTAGGCTTTTTCATGTACGGCCTCATTTCACGTACTTTAACACAAATATATTTTACTGTGTATTTCAGAAGGAATAACAGTGTTGGTTTGGGGTTTTTTTTTGCTAAAGAGGCCCCTCTGTTCGGCAACGTGCTGACCCTGAGCCTCCCGCCACGCTTCTGCTGGCGGCGGTGCCCGCCTGGCACCTGGGCCTGGGCAGGCGCCTCCAGCCCCGCCTGCTCCCTCCCTGCGGCGGTGCTCCCCGCTCCCCGCAGCCCCCACGCCACCGAGCCGCCCGCACCTCGCCCGCGGGGTCGCACCGAGCTGCATCCGCGCAGCAAAACTGCCCCCGGCTTTCCCGCAGCAGAGAGACACCCTGAGAGTGCCGGGGATCCGGGGAACTGCCGCATGTGCCACGCTCGTGAGAACGGCAAAGCTCCCGCTCAACTAGTCTAGAGGGAGATCACTTTACTAAATGAGGTGATGGGTCTGGGGTCCAACAACTCCTCAGTCTTCCAGAAATTTCCTTTATGTCATCTTTAAACTGCGCAAGCTGTTTCTACACTCCCAAAGCGTTGCGGAGTGCTCTTACTTGAAATTTCAGCTGCTCCAGATAGAGGCAGAATTTATGAAGTACAACGGGGTTTCAGGTTACCATGGTAATAATTTCAAAACAGAGAAGCCTGATTTTGCTATACTTGCTGTCTTGTTGGGAGAGTTTCCTCTGTGGAAGGATCACAGGGTGAACCTGCTCTACAGCAAAGGTGTGCTCTGCCTGCAGTTGTTTTCTGGGGCCAAGGTACTCCTAAAGAGCATGACATTTGCATTAACATTAATGGGTTTACTCTAACGTCTGTGCGTGGCCATTTATGCGCATAGTGCTCCTTTCACATGGACATGCCATTATTACACCTTGATTAATACCAACATTATCCAGGAAAAAGTTACAAGCTGTACACTGGCACGAAGGCGCAGCTACCAGAGGTCCTCTGCCATGAAGTGGAAGGCCCCAAATGTAACCGTGCTCCGCTCCTTGTACAGCTGTGCCAAGCCAGCTGTGTATGAATACGCTCGTGAAATCCAGAACACCTTTCCTCGGGGGGCTGTGAAATACCTGAAGGAGCTGGGTGTTTCACTGCCCTCCCTGGGCCATCCCGGCAACCGAGGCACAGAGAGACAGCCCCAGTGACCCTCCCCAAACCACCGGTCAGCAGCAGAAACAGCCGTCCCCATGCTGAGACACCACAGCTGGCCATTAAATGGAACACCTCGCCACAATACTCAGACATCAGCCCTGTTTTTCTCCCCAAATAACACTATTACAGATAAAATTCTACTTACAGCTGGAATGTCTTGTCAACACTTACAATACTGATAGAAAAGATAATTGAGAAAAACCCCATCCTTTTGGAAGGCAAATTTATTTGTAAGGATGCTTATGATTATGAGTAAGAAGTGGTATTCAAAAGGACAGAAAAAAGAGTCCTCTTTAAAGATTATGCTGAGATTACTTCACTAACCTAATTCTTCCCTCATCTTCACCATTAATTCAAAATCAGCTGCATGTAAACTGGAGGTGATCCAGTATGTGAGGCTGCGGGCAGAGGCTGCTGAGCCCTAATTCCAGTTTCTAGCACTGGTTCCTTCTGCAGCTTTGAACGAGCACTTAGCAACAGCCGTCCCTTAGAGAGCCGTGTGTGGGTTACTTAGAAAGTGAGTCTCCAAAACTCATGTTGTTCTACAAAAAGTAAAGTAGAAACTTCTCCATGAAAAGTGTTTCTAATCCATGCAGTTTCTCATGTCACCTGAAAGCCTGCAGCCTGTCATTAGCTAGAGATGGCTTTTAATCCAACAATGTCACCCTTTGTTAGGAGCTCTATTAAACGTGGGGGCTACTATTTTCAAAAGTGCTTCAGGCTGCAAATAAGCAGCTAGATTTTCAGAAGTGCTGGCTGTCAGCACCACCTGTGGAGCCTCAAAGGAAGCTTGGCATTTCTGGAAATGTAGCTGTTTACTTCGATTCCGTAAAGTCATATTTAGATACCCAACCTTTAGTCTTCTCTTTTGGAATACGGTCCTTGTTAAAACTTATTTTCTCCTGAGGAACACCTACACATGAGCTACTTGAATGTCACATTCAGTTATTTGGCAGTACGCTGTGGAAAATTACTGGCCTTGTACTGTTGAGCCAAACGCAGACCTATCTGTATTTTTAAGGGAATTAGTATTCTCTTCTCTGCTTAAAACATTCCTATTACTCATAATGAGTCAAATCCTGGCCCTATTCGGGGAGAGTGGTGCAGAAATGGGCCGTACGCACAAAGCAGCTTCTGAGAGTGCACTTCCCAAACCCGCAGCGCATCTGCCTTTTCCCAAGGGATCCAGCATTCGCTTCCCACCCCAACACCACCGCTGCGATTGCCACCCGCATCGTCCCAGCCTGACTCACGCTACGTCTCCATGTCTTCTGTTTTCACTCCTCTCAGTCCCTCACCTCCTGTCTCACAGATGCTCATGTCACTGCTTGGAAAGTGCCGTATGTGTCGAGAAAAAGAACAAAATACGTCCCCTGTCATATAGGAGAAATGGCACGGGGTGCAGCATGCCTCTCCTCTGGCCTGAAATCTCCCCCGGCCGCCTCCACAGCTGCAGGTGGCAATTCAGCCAGCCTCGGGGACTCGTGACTGTCGCAAGGACATGGCAGACCTTTGGTGTCGGCCTCCCCTGAATCGGGAGGGTAACCTCTGTGGTTCGCCCGCTGGTGTGTGCGTTGGGCTGTTAAAGCCCGCCAGGCTCCCCGCCCAGCTGCAGCAGGGCTGTGCATGGCGGGGTTTCCTGGGGAAACAAACACAGTCTCGCTGAGCTGTAAGTGCAGAAGGACGCTCCCGGGCGGGTGAGAGCGTCCTGCGGGGCGATGGCCCCGCGTCGATCACAGAGGGACGTGTCATAGCTGATACAGGCCGAAGTCTTTGGGAACAAAGCTAATGTTTCAGAGAGGGTTTGACAAACGAGACCTGACAGAATGGTTTCACACAGCCTGAGCTGCTGGTGTGGTGGGACTCGCCCTCGCTGCCTGCTGAGTGCTCTGCCATTGCACTGCTGTCTCCAGGAAACACGGGGCACCACAGGGAAGCCCTGTGCCACGGGGCTGGAGTCAGGAAGGTATGCGGAGCATCCGAAGGTCAATATCATCTGGGAATTAATGATGTAGTCTGTCTGCTCAGAATTGTTCGGGCTTGTTTAAAATGTTTTCATGTCCTTAATTCATCACGTGATAATTTAAGTGCTCTGTTGAGAGTAATTAGATGCAACTATTCTGGAAATCTGCTTCATTATCCCCCTTAGAAAGAAACCTGCGCCTTTTCAGGAACTTCCATCGACGTTTACTCAGTGCAAGCGGCGCAGCGGCCGCGCCCCCTCAGTGCCGGGGAAGATGGCTGCCCTGCGGCCCTGTGCCCCGTCGGCGGGTCCTCCACGTTCCTCCTGACCCCGAGGACCTCCCGGACCTCGGCCAGCCGAAACGCCCTTCTCGAGGCCCCGGCACAAGGCGCGGACGTCGGGCCCCTCAGGCCCGGCTCGGGGCCATCCCGTTACTCCGTGAGGGAGCCCCACGGGCAGGCCGCGGGGCGCTCCCAGTGCCAGGGGTCCCAGCGCGGGCACCGCTCTGCCGCGGGCACCGGCAGCCGCGTCGCCGTGGGCCGGCGCTGCCGCGGGGCTGGCACGGTCAGGGGGTGGCTGCTGAGGGCGGCCTTTGGGCCTTTGGGCCTTTGGGCCAGCGCGTTACTCAGGTGGCGACCGAGGGGCTGCGGCCCGGCGGCATCCCGCAGCCCGCCAGGGGGCGCGGGGCGGGGCGGGGCGGCGGGCGGAAGTGACGTCATGGCGGGCGGGGCGTGACGGCTGCCGGCGGCC
>ML997604.1:587969-629673 GCA_010365825.1 Otus sunia
AAATTTAATGAAAGCCTAATGCTAAAATAGGATCTAGGGACAGCCATTGTAAAATAATTAGGCACCCTTTTAGCCCCTTCGTCCTTGCCAAAAAAAAAAAAAGCTGCTAGAATTCACTTGCATTCTTTGGTATTTGAACTCTCAAGTGGGCATCTCAATATCTGCTCTTGTACCTTTATCTCTTCTACTGTGCATAGATAGGTTAAAAACATAGCCCACTCACCTGTGCAGCTGTGTAGAGCTACAGAAGATTACGGTGGTGCTGTTGAATGCAGTAGATTTCCGAGTGGTAAGTGGTCTCTTCCAGCCTCTCTGCAGAGAATTCCTGGAGATCCACTGGGACACCTGGCAGGTTGGCCTGGTTGAGGGCAGGCACATGTGTTAGGGGATTGTTTGTTTCCTCTGAGACTTGAGGCCAGTCAAGACCGAGGCAGTTTAAAAGCACGGTAGTTACAAAGGTGTCCAACACTGTCCAAAACCACACCTTTTGTGACAAGTTCAGTGACCACACATTAAGGACGCAAGTCATTTACGTCTTTTACGCATCTGTACATATCTGTAAAATAAGGAATGATAGTATTTCTTAGCAGTGTTGGAAAGCTGAATTCACCTAAGTTTGTAGATTGTTTTGGTATCATGAATTTAGAAAATGCTATTGGCCATGAAATGTGGAATTCCATGGAGATGCTTTCAAGAAACTCCTATTTTCTTTGCTATGTTTGCAGTCAAAACCACAGTTGTAAACTAATGCTTTTAAAAGTATAAAAGGGTAGTCAAATAGCAGTAAGTAGCTGTAATGAAATACTTTGTTATATACTGGACCGTGAGTATGCACGTGACCCAGTTTCAGCTGATGGCTGGTCCCTTCCTTAAAATGTGGTCTTCTGCAATTATGTGTGTGCAGCTCGGTGCTCAGAGATTCCCATTTAAAAGTGATTTGCATTTGTGAGTCTTACTGGTATTCAATATGTGCTCTCAAAATTTTAGTCTCATAACAAGATCTACAGTGAGCTAACTGATTATAAAGTAGCGTTGAATCTAGCCTTTGACGTTAATTCCGTGGGATGCAAACAGTTTTCTAGTAGGAGCATCAGGTGTGCTGATACTCCGAGTGAAATGAGTACGGTGCTTCTTTCTGTGAGGGAAAGCAGCGCTGTGTGCTAGAGGTGGGAGGGTGTTCTCTGCTAGCAGTTTGGATGCTGACTTTCCCCTGGAAGGCCAGAACTGACCTTGTTGACTATTCACTGGCAGATGAATCACATCAGGTGCTGCATCACAGCCTTTGCCAGTTATTACCCGGCCCCGTCTGTAACCAGGGTTCTTTTGATCTGCTCTTTCATGTCAGGCTGAGTTTGTCCTGGCTGTCGGTGCTGGGCTGGCGCTGGCTGTGCGCGTTGCTCTGCAGGGTGGTGGCTGTGCCCGCCAGGCCAGGCAGCCGGTCGGGTCCCAGGGCCTCTGGGCTGGGGAATTGTGCCCGGTTCTGGTCAGAACATGTTTCACATTCTTCGTGCCTGTGCAGCCGGCTCCGAAACACAGCTAATGCCTCCCAGATCAGCGTCCCTCGTATGGAGTGGTGGTGCCCCATTCCGTTTAAGTACAAAGGCAGCATAAGTCTCTAGGCAATTAGGATAACTCACTGTCCTTCAGAACGGCCATTTCTTTATGCTCAGGACTCGGTTGAGTTTTGCATGGGGTTGGCTCAGTCTTGTTCCACAAAGCTTTGTGAGATGGTGTAGGTGCAGCATGTCTAAATAAACGGACTCTTGCTGAGAAGTGTTTGAAAGGAAATACTATAGAGGCCTTAAAGTCATGATGGAAATGTGAGTAAATGGGAAGTGATGATTTCACATTTTTTCTTATGATGTAAGAAACAGGGAATACCATCTGTAGTCAATAGTCAGCAGTTTTAAAATTAAAAAGTTGTAGGTTTTGTGTGGTGCCTGTTTTAAGTTATAGGAGGATTGCAGTGGGACATTTAAGAGAGTCTTTTTTTTTTTGGTTTTCGTTTAAGAAAGAAATTGGGTTTGGTCATAGGTCTGTGGGTGGACCTTGAGATGCAGTGGTCCGGGTGCTGTTTTGGGCTTGGGAATTTACCTCTGGCTGGGAAGCACAGGGCGGGGGGGCAGAGGAGACTGGAGGAATGACCTTTTTATGCTGTGTCCTTATGCTTCTTCCTAATCATCTGCTACTGGCCTCTCCTGGAGTCAGCAGGTTACTGTTGAGGTGGGTGTACGTTTTCTTCTGCTTCTCCCATTGACCTGAAAAGGCAGCTAAATGGTTGCTCATCCTCAGAAGTAACTTTTGTCAGTGCATCTCCCTCTTTTGAATTGCTCCTGGCAGTGTCAAATCCTGTTACTGTTTACTACCTGTAGTACTTCTGAAAAGATGCTTATGGAAGTGTCTGTTTTAAATGAATTCAAGTCTCCTTTAGGGAAAGGAAGACTATGGCTTGGTTAGGAAAAGCTTATTAAGACAAAAGGCCTCCAGTTTAGTGGTGGTCCAAGGCAGACTCTGGTCTCTTCATTTGCCTTGTCTGAAGGTGGAGGCAGGAGTGGAACACCAAGAGCTATTGTCTAGGCCGTTTTACAGAAGAGGAGCTGGTGCTGCAACTCCTAACCGTCTGTCCAATGTACCTGGAACATTCCCCCTCAGCACGCTGAAGCCGCAGACGCCCTTGGTTGTATAGAGGCTGGTAGGAGGACCTCTTCCTCCTCTTACAGAGCAGTTGTAACTCGCTGGGCTCACTGGAGGTCAGGCATTTCTTGTTCTGACTACAAACCTTACCTCTACTAATAAGCTGCAGAAGAGAGGCCAACAAACACCTCTTCTAATTGCAGGTCTGCTGGTTGTCTGGCAAGTATCCTGTAACAGTAGGAGCAGGTTGGCAGCTTTTCGACAGCCGCCTTTGGCTGGGCGGATAGCTTGGAGGCTAGAAGTGGCTTCCTTTTGAAGTCCTGCAAGCTGCTGATCTCTGCTTTCCTGAGTCAGTGTGCCTCAGCAGGCCCCTCCGACCTTCCTCTCCCAACGGCCTGGGGTTCCTGGCTGAGCAGTTTCAGGCAGTTGGTGCTGTGGTTGCACAAGCCTTTTTGCTGGCTACTAATGCCCGGGAAGTGAGTAGTCGAGCTCGTCCCTCTCCGTATGCTGTTCTTTCTCCTGTTCTGGCACCTCTGTGGCCATGTGGTGAGCTGGATGAGGCTTTAATTTGGTTAAAAAAATCAGTCTATCTTTGCCATGTTCATTCTAACCTAGATTAATTCCTGGCTTGTTTTTTCATGGTGGTGCTGAGGAGGGGTCTCTGAGGGTGCGAGTGGCTGGGCAGACGCGGAGGACTGTGTGTGCTCCCTCGGTGTGTCTGAAAGCCATTGCCTCACTTGAGTGTGTGGTGGAGTTTGGCTGTGACCAAAGCTGTTTGCAGGGTGCCTTGGCCCAGCTTGTTGGTGCTAGAGTGGACCTGGTGTGGTCCACTCCCCTGGAAGAACTCCTGCAGGTTTCTTTGCTGCCTGCTTGCTCTTGGCCCCGGGTGTTACACCAGGGCGTGCTTGAACACACATTTTTTGGAAGCTCTGCATGGCTCTAAGGATTGTGACTAGCATGGCAGCCAGCCTGTTGTCCTCTGCGCACAACGGCACATCTGCCTGCCTTACTCATCCCTTTAGGGGTGGATAATTTCTTACAATGTCAGTTAGTATTGAATTGGAGGTAGAAGAGATGAGATCTAAATCTCCCTAGGAACAAATGTAAAATTAAACAAAATGCGTGTTTGTATTAGTCAGCCTAAAACAGACTGTGCTATTTAGGGCTCTCCACTGCAATAAAGTTGTCTCTTGTGTTTGTGTGGGTGGACTGCAACAATTAAGTCATTTTAAGGCTGAATCTTAAAAGAGAAAATAAAATGAAAATATAATGGTTTGATTTAAGAGAATAAATTAATTGTATCATGTTACATTAGAGAAAAGAGAGATGGTACCTTGCAGGTTGTTTATTACTGGTAAAAATCATGTCCATGTTGCATGTTGAAACTCTTCTTGACTTCATAAGGAGCAGTATTTTTTGTTGTTCTTATCTGTTAAATTACATTCGTTACTGATGCTCTAGTGTAACCGCCTGTTGAAGCTGTCGTGCTGTGTAGCAGCCTGCCAAAGCATCAGTTTTGATTGCATGGGCTGGACAAATCCCAGGCTGTAGGATGATTTGGCAATGGATTTTATGTGGCAGTCAATCTTGTAGTATTATAATGCATGTGACTCCTTATTTTCTATTGTCAGAATGAAAAGATAATACTCAGATATAGTGCACTACAGGCCATATAGATTAGCTAATTCATATCCACTTAATATTGGAATTAAAATAAGATGTGCGTTTAAAAAAAATTTTCAATTTGACTTTTAAATACTGTCTCAAGTTAAATAGTAATAAAAAGTATTTTAGATGTACTCTTAGCTCATGAAGAAAGTGCTGATGCTTGTGAATTAAAAAAACCCCCAACAAATGTGGTGTGTGTGTGCTCTTTGTGATTACGATAGAAAAATAAAGTAAATATTTGGAAACCTTAGGCTGAAACTCTTTTCTGGGCACTCATTCTTACTTATTGTGCACTGATCTAAGTAATTTTGATTCCACTTGACCTGTACTTTTGGACTGAAGTGTAAAGCCTGCATGCATCCTGACTCTAAATGAAATGATGATAAAAAGCTGCTTGCATGGCGATTTTCCCTCTGCCCGCTTTTCATCTCAAGGGTAACTAGGCGTGAATGTGGCGTGGGACCATCTCTGCTTATCTTGATTCAGGAGCTGTCTTCACTGAAGAGGAGGTAGTCTGGGGTCTTTGATGTAGTTCTGCCTCTCACTTGGGCAGAATCCTTTCCTGGCGGTGCCGAGCCCTGTCTGTCCAGACTAGCCAAGCAAACACAAGTCTGTGTTAAGAGTGGAGGTATGTCTTTACTTTGTGGTTATGATGAAGGTTAAATTGTTCGAGTATTGGCCATCCTCCAGCATCTTTGCATAATTTGAACCCTTCTCTGTCCAGAAAGGAGCATGGAAGTTATTTCAAGTCACTGGGACAGAAGAAAAAGCTCCACCTAAAAGACTGCGAAGCAGCCTGGGATAGGTTGCCCCTGCCTGCAAATTCCAGTGTCACACACGTGCAGCACCAGCACAGGCGCAGCTCAGAGTGTGGCTGGTGGCTTCCTACTACTCAAATCCATCCTCCGTGCCCGTTCTCATGGATTCTGCCCCTTGGCTTTTGTTGCTGGGACTGTGCCCTTCTGAAGTTCTTGAACAACTCCTTGGCTTTGCTCTTGCTATCTCTCTTAACCTTGCATTAGCTGATTGTCAATTAGGCCTTTACCAATGTGCCAGAAATGCCACGTAGACACTTTTGTGTGTGTTTGTGGACCCAGCATGTTTGCATCAGCCTTTATTAGAGAATAAGCTAAATGAGTAACATGTTCCAACTTGCCTAAACAATGGGGTGGTTTTTTCTGTCTTTGTGTAGGCATTTTACACATTTGTAAGACTCATGTCCATACCTCTGAAGCAAACTTGTGCATAATTGTTCTGCAAAACCTGTTCTGAAATCTGAAGCTATTTAGACTCTTCCCTCCATGCACGTTCCTTATGACACAAATAATATTTTGAAGAGTGCATTAATATGACTATTCCTAAATTATGAAAATAAAAACCTAAGCACCGTTAAAATACTGTTTGAAAGAAATACAGTATTTCCATACCTTGTGCAAAAGTGGTATTTTTTTAATGAGTGGAAAAGTCTTCATCTTTTTAGTTGGGATTTTATCCTGGATGTTGGTTAGACATTCAAATAAAACATTTATTGGGCTCTAATGTACAACAGCGTCCAGGATCTTCAGGGAACTTTATCTGGTTTCTCCATTAGGAAGGCCAAGATGACATGAGCCAGAAGACCAAACTCACTTTTAGAAACTGTTGATTTTCTTATGCAGTTACTGGAGTCTCTGGTGAGAAATCAGTGTTTGAGTCTGCAATGCAGTTTTATGCCTACTCTAACACAGGGTCCACCAGGAGTAAAACTTGCTTTATTCCCAGTCCTGGGATTTGTAAAATTTTGACGTGTAGACCAGTTATAATTATGTTGGTTTAATTTCAAAAGCGGATGCTCTCATTCTAAAAGAGGCCCTACTGCATGCAAACAGGAGTATCAAAGGCCCTGAAATGTTAGCATTTGAATGGTTTTGGCTTAGCTTTAAAATAAATATCTACTGGATGTAGAGCTCTGGGGAGCAAATGGAAAAGGTGAATTAACTTGAAGTTGTTCTGCAAGGCTGGGTTAATAGAGCCAAAGCACATCAACACAGTGGCAGCTGAAGACAAAAGAAAGGGATTTAGAGAGCTTGTTTATATTTTGAGGCTATTCAGAAGTGAAGTAGATGCCATTCAGAGGCTGCAGTTCCTTTGTCAGAGCCCTCTTGTGTCACCCTTACACTGCAGCATCAGTCCCTGTATGCCTGGCCTAAGTGAGTCTCCCGCGAGCACTGGCGCTATTCCCGCAAGGAATAGTGAGGAACGTTCCTGGCTGGTTTCTGACGTAGGGAAGCCTTTCACTTGCAGCTTTTGAAAGGCTGCGGTGTGTGTCTCATGGTACTTGATGGTTCTTTTGAGACCTGGTTGAAGAAATCAGTGGGTTCCTTCTTTGAAGAGGGAGTCATACAGTTTCTCCTGGCTGTGATAGAAAATCTGGAAAGAGAAGCGAGTGTGCTTCTTCAGGTGTGTGTGTGCCGCAAGATGACCAAAAGCAAAACAAATTGGCACCCCCCCTTTTCCTGGGAAGGGGGGGAGCCTAACTCATACCTTTTGTCTGTCTTCTGGTAGGAATGTGGGGTTGGCAGTTCAGGGTGAGTGGAGAAGCCTCTTCTTTCCTTGATGTTGCCTGGTTGAGTGTAGCATGTGGTCCTTCCTTAACGGGTACTCTCTCTGCTCTTTTTGCTCATGAAAGATTCATAAAAGGATGGATTTCTTTGTAGGATTATGTGATTGTGGTACTTCACAGCAGCTGGGGAAATTGGAGGACTTTGGTGAATCTGGGAGAGCAAAGGAACCACCTTCAGCACGCTCTAGAGGAGACCTGTGGGGATGTTGGGCAAAGAGCACCACAGGATTTGGGTGTAGGTAAGGTGCCTGTAGAAGTGAGACTGGAACCAGCCTGGAACTTGGAGACCCAATGCAACCTGCTTTGTGTAGGGTCTTCAGCTTGTCCTTCATGTGCCTGCAAACCGGCAGTGGCCCTGGCACCATGGTCCCGAGGTTTACAGGGTGAAGAGCCCATCTGCTGGCAGGGACAGTCTCCTCTCCTGTCAGGTCTCTTGAAGGAGCACTCTGGAGAACTGAGATGGAGTTTGTCTCTCTTGGCAGGTACAAGGAATTGGTGGGGGTGGAGGTGGAAGAGGGATGCTCGGGCAGGCTTCATGGGACTCCTCTGTGTCACCGTGACAGGGGTTAATGGCAAAAGGCCAGGTGTGTGGCGGAGTGTCTGTAACAAAATAAGTTATTGCTTGTCAGCTCTTAACTGGTGCTGCTCAGCTCTGTGTGTACCCGTAGTGTTTCTTGAATATGGGTAAAACAGTTGCTGAAAACCTTTCATTGAGGTTTCAGGTGGTGTGTCTTGGTGCTTACCCTGCAGTGTCTGTGTCCGAGCTGGTGCACCATCAGGTGGGCTGCTTGGTGGCAACTCTGAAGAAACGGGATGGCATCGCGTTGTGTGTTTAGCTTGGGATTGTCTTACCTGAACAGTTCCTAGTAGTGCAGGTAACATCTCACAGGGTGAGGCTGTGGTTTTTAACAGCTCTCTGTCAGTGGGAGGTGGGAGGGAACCTCTCTGAGGACGGGAGGCCTGGAGTCTCCCTAGTGCAGATTACATGGGCACCGACCTGCTGCAGCTTGGACTGCGGGGCTCTTCAAAGGCGTAGGGCTCGCTGGGCATCTGCTAAAGCCTTGCGTGCTGGTTAAGCGTGAATAGAAAAGGTTCTTTCTAAAATACTGACCAGTGTGAACGTGACACAAAACCACAAGCAGAAGTGAACAATTAGCTGTAAAATGAAATCTCTGAGGGTTTGGTGTGCCAGTAGCGTGAAAGGATATGAAATGTTTTGGGTTTTTTTTTCCCTCTCAAAGTTCTGAAATTTTCTTCCAAAGACGATAAGGCTTTTTTGACATGATTGATCTTGTTTCAGTCCCCCAGCTGTGTTTGGTTGTGTGTGAAGTGAGGGATTCTTCTGAAAATGAACATGTTGAGTTGTAAAAGGTGGTGCACAAACAGGTGGTGCACTGAAAGTGTGCCTGCCTATCCTTAGCTCATGAAGGTGCTTTGAGGACAGTTCTTCCAGTTTCTCTGTAGCTCATCTTTTGGAGTTACAGCCTTCCTGTAACAAGTGCATAAATAAAGGTTCATTTTTTAGTGTACTGTTTGTCTTAGCTTCATATTGGAGGTTTACTTGTCCTTTGTGTTGTGCTCCAGGTGGCTCAGCAGAGATGTGGAAGAGCCTTAGGTGGCTTATGTGTTCTCTTGTTGGCACTGCTGAACACCCCAGGAGGATGAAGAATGTCCCAGATTCAGTTCATAATGGCAGATTAATTAAAAAATGGATGTTAGACAAGCCAAAAATGTCTGATTTAACTCTCTCAATTTAAGTATCACAATTGTATGAAAAAGATGTCTGTTAAATGTTAGTTGACAACCTGATGCAGCTTCTCATTTTTACCCAAATGATTTTTAGGATTATAGCAATCATCTCTGGTTCTAACAACTGAAGAAAAAAATATGCTTAATGCATTATCTTCTCTTTGGGTATTAATTATTGGCCAAGAAGGCTACAGTAGCTACTGTGTCAAGAAGCAAACTAGCACCAAAGGAAAGAAATTAGTCTTGTATGGCTACCCATGAGTTACAGCTTATTATTAAAGTGGGTTTTCTCACATAGTAAGAAAAAAGTACAGTGGATTTTTGTAGTATTTGATCAATTTCTTGTGACACCAAGGAAATATTGAAGTATCTAAATGCTAAAAGGAGATTCTGTTGATTCTTTGATCTTGAAAGGCCCCTTTTCTTACAAAACAAACAACCTGCAAAAACATGTCTTCTCTCTTGCAGGTAATTTAAAATGCTGAACTAAAATACATGAACATAGTAAAGATTTTCCATGTAAAACATGCAAAAAAATTAGCATTTGATTTTACTCTGAATAGAATTAAAAACTAGAAAGCTAAAACTTAGATCTCTGTGGAAGAATTTGAGGAAATAATGAGATTTTAATCCCTGAGCTGACGCACCCCTGAAGCGATGCTGGGGCTGAGGTCCTGAAGAAGTAGACTTCACCTTTGCTGTTGGGTGTTTTAAAGTATAAAAGCTAAAATTAACCTAAATGGTTGAACTGGTTTGGGTTTAATTTAATTTGTATTTTTGTTTGCTGCTTTTTCATGAAAGAACACAGTAAATGCTGAATCAAGTTTAGTAAACGCTTGCCGCAGCTGTGTAATGAAGGTGATTTAAAGGTGTTTAATCACTCCCTCTCAATCTAAGATATTTTGGAGATTCCTAAAAACTTCTTCACATCTTTCCCTTCAAGACAGTGCACGGGCTGGTGGGCCTGGGCTGCCCCGGGCAGGTGGCCGGGTGGCATCTCCACCTGTGCTCTGCTGGCTGGCCGCCTTCCCAGCGGGGACTTGTGGGAACAGAAAAGCGTGTTTCCATCTGACCCGTGAACTGGGAGACGGGCCGATCTTATCCCCCCGCACCCCCAGGTCACACAGACAACAAGATCGACTGGCTGGTTTTGGTTAATTTAGTTCAGTAACTGCGGGTATGGTGTCCTCTGCCTAATAAACAGGTGCTAGTAGCAAAATGCTTTGACACAGTCAAGCTGTGTAAGCCTGTTTTCCAATTAAAAGTAAACTTTTGAAATACTCTATTTGTAAGAGAGTGAATAATCAAATGTATCGCTTTCTATTATGGTAAAATGTGAGCTATAAAAACGATGGACCTGGGTTCATGGCGGTTAAAGCAGAGGCGTGGAGCTGCTTTGCTCAGGGCTAGATTAGGGAAGCTCTTCCTAAACGTCTGAGATTTAGGCTGTGATCTGCCATTTATGCCCCGCTCCTGCCTGTGCTGTGTGGTCCCTCGCAGCATACATACGAGCTTGTTTTCTCTCACTATTACTCCATGTGCTTTTTGTATCTCTTTTGCCTCAATTCTTGGTTGGGGTAAGCAAAGATTTGCAGCAGTAACTCTGGGGGCTGTCCCTCCCCATTGCTGCAGGCCAGCACAGCATGCTCGCAGTAACAGTCAAAAGTCATCTGCTTCCCTTACATCCCCTGATATTCTTAACAAGACTGCCTTTTTCCCCGGGAAATGGTCTTAAATTCCATATTTGGTTAGTCTTAACAATATGTTCATTTGTGTTGGGCAATAATTAACCTTTCTTCAGAAAAGAACAAAAAACGAGCAAAATCAAATGTAAAATTGGTTATTTAAATTGTGACCCAACTTGGTAATATAAATCACCTTGATCAACTTGAAAGTATTTAAATACGTATCAAAACCTGAAATGAATATTCCACCTGTGCAAATGTAAAATGATAGTTTGAAAAATTCAGAGGACCGAGTAAAATTCCAAACGATGCGGGGTTTTTGTTGCTTTTGGTTTGTTTTTTTTAAACCTTGAATTTTGCTTAGTCTTTCTTTGAATCATTATGCTGACACAATTACTCAGTAGGGTTTATTTTGCATTTATGTAGCTATTTTTTTCTTGGTAGTAGTCCAAGGAAACTTCCATGGAGTACAGAATTCCCTGTTCAAGTAAAGTGGCTGCAGCAAAAGGGGGAGTGTGGCTGGGTTCAGGGGTGCTGGATATTCGTTCGGGGGATTTATCCAGTGTGATCCGAGAGGGACTGGGGGTATGAAGTGCTTTGAAATAGTGTCGCTGTCATTTTATGCATTTCTAAGAATAAGATTTTGAATTTGAGTGAGGAGACAGGAGAAGGGGGAAGAAGATGGAATGAAGTTTTAAAGCAGTGTGGGAGGTCCAAAGAAACCTTTACCCTCCTGTAAGAAAATGTCTCTAATGCCAGTGTGGCGTAGCACAGCCCCTAGAGCTGTGGTGCAGGAACTGGAGCAGTCTGGGGAGGATAGAAATACTCTATAGTACTAAAATAATCCTGTGCAGTGTCACTTGCCTGGAGCAGCTTGTGCAGACTGGCTGAGTTTTTGGGTGGCCAGGGATTGTTTTCTCCAGGGAGCAGCACAGACCTGCAGAGATCCTGAGCTCGCACAACCCTTCCCAGAACTGCTAGTTTGGCAACTCTACCCCTGGGAAGTTTACCACAAAATTATTTTGAAGCTGTTTGATTTCTTTGCAGTCCTGCTTGTGGGATTTTGGGGCTCAGTCTGCCTGCGCTGAGCGGGTGGTGCTGCTGGTGCCTGCATCGTGGTGTGCTGGCAGCGCCGGCCCCTGCCTGGGCGATGACAGAGCTGCTGGAGCATCCCTCAGCCTTTGCCCCCCAGGTGCTGGAGGTGAGCTGAGCCTGTGATGATACGGTCAGGCACAGCCCACGGAGCAGAGCTGTGGCTCAGGACTGATGTTCCCAGCAGTGTGTAGACAGGAACTGCTTCATACTCTCTGGCTGGCGTGTGGTGCTAATACCAGATTGCCTACCTCTGGTCATACGGAGGTGTGAGAGTTGCAGGACTTTAAAGAAAGCAAACAGACTGGTGAGTGCAGCAGGGAGGTGGATCGTTTACCTTCCGGTTCTCCTCAAGCAGTGATCAGTGTTCAGTTGCAGGTCCAGAAATACATGGCCCTCTAAACAGTTGCAGGTAAGAAGTCATCCCTTACAAGGGCTGTTACTTCAAGATCTGTTGTTAGTAGCTGTGTTTCTTGCAGCAGTGTCTTTGTATCTGTGGATCAGTGTTGTGTCCAGCAACACTTGTCTTCCCAAAAACCCCCATGCTGCATTGTTGAATGTTCAGTGTCCATGGTGAAGGTCACAGCTGGCTGGTGCCCTGGCTGTGCCCTTCAGAACCTGATGGGAAGAAAGGGAACAACAAAAGTGTTGATCTCAGCTGGAAAAATGTAGTTTGAGATCATGTGCCACTTCAGTTAGAAAAGCTACTTTAAAAAAAACATGTGTGAGAGTGGAAGAGGCAGTGGGTCGGCTGTCTCTTCTTAATCTTCTGCTGCTGAGGTGCCTGAGATCGACCCCAGGCCCCACATTCCTGTCAGCTACAAGGCACCTTCATTATTGCCTCCCTTAACTTTTCTTTGACATTAGTGCAAGTTCAGTCTAATCCTTTTGTAAGCAAGGTGATAATGCTTGAAAATTGTCTGCTATGTAGTATATATGAGGTTCTTCTGGTGAAGAAGATAGCCAGAAGAGAAGGTGGACAGAAGGAGAGTGCACAGGCTGGTAGGCAGATGCGGAGGTGGAGGATAGGGGAGGTTCCAGAAAATGAAGTGAAAATAATGGCTTTGAAGGGCTTCGAGGGAGTGAAAATGGTCCTGGTGTTAGTAAGTGAGCAGCAAGAGGAGAAATCAAAGTGCTTCTCTTAGTTACCTGATTGACTTATGCCACATAACTTCTGTAGGTAATTAAATTTCAGTTTTAGGCATCATCATGAGTTGGGCATTAAGAAAATGCTGCATTGCTTTTCTAATTCAGGAAAATTCTAGGCAGAGAGAAGATTTTGACTGTATAAATGGCTCTTCATGAAAAATAAGCCTGACCAACAAGCAGCTTCATGCAGCAGCAGTTCAGTGGTGTGTTAGTTTCAAACTCTCCTAGTCCCCATCTTGATTGTCTTTGCCCTGGGAATCCATTGGAATGTTAGATGATCTTTTCTGAAAATCGCAGGTGGGAGGAGGAGGCAGTCCCTTCCATCAGACAGCAGTAAGACAGTTCAAGCCCAAAGCTCTAGTAGCACCAAATACAATCCCACCCATGTCTGTGGTGGATATTGCACAAACAAAAGGCAGATGACTGCTGCACAAATCCGTAGGGATGACTCTTATCTATCAAATTGTCAAGCAAGTTCATATTATGCAGTCAATTCTGGGAGTTTTGGAGATGTTTTATTAATTTCTGTGTTTATTCAGCCAACTGACATAGAAAAATAATGTATTGAAAGCACTGTTAAAGAATGAATTTATTCATCTCTAATCAGCTTGGCACTCGCCAGTGCTTAGCTTTATTTGGAGCGCCAGGCTCTGCGGTGTGCCTGGGAGAGCCGCGCTGGGGGTGGGCACGGTGTGGTGGCAGAGGCCTGCTGCTAGCAGGGCTGGGGGTGCAGGGAAGCAACTGTGAGTGCTACTGCTTTTAGTTAATCCTCCTTTTCGAAAAGGAAATAGCTAATAAGTTAGTAGATGCCTTGGGAATAGGCAACAGCTGGGTGTGAAACAAAAATCTGCTAAACCAGTAGTCATTTCTGAAGTGTTGCGTAGAGTTTTTTTGTCCGTATTCAGTAGCAAACTACCATTTGAGTGTATGCTGTTGTTGCTTCCCCGGAGCGGGCTGGAGTTGGCGCGAGACGTCTATTTGAAGCCGATAGTCATTGCTGTGAGACTTCGTTAAAATGGTTGTACAGCGTGGTGGTTGGCACTCTGTCCTTCCAGTTGCAACACGGCGGATTCTGTTCAACAGGAACTATTTTAATTGGTTTCCACTCTGTGTTATGTTAAAACTCTGCTGCTAGATGTAGAAACCCATGACATATGTTTTGTTTGTTCCTGAAAACACACACTTTATTCTGCTTTGGTCATTCAAATTCGTTTTACGTGATTGTCAGCTGAAGAAAATACTGTGTTTGGCAGCACTTCAGCAGCGAGGCAGCTTCCTGCGGCCCAGGACTATAAACTGTATAATTTGTCCAGGGGGGACTGTGCATTACAGAACTGAAAATTCCTTCTCTGGCAGCTTTCAGTGCTTAGTGTGCAGCAGCCTGGCCGCTGGGGATGGGGGCACCCAGGGGGACGGGGGGCACCCACTGCTGCCAGTGTAAGCCAAAACATCTCACTAACACCAGGGCTGAGGGTGGGTTTTGCAGCTGGTCTGGAGCCCCGGGCTCGGGTGGTGGGCACTGCTGGGGAGCGGTGGGTGGGAAACGATTCTGCCACATCACCCAGCTCCGCTTTCCCAGAGCACCCAGTTAGAGCTGTGGTGGGAGCCACGTGCTGGGCCAGGAGCCAGGCCCTGCTGGAGCCTAGGTGTGCCGTCTGTCAGGGGAGAAGGCAGGCGGGGAGAGCACTGCTTTGGTGGTAAGCCTTCAGTTTGTAGTTCTCCTCAGTGTGATAGCTGGTTAGAAAATAACCACTAGTCATGACTTCTGTTAATTAACTACTAAGAGTTAAATAAATGTTGTTGGAAAAACTAGTCTGTGTTTATTTGGCACATCTTTCTCCAGAAAAGGCTGGTGCTAGTTGGTACATGCTCGATTTCTGTGCATGTCTACGGTGTGGTTTTATGTTTTTTCTCTGTATTGATTTTCATGATTCATTGAATGTGATCTAAGCAAAAAGCATACTTAAATGACACTGGAGACAGCTGTCTGTTAAAGTGGGACATTTATGTATGCTGAAATGGCGCCAGGTTTTTCTTCCATTACTTTATCAAGTAACACACACCAGTAATATTTCTTTGTTTAATTTCCTTTTCTAGGTCACTGGTATGTCACCTTTGTTTTGTTTAAAGAGCTATGGTAAATTCTTACTCTAAACTTTCATATCAGTTTTGTTCCTGTTACTGTTCTGATAATCCTTTTTGAGGTTATTTTGAAGTGGAAAGGGCTTTACATTGTGTTTAGGAGTCTGTATGATGGACTTTCTGTTTGTTTGTTTTTCTCTCTCTCTCTCTCTCCTCCCAGTAGAGCTGTTTTGGGAGGTACATGTGGGAAATTTGGATAAAAGCAGAAACTTACAAAGCTCTGGAGGCTGATGTGTAGCTTTTTCCAGTTTTAATCTGTCTCTCTTCTTTGTATGGCAAGCTGAAGTTCCAGATGTTGTTTTGGCTTGGAGATAGTGAATAGGGGAAAAATAAGCATTCTTAATGTTAACAGAGTCAGACTGGCTGGTTCTGTACTGACAGGAAAATGGAGAGATAAAACCTTCATTAATGGTGCATGCGCTGCCTAAGTAGCCAATAAAACAATGCTGTCTTCACTAGAAAGAAGTCCCAGATTGACGATGATCAGTGCCAACTGCAAGAGGAGACAGCTGCAGAGGCTGAGAAGTATTAAAGCAAAACTAAACATCAGCTTACTTGGATAGCACTGCAGTTTTGTTCGGGTGTGCAAATCCCTCTCCCCCCCCTTTTTTTTTTTCAGTTGAAAGTTAATTCTTAGCCCCCTTTCTTCTCTTCCCTGGAACACCCATCTTAGAGTCCTGCTTGCTGACCTCCAGTCCCCAACTGGGTGTGGGGGCCGCAAAGCTGGGCTCAAGGGATGTCAGTAAGACGTGCTTTCAGGGGACAGTTGGCTTTGTGGATCTTAACTGCATCGGAGTTTTGTCTTGGAGCACCAGGGTGGTTTTTGAAGCTAATCCCCCTGGTGAGCTCCACTTACTGTGAGTTGCAGAGTGGTTTGGGCATGCGTGTGCTTGATTCTTTCCAGAGGAAATTAAGCTGCAAGCCCTGTCTCAGAGTACCACATGTGCTCCATCCCGAAATGTGGGCATAAAGCTCTTGGCCTCTTCTGGATGGCCTGAGCCACAGGTGGTAGTGGCAGCGTCCAGTGAAGGGACCAGCCTAAATCCACACTGAAATAAAACTGCTGAAATGCTTGCTAGGAATACATATGGTGGCCAGGAATGCCATTCCCTGTACTAGTCTACAGGTTGTATGTGTAATAGTCTATCCATTTTCCATGTTATATTAAATTTATAAATATACTGTGTCGTGTGTCTATTCCTGATCTGTTCCTCCTGTCACCCTTATTTCTAAAATGTGTGAGAAGTTTGTTGCTGAACAGTTGCTGCAGTTCTGCTTATTTCCTCCTTAAAATCTCTTTTTTCCCTTTTTCCATTGTTGAGATTAGAGATTAGATTCTGGTCAGGGGCCTGCTTCCCCCGCTGCCTGTCCCTTCCAGCATGGTGTAGTTGTCCTTCAGAGTTTTCTGACCTCAGTGAACAGCTCTAGTAAGAATGCTCCATTCACTTGCCTTAGCGTTATCAAGCTAAAAGTTAATAGTGTTGACTTTGACTCACCTGAGTTACAGAGGAGCCAAGCTGTTACAGCTCTTCTGGTATCTGAGGTCTTGTCTCTTTGCTGCTTGGAATTGGGGTAAACTTGTCAATGTCACCGTCGGTGTGATTTATTGAAGTGAAGGTTTGGCGTTGTGTTTTGGGTGGGTGGGAGGGAACTGGTGCGTGTTGGTGTAACAGCAAGAGGGACTTGGAGCATGTACAGTCTTAGGCAGTTGGACGTGCATGTTAACATTGGCTAGGGCTGTAATGATTTCACCCTTTTTGCCTTGTTTTTGCCACGGAGGTGGAAGTGTATGCCTGGAGCCGGCTGGCTGACCAGCTGTGGTTGTGTAGGCATTGCCTGATGCCCTGGAAACACCGTTCTCAGAAATCCTACAGGACTGGGCTGTACGAAGAGCTTCAGAATAAATGGGCTGTTGCACATGTTTGCAGGAGGAAGATGCAGAAAGAAAATCTGGGTGTAGGAGACTCCTGCTGCCTACCTTTGTGCTGCTCTGCATTCCTTCGCTCGGCTGCCTGGAGGCAGCAGTAGGGTGTCTTGCTCATGTGGTTCATGATTCAAGCCAAGCCCAGATGTTTTCATGCCCGGTCTGGCCTATTTTCTGAGAATAATTTTGGATGCCTCAGTCCATTTTATTGTGGTTTCCCTAGCGTCTAGTCCAGCTGAAGTGAAAATTCCTGGCCTAATTGAATGCTCATAGGCAGACATGACAGCTACTGCTTTATCTCTGCAACCCTGTTCCTGCTGACTTTGGAGCACTCCGACTTAGATCTGCACAGGTGAGAACCCGAGGTTGGTTTTTGTTGCTGTTTTTCTCTGAGTGGAAAGTTTTGCAGCATGAAACACAGGGGAGTCTATGTTGTGGCCAGCAGATGGGTGGGAACTTGGCAGATTCCTGTGGAGGTAGATCTGGCCTTGCTGATGGATCTGGCTTTCCATTTCCACCGAGCAGCAGTAAAGATGTGGGAGCCTTTCCATCCTGACTGTTGGACCTCTTCACCAGTATTACCATCTGTGCTGACAGGTCGATGACACTAACTATCCAGGGCATCCAAAATGTAGTTCACCGTGCCTTTGACAATGTTTTTCGCCCCTTTTGTAAGAACAGTTTTTGTGGGAAGTATATTCACTTCTGTAACTTGTGCTGTCTTGTCTTGTATCCTGTTCAGAATGGCCTCTTACTCCATCACTGCCCGTTAGCAAGGGGGGGCCATTGACCCAAAGCATATTTGGGTGCTTTGTTTTTCAGGAGCAGTTGGTGGAGGTTATCTCTGACTTGCTGGATCCTCTATGTGGGGATGCTGAACCTTGGAAATCACCAGTGGATGTACATCATAAGCTTACTTTAATCAAGAGTGTGGTTTTGTTTCTACGTGATCATAGATGAATTACTCATAGGCCGTCCTTCATTTGGAGATCCAAAGCTAGGTTTGTCTGTAAAGAGAATTTTAGGTTCCATTTTACTTCATATTTGCAGCTGGGAGTATGTACGAGGTCAGCCACGGTAATTTAGCTGTTAAATAGTAATTTGATTGATCGCTTTTGGCATCTGTAACAGCAATTAAAACAAAAGTCTGGGTAAACATATGGAACAGGTTTCTGAAGATATGCAAGTACAGTCAGGTTTGGCAAGGCCGTGTGAGATGCGTGACTTTGAAAGCTTACAGCTCAATAGGTGGAAAGGGAACACTTACAACAGCTCTGGAGAGAAGTGTCAGAATTGACGCTTATATTTGGAATAAATGTGATGTAGGGAGAAGTGACAAGATGCCCGATTATTAGACTGAGGGTTGTGTAGTACGGCAGGGATGAACGTCAGTTCTCACTGAAAGGGAAGTTGTGTTAGCAGGAGAGACACAGATGTTTGTCTGTGAGATCGAGATAGACACGGCTAAAACAGCAACTAAGGAATGTCAGAACGGAGTAATCTGGAAAGAAGGCTCTCAGGCTATTTTAGCATGCAGGTTGGAATGTTAGCTGGGTTAGTGTTGGCAGGTGAGGCTGCCACAGGTAAGACGCGAGCGGAGCAGAGACCTGTGGTGGAGGCTGCGGAGCCTTGTGAAGCCTCGGCTGAGAAAGGAGGACAGCTTGCAGGACGCATCGAGGGAGTGGGAGCAGGGCAAGGGGGAAGGATCCCCATGGAGGCTGAGAGCAGAGGGGAAAGCTGTGCTGTGGACAACAGCAGAAGTAACTTTGAGGTTATTGTTGCCAGTGTGGAGGGGACAGAAGTATCACTGGAGAGTTCTAGGATGGAGTAAAACCCCAATTGTTCTTTACCTTACTAGCTCCTTAAACTCAGCTTTGAGTTACATTCATCTTGCAGTGATGACCGACCTTCTGACATTATGTTTCTAGATTTAATGAGGTTCTGTACGCCTCTGCATGGTAGTGTCCAATTTGCATGATGTCAGCAGAAGAAGAAAGGTTGTGGACCACCATGCCTGTAATGTAACTTGGTTTTGTCTGTGCTTTGTACTTAAGAACAGACTAATACAGCTCTGGCCTGTCCAAACAGGCAAGACCAAATTGTAGAACAATATTGTTAAAATTCTGTGGTGGGGTAATATAATCTCTGAAGAATTTTATTTTCTTGTGCAGCAGGGTGTTTCCTTCTTTTCTGGATTGCTAATTGCATTCAGCTTTTTGGACTCCAAAGTAATAGTTAATGAAAGAATCTGATGAGATGAAAGGCTGTTCAGTGACACGTGCCTATGGAGTGTTAGGAACTTCTGTTCTCAGTCTGATTGTTCTAAAAATATTTTGTTAATTTGTATTTGGCTTCCTTTGGCTCACTGACGTTTGGGAGCAGTTAAGCTTTAAGTGGTGTGCAAAACGAATACCTGACTTTCTCGTGTCCCTTAACCTTTCCTACTTTGTAGCAGCCCATCACTCCTGAAGAATGCTGTCCTAATCCCAGCGTAACCCGCGCGCCGGCGGTGCAAAGCCGGGCTCTCCCAGAGCGCTGCCTCTGCTCTGTGCCCCTCGCCGCGGGGCTGTGCCGCTGGCAGCTGCCCCGGAGTTCTGCTGCACATCTCACCCTCCTGCCCTGCTCGTTTTTATGGCTTTGGCGGCTCTATTTCAGCAAACGGCTGCGTGTTTGCTGTGTCATGCTGCAGTTACATTATTCTGCCAATGCAATGAAATAGCTAAAAAATATTTTTTTAATCCAGTTTTTATCAAAATACCACGAGTTGCAGTCTGATGTCCCTCAGCCCAAGCATCCTAATAAGTAGAATATTCTTGTGGTAACGACCCTGTGAAAATAACGGTAGAGGTTCAGATTTACCCAGGCAGGCAAAATCCCGCAGGGTTATTGATGTGCAAATGAGGGTCCTCACTGGTAGTGAAATATCGACTGAGATAAGGGGTCACCCACCAGAGAGTCCTGCGGCACTGAGGGAGCTCCTAGCAGCTCCTCCAGTTCCCCCCCTGGACTTGGCTCTGGGTGGTCCAGCCTGATGGCATCAGGGGCTGAAAATAAAAAGCATTTGCACCCTTAAGGTCCCTGCATATGGGAAAACACAGAACTAGAGTGTAGGGAGATGCTGCTTAATTAATACATTTGTAGGAACTAGACTACATTTTTACCTTTTAGCAGGGCTTGCCAGAATGAGAGGGAGTCTTTAAATGCTGTTCACAGCACAAATCAGACCCTAGCTTCTCTACTAAAAGAAAAAAAAAAAACCAAACCCCACAAAAACTACCCAAGGCAAAGAAATGAGTATTTAAAGTTTGTATAAAGAAAAAAGAGGGGGGGAAGAAAACAGGAAAATCAAATTTTTTTGAGGAAAAACTAGGACTTTTGGTGAGACTGAAGCTAAAGATTTGTTTTCAAGAATGTTTTATTGGCTGAAGTGTTCCACAAGAAACTTTCATTGGGCAATCTATGTAATATTTAAATAGTTAATAAAAAGCATTTAAAAGGCCTCAGATTAATAGTCATTGATCTCATTGAGACCATAACTTCAACTGTCTCAGTTTATTGTTAAGATTATAACACAGTTTTCTGTAAGAGTTAAGACAAACTGTGGGACAGGGCAGTGTGGGGACCTTGGGTATCTCAGTAGTGTACACAAACAGTGACACGACCTTGGACTTCCATGGGGCTTGACATCGGTGCAGTGGTTCTGGTACCTGGTTTCTGTCCAAGGCGCTGATGTAACTTATTTGACCGTCTGGTAAAAGTGCAGTGCAGAGAGCTCCTCTGTCATCCTGTCCGGCAGGCCTTCTCCTGAAACTCTCCCGAGGCTGGCTGCGGTGCTCAGGTTTCCGAGAGCAAAATGTTATTTGGGGAGGTAGCAGCAGCTTCTCTTCAGGGGTCTCGGGAAATGGTGGGGACCAGCCTGCCAGGAGGGCTCTGTGCTGACCCAGGCTGGTATCGGGGGGGGAGCTGGCAATTGCTTGATGAAAGGAGAGTGAGTAATAAAAACAGGCGATTTGTTTTAGACTGGAAACAAACCAAAAAACCCCCCAGAAGAGTGTTCTGATGAAAATACTTCTTTACTTGACAGATTGTTAGGATTTTGCTTTAAAAAGTGTATTTTATGTGGAGAGCTAGGGGGTGATTAAGACTCTGCTGTCTGTCTTGCTAATTCTCTTGTAGGGACTGAAGGTGTGTTTTCACTGTCATCTTGTTTGTTTGTGGTTTTTTTGTTTTTTTGTTGTTTTTTTTTTTTTTAAATCAACCTCAGGTTTTGCTGCCAGTGGAGGGATGCCTGTCTCTGAGATGGCTGTGCTCCCACCCCGTGCTAGCACTGGCAGTGTGGCCTACCCAGGCTGAGCCTTTCATGTGTAGTCCTAGTGAAGACTAAACAGTGCATGGTCTGATCTGGCGTACCCCGTGGCCTTGCGATCGCTGCCAGGCGGAGGGGCGAGAGCCTCCTTGGAGCAGTGGCGCTCAGCTGAGGCCATGGCTGGACAGCCAGTGTTGGACTGCTGTGTCTTAGACTGGTCCAAACTGGTTGTACCCTCATAAAACTCAACTCCGATCCTGTGGCAGACTCTCTGCCCTTTCTGTGCAGGTATGGATTAAGCACTGTGTTTCTGCCTGTGCTTCTTGCTTTCCTCACCTGTCAAGACAGACGCACCCAGGATGTGATATAAGCCGTGTTTGATAGGCAGTTTTGAAACGCCTGCAAGCTGTGAAAGTGTGTTCCTCCCTGAACTCCTTCGTCACATACACAGATAAAATCTTTAATAAATAAAGTATTGCTAGCTGGATGAAAGCAAGCCGAGTCTCAAAGGGGTAGACTTTTGAGTAAGTTAAAAGTAAGTCACTGTTGCTGCGTGCATTTTGGGTTTGTGTGGCTACTTTATTTTTCCTAAAGAATGCAGAAACAGCTTTTACAGGCAATATCTGATAACTTGTCAGTTGAAAATATTTGTGTTTGGGTCTTAATCACAGCTAATGGATAAATCCAGGTTTTCGATTTAGATTAGAGGAAGTTTATATCGTCACTGGAAGTTCTACGCTGAGATCTGACAGCAGGTACTGGCTTCTGAGAGAGAACAGCTCCAGGGGGGTAAAGTACCATGTCTTGCAGCAGGATCTGAAAGGGTATTTTCCTTGCCTCTTATGCCCAAGGCCCTGGCACAAATTAAGTCACCAGATGTTAATGGAAGTTGTCTCCACTTTGTGTGGGCACTTGGAGTGGCCTTAGCAAAGTGAGTGGTGCCCAAGGTTGTCTACAGCTCTGAATTGCTTCTAAGAGGGAAAACGTCCAAGAAACTTGGTGCAGTGGAGCCTTTTCCATGACAATTACAGCATGCAGTGTTCCCCTCTGGTAGGAGCTGTCTGTACCATGCCGTAGTACTTGTGCAGCAATAAAATTAACATCTTTGTTTATATGTGAAAGGTGTGAGAAGCCACGGTCGTTGCTGTATATCTAACAGTGTCTTGAACCGATACCTGCTGGACGCCTCGGGCATGTCTGTTGTCAGATGAAGCTGCTGCCTGCTGGACCGGTCACTTGACTGCCTCATGAAACTGCCTGCAAATTCATCTCGGCTAACTTGCCCCCGCAAACGGAACTGTGTGTAGCTGGTTCTTTGCACATGTGGAGCTGCATACCTCACTTCCAGGACGCTCACAGCAGCGGCACGGTCAGCGAACCGTAGGCAGTAATTCAGGCAATGAGCGTTTCAAGGGGTGTTCTGTGTGCAGGCTCCGTGGAGCAAAGCTGTTCCATGGTGCAGTGTTAATCCTCGAGAGCTGCCTCCTGGTGAATCGATTTACCCTGCAAGGCGATAAATGATGTGGAAGGACATGCCTGTGGCTTCAGAGGCACCAGGAAGTTGCAATACACACTGGGGTTTTCAGATCCATTTGAAAAAGGTATGTTCTTGCTTCATGATTTGAGTAAGCTGTCCACTGCTGGGTTGCCTGACACCCGTATTGATGCAGTAACTACACACAACCCGAACTTCTGGACTTAGGCTTTCTACTGACAAGGCACTTCTGTCTCCTTCACCACGTGGAGATGTTCTCCTGCCCACACACGAGGCTGGAGTCCACCTGCTCCCCAGCTGACCTGCACGGGGAAGCTAGTATTATTTTTGGTCTCTCTTGTGCACCCTGGGCCTTCAGCTGCTCTGCTTCTTCCCAGGGCTTGCCCCTGGCCTGGGCACAGGCCAGCCCTGCCTTCCCCCCTGTTAGAGGAGAGGCTGTATGTGTGTGACTCGTGTCTCCCCTGTCCCGCTCGGGCAGGGGCCCCTGCTGCCTCTGCTTCACTCCTTTGCCCGGGTAAGGGTTTTTCCTCTCTCAGCTCAGTGGTTGTGTTGCCCCTCCATGTCGTCATGTGTCTGTCCTCCCGCCCCACAGCAACTGTGACTTGTTTGCTGTGCTGTGCCACTGCCGCAGCTGGTGTGTCAGCTGGAGCCTCCAGGTGACGGCATGGGCAATAAATGGATTCTTCCTTGCATGTGCCAGGAGTGAGACCCAACGGGTTTATTTCTATAAGTGACACTGGTGCTTTGTTACCTCTTCCTTTTCTTTTAAGGACCGAGGGAGCAGCTCTTCAAGAGCATATTCAGAGGCATTAACCTCCGAAGGAATAACTTTCACGACATTTTACATTGTTTTCCTCCTGATGGTTTTATTCAGCCGTGTCGTGATTTTGCTTTGCACATGAGGAGGATAGGAGAACCAGGATCTTGCACACTTCACTTTCTCAGTTTTAGTGGTCATTTGAATCCGAGACATTCAGCCTTTCAAGGTGGCAATCTTTTGCAAATTTTCTTGAGCTGAAGTGCATTGATGTGTGCCTTGTGCACTTGCAGGTGGATGCCAAATGGAGTTTGTGGCTGGCTTCCATCTTGCTGAATTCTGGCAACAAAGTTTAGCCTTTTAAAAAAGGAATACCCAAGGTTGCCGTTCCCTGACGTTAGGAATGCCTTTGTGTGTGCTGTTCTGAGGTTGTTAGTTAGTTTGTGTGAGTTTCAATTAAAAAAAAAAAAAGCAAGCTGTGAATTATTGCTTTTAAATGCACATCTTTCCTTCTAAAGACACAGCTGTTGATGAATTTAGCTTGTGTGTGGCTATTGTGGATGGTAGAATTACAATCCAGCACTGTGGATGTTTTCTTTTGATACAAATCTGGTGAGGTACATGCAAAATATGTACAGCCCTTGGGCTCTTGGCGGGTTGCCACCAGGACTGTCAGCGATAGTGTGGGTGCTTCTGATCTCATCAGAAAAGTCTGAGCTCCTCTAATGGTTCATGTTCCCATGTCTGTGTCATGTTGAGATGAAATGTAATCTTAAATTTCTTCACTAATTGTACTTGCTCTTTTGTCTGCCACGGTCTTTGCTCTGGAGCAGGGTGGTGGCATTAGAGACTAAACGCTGTTTCCCAACAGCCCGGGCTGGTGTCGCTGGGGTGTTCCATGTCGCCTTCGCTCTGGTTCTTCTCTCCCCTGCGGCTTCTTGCAGCAGCGATCTTGACAGCCCCAGCTATGGATCTGAGATCTCTCTCACCCCCGTGTTGCTGTTGGGCCATAAAGGAATGGTTTGGCAGGAGACAAATAGTTTTCTTAGGACAAAAAGAGAAAGCAGTTTATATTTGCTGTGAAAGCGGAAAAGGTATTAGGGTTTTCAGGACAGACTCTTTAAAGTGTTGGGACTTTATGAATACAAATGTAAGAATTCTATCAATTCTTACATCTAAACCGAGTAGTTGTGTGTCTAAGTTGGCTGTCCTAACCAAATATTGTATCTGCCATATGATATGCTTATTGTTCATTTACTCTTCTGAAAACAGTTTAATTGATTCCTCCCTTGGAACCCAAAGCTGGCTTCAGAGCAGATGCCAGCCTGCTCTGGAGCTGGGTTTGCTTTGTCCGCGCTTCACAGGGCGGTTGTTAGGAAATCTGGTAGCTGCTACTTTAAAAGAGACTTTTCTCTTGTGACCTATAGCAAGTTTCAGGTTTTCTAATCATATTTTTTTGTAGGAAACAGTTAAAAGCAAAGGATCTTCTTTTCAGGCCCAGGGATGGAGTTGATGGGCAGCGCCCAGCGCGGGTGTGCGAGGCTGGGTACCTGTGGAGTGTGTGTGTCTGGAGCCCGCTGCTGCCTGCGCCGGGGGACGGTCAGAGCAGTAAAGGTTGGCATGTCTAGAAAGGAAAAGAAATTTTTTGCATTATTTTCTGGTTGCTTTCTAGTTCCTCTTTCTTTATCTGAGTTAAATCCCAAGCCTCCCCTTTGCAAAAACTTCTTGTGAAGTCAGACACCAGGTAGTAATTGGGTATCTTACGGGTCTCTATATCCATAGCAGCTTGCTGTTGGGTTTTATGAGTGTTTTGCTCTCTTCATTAGAACTTGTATTTTCTTTCTCTCTAAACAAGTAATAAGGGGAAGAGGTGTGCTTGCTGGTGTCATGCGAACCAGACTTTGGTCCTCACGTATATGTGTTATTAATTGCTTTTAAAAAATGACTTCTTTTAAGCAATGGAAGTGGGACTTTTAAACTCGGCCTCTGCTGTGTCTGCAGTTTGCAGCTGGGGTAACCTGCGAGTGAACTAGAGCAAAAGCCTGGCCACAGTGCTGCGTGTGGTTTCTGTGCCTGCACTTAAAAGGCTGCCGTGGGAGTGCAGATGACTCCAACAACCAGAGCACGCCGTGGCTCTGTCTCCGCCCCGGCACCTGCGGGGGCTCTGGGGGGGCCGGTGCCCAGCGGGTCCCTGGAGAGGGGCTGCCCGGCCCACAGCTGCCTTGCATGCGGTGTCCTCCCCAGGCTTATTTTTAACTGCTGATTTAACAGGCGCGCAGCCGATACAGCGTGCCCTCAGCAAAATGGCAACCAGCAAGGGATCGTGACACCTCTTCCGAGGCCCTGGCAGGGTTTCAGCTCTCCAAACAGTGCCTCAGCCGGCACTGGGTAACGGCATGGGCTGGGAGTAGGCTCCCCTGATCCCACCTCAAATGCTCTCTTGTCTTAGATTAGGGATTAAGGACTTGACGTGATTTTAATATAGTGAAGAGTTTTATTTCTCCTTTTTAATTTTTAGAGTGGATGCACTTGGTCTCAAATAATCTTGGAAGGAAAAATTGGTGTTTTGCAAAGGTCAGAGGCTCCCTCCCAACTCCTCCTCTCCTCTGGTCTCCCAGCCCCAGCAGACCCAGTTGAGGTGGTGTAACTGGGCTGGGCTGTGCTGAGCCGAGGGCTGTGCCAGCAGCTTGCCAAAAGCCTGAGAGCTGTGCTAAGCCTCCACATAGACAGTGTGGGGTTTTAATTGGTGATAAGTACACGCAGGGTGGGTTTTTTTTATAGGCTGTTGTAAGTATGCACAGCACTTCTCAGCAAAAGCAGACAATATTCTTTGAGGCTTTTGGGAAAACTAATGTCTACGGGAACAAAGTTTCATAGGAGCAGGGTTTAAATTCTTAGTATTTGGCTTTTTCTTTTGAGAGGGCCATGCATGCTGTGAAATGCATAAAGGCTGTTGATAGCCTGATTTTGTTGTTTGCATTTATAATAGGGAAAGTCTGTTCATAAACATAACCCTCCCAAAGAGGCTTGCACAAGTAGTTGCTCGCTAGCGCAGGGCTAAGGCGGGTCCTGCAGCAGCAGCCCTGTCTGTAGGTGCCGGGTGAGCCGTTTCTGAGCCATTTCTGGCTCGTGGGACCAGGATCTGCTGGAGCAGCCTCTGACCCAGCCCCCCCATGTCCCCCCCACATCACTGCAGGCAGCTTCACTTCGGTGTGTGCCCTTCCTGCGGCTGTGAGGCGGGCAGAGGATGCCAGCCTCCTTTGGGTTAGGCACAGAGATGTTTAGCAACAAAATTTGGTGTCATCTCAGGTGTGTCACGTGGTGTTACTTGGGATTTATTGAAGAGGAACCCTGAACAGTGTTTTGGATGAAGGATCAAGAATGACTGTTAACGTGGGTTTATGGCTTTTCTCCTTATTTTATCCCTTTGGTGGGGACTGGTAAAAATCCTCGTACTTGCTGATGAGCTGCTGTCTCGGCCAGTGCGGGCGTTGACCTGAAGTGCAGATATGGGCTGGGGACATGTGGAATTGGAGGATGGGGAGCTGATTTCAGCACCTCAAGTGTGTTATAACTCCCCTGTTGAGATGGCAGGTAGTCACCGCAGGCCCGCTCCTGTGCGAGGCTGTTTGCCTCTTCAGGGGAGTGCAGTTTGGATTTCCTTGCTCCTTCTGAGAAATACAAGGCAGGGGCTTTGTGTGTATGTATGTTCTCTCTTGGGGGGGGAATTGGAATAAACTGTTTGTAAAGAAAACATATAGGTACATGCAACTTGCAGAGCTTTCCTGGTTTCCATACTCTTGTCTCCTTCCTGCATCTTGAATTCTTCTACCCTAGCCAGCTCGTGTTTCTTGTGTTCAGCTTTCCCTGGCAGAATGGAACTGAACCCATGGCAGGTTCCTCCTCTCCTGCTCTCCATGCCTCAGCCAGGTTCAGCGGGAGGAAGGGCTGGAACGGCCGAGGGTGGGGGGACTTGGGGGTGGTGGGTGGCTGGGCAGAGGGAGGCAACCCCACTGGGGGGGGCCATGGTGTGTGTGTGTCTCTGAGCCAAGCTGTGGTGTTGGAGGTGGTGTGGTGGCTCCCCACCAGCAGAGAATGGCTATGGTCACTCTTTAGTTGGGCGTGGGGCATGTACCATGAATTGCAGATCTGTAGAAAACCCAGCAGCGGCTCTGCATGTTGGCAGCATGCCCCTGGTTAATGTCTTAACCCACACTCTGTTGTTAAATTCCCTTTCTCTGTCTGTGGCAGGGCCCTGTCCCCTGTGCTCGGTGTCCCTGCTGTCCGCAGGGTGCTCTGGGCAGACGGGCTGCCTGTCCCGGCTGGGCCCCCCCAGCGCTCCCCAGCCCTCGGCAGGGCTGGCTGGCCCAGCTCCGCTGCGGCTGCGGGCCGGCATCATTAAAATCAAAGTTTTCTGCCTCTGCTCTTTGAACCACTGATGTGTTGAAAGAAAGAGGGCACGGCTTATGAGCCACCTTTGTCTAGACTTGCAGAGAGCTATCCGGGTGTGATGCCGAGGAAAACGCTGGTGTAAGCTGTTCAGCCCAAGGAGGTGTGCAGGGTGGCTGGGGGGGGGACAGTGTCGCCCTTGTGTCCTGCTGCCACCCCCCCGTACGGAGCAGCGGTCCCCTTGGAGCTGGTCAGGGGCACTGAGCGACTGATGCATCCCCGGGATAACCGCCTTCAGCCTTAAACTCCCTGGACTGGATTGCTCAGTGATCGTGCAGTGGACACCTCATTTCATTGTGTTTCCTGCATAATTGTTGAAGGTTAA
Source organism: Otus sunia (assembly GCA_010365825.1). Taxonomy (NCBI): domain Eukaryota; kingdom Metazoa; phylum Chordata; class Aves; order Strigiformes; family Strigidae; genus Otus; species Otus sunia. The sequence goes on from ML997604.1 coordinate 615,947, forward strand.
ACACTGGCACATGCTGCGAATGCGTCGGTGTGCATCGGGCACAGGGAAGGGGCAGTTAGGTGGCGAAGGGGTGTTGGAAGGAGTTTGGCTCCTGGGGGTGGTGAGCGCTGCCTGATCCTTTCTGTGGGGATGAAAACGGAATACTTGGGTTCAGAAATTCCTGGTCGTTTTAACTGATGATAAAGCAATAACTAAAATGTTTTTTATATTCTGCAAAACAAATCCATGTCAGGAAATAAATCCAGAAGTAAATGGCTTGGTTTTCATTGACAAGCACTTAAGCAGCCTGCTAATGATTGGGAAAGGCAGCAACAGAGGATATCTGAAAGAAAAATGGCAGTATCAAATTTATTTTCAAGTTTCATCTGTCTCACTAGAATCAAATCTGAAAAATTAAGACAAATACTTACACCTATGAAGAATGGTAATGACTCAGTGCCTTAGTCAAGCAGAGTAACTCTGTCTTGCAGATACTACTTGCCGCTGCTTTTGACTGAAATTTTATAGTGTGTGGTTAGGCCAGAGAGTCTCTGTAGGAACCAAGCAGCACAAGACAGACGAGCCCTTCTGAGTCATCCAGCTCTGCTTGTTGGGTTAAACCCCAGTGAAGACTGATTGTAGTTAATCTCTCTTCCTTGCTAACAGTGATCATGTAAGTGCAGAGCTTAAGAAACTTCAGAAAAGTTCATTTTCAGAAGCCTGTTAAATAATTCTTATTTCACAGTAAAAAGTGAACCTTTTATTTTCTTGTAAAGACCATGTATCCTGGAAAAGATTGAAATACCCAAGAGAATTCCCCCCTTTATTTAGTGTTTTTGAGGGAACATGTGCCTCTACTGATACACTGGAAACAGCTGGAGTTTTTACAACAAGATGTAGTTACCTGTTTTCAACAGCAGGGAAATGAAGCTGAGCCACTGGAAGGAAAACCCTTGGAAAAGCAGCTCTTGTGAGAGCTGTGTCTCCTGAGGTACATCATGCTCTTTCTTGCCATCAAGCAATGGTTTCTGCTTCTTTAAGAAAGTTATTCAGAGGTGTCTGGCTGAGATGTTTTCTGTTTTCCCTCAAAGCCCAAATAATACAGTTTTACAGACCACCTTTTCAGTTCACAGTAATTTTAACTTTTTAATACCTGGCTGAAAGAACTTACCTTCGATGATACCTGCCTGCTTGGTAGGGAAAGGGTTTGTGTTTTCCAGCTAGCATGCTCCTGTATATGCTCTAGTTGCATATGATGTTTTGATGACTAAAAAACAAAACGAAACCTAGATTTAAGAAATTGCAGCAAATGATGGATTTGATAAATGAAGGAAATGGCTTGGGAAACAAGATACAGTGAGAAGGAGACCGATCAACCTTGGTTGCTCAGTGTTTGTGTAAGGGGTTGATTTTGGGGTGGTTATGTTTTAGGACAACGGTGAAGGTGTACACAGCTCTCATGTCTCTTCTCTTTCCGCAGCTCTACAATGGTAGATGGAGTTATGATTCTTCCTGTGCTGCTGCTGCTGGCGTTTCCCTCCCCGGGCTGGCAAGGTGAGCGGTGTGCGCGGCGGTGCCGAAGCTGGCGGCTGCTGGGGGAGCCGGGGGCCAGCGGCGGCTCGGCTCTCGGAGCCAACAGCACGGGCGGGTTCCTCTGGGAATGAGATGGTGGTTTTACCATTTCAGGTCACTTCAAAGGATATTGACTGCTCGTTTACGTACAAGATGTATAGCATGTGTGATGGGCACAGGTCTTGCCGGGGCCTGGGGAGGGAAGTGGGCAACCCTCTTCGAATGGCGGATTGCTGAGCTGTGCCATGAGTGGGCTGAGCCGCGGGTCTGTCGCTTCTGTTCTTAAAGCAAAGCTTTTTCTCTGGGAAGATTCTTGGAAGTGCAGGGTTTGGACCAGTAAGGTCTTTGGATATGGAAAGTGACTTTTTTATAAATTCCTTATGCAGTTGTGTGCGTGTAAAGGTTTTAGGACGTGCAGTGCATTTAAGGTTTGCCTCAGCAAAACAGGAGAAGGGTATTTCCACTGCCATGGAGAGGCAGGAGTGGGTCATTTGAAGGTCTTCTGGATGCTTTGGGAGATGGCCTCTTGAAAGACACATACTTGCTACTTCACAGAGAGCCTTTGAAAAATGTTGAATAAAGGTTTTCTGTGAGTAACTCGTTTTTTCTCAATTTTAGATTTTAAATGACTCGAGAGGCATATCTAGTGTGTGTTATGGCATATCTGTGCTCTTCTGTGCTTAACTTGTGAAATCTTCTGAACTACTCTGCTGAAATGCATTTATTTTCAGATGTTGATGCAAATAATAAAAGGCAGAGCATATTAAATGGAGTGTTATAATGGATGGTGGAAGGTGAAGATTAAAAATGCACAGAGGTCTAGTGGTTGACTTTAGTCATGTCTCTGAATAGGAAATTGAGACTAAATTTAAAAAGGGAGGAATGTTGGATGAATGTTTGGAAATACATTAAACTGCTAATGTTATTGATACAATGTTATCTTGAAATAAGGTTTGGCAGCAGTTATCACCCTGTACCTTCTTATCACTATTGAATTGCAGCTATCTGTTTCTTGAAAATGTTTTCTCAGCTTTCAGAGCTGCTTGTATTAAACATCTTAAAGTTAAACCCCCTGCCTTTCACATCCTTAACACGGAGAGCAGTAGATGGAGAAGAGAAGCCCATGGGAAAGGCGCACATTAAAGCCCGGCAGTCTGGTTAATTCTCCCGTACGGTGCGTGCGATCGGCCCCTCGCGCTGCCTCTGCAGTGCAGCCACGGAGCAGCGTCACCCTCCCAGAGCCACCCCGCAGGCCTTCATGGCAGTTACTAGGCATGACCCTGCTTCAAAAAACGAAAGTAGGTTCTAGGGCTTAAACACTGTCTTTTTATTGAAAAGCTGCCACTAAGTGATCAGCAAGAGTTGAGTTACTAAACCTGTACCAAGTGGTTTTTGTTCTTCCCCTGGCCACCTGTGGCACTGCGGGCGGAGGTGTGGGGCTGTGCCTCGCTGGGGAGCAGCGGCAGAGCTGGACTAGTTGTGCTGCCGTGCTGGGCTTTGGGCAGTCTGTGTGGGGCAGGAGTGTGTGCACGGAGACATGCAGCCGTGGTGTTCTTGCTGGGCATCCATGGAGAACGGGGTCTCGTCCTCACCACGTGGAGCTGTCGTGCTGAGGGAGAGCTTGTCCAATAATACTTCCTAAAGAACTCTGGGCCTGCATTTCTCTCCCACGGTGACAGAGCTCCTATGAGAGACTTTGTAGAAGAAACATGACAGTCTTGCTTTGCTCTGCTTGCTTTAGTCTTTCCCTTCTCCTCTCCTTGTACTTCCTATGGTGAGTTTTCTTTTTCTGTGAGCAATGACTTGTCTAACACATGTAAGCAATACTGCTCTCCCTCTTCTCGTGTTTGCTAGTAGAAATGCTGTTTCCTTTCCTTTGGAAATAGTTTCCTACTTGTAAGCTGGTTGCAGAGAAGTGTTCGGGGAGGCAGAAATACCTAGTGGACCCCTCAGCAAATTCTGACGAACGTCTCTCAGGATTTTGGCCTCCGTACGAGACACACAGTGGCATCGGGAGGACTCAGCACTTTGTCCCTTGAGCGTCGAGGTGCCGCTCGGTGCTCGCGAACTGGCAGCCCACGCTCAGGTGCCCAGAAGCGCAGCCCTGTGCTTGGGGTGTGTTTCGAGAGAGCGCGCCTCTGGAGATCCTCTGAGGGACTGGAGGGTGATCCTCTGCTGCCGGCTGACAAGCTGCAGAGGTGGCTCTGGTGCACCCTGACCAGCATGCTTTCCCATGTGCTTTTTCCACATTATTTTAAACAGTTGATGTTTTGGGGGAGGAAGTTACTTTGTCTTCCCTTTGCACAAAATAACAACACACAAAAAAAAAGCACAAAGCCTCTGATATTTTTTTCCTGTGTATTTTATCACAGATTAGTCCACTTCCTTTCACTGATTTGGACCAGGTTATGGGTGGTGTTTTTTTTTTTCTTTTTCGATGAGTGAAAAATGTCTGGGCATATCTTTGGGTAGCATTCAGGGGCAGACTCTGACTGTTCCTGCATTGCTTCTAGGCTTCAGGAAATGAGATTAAATGTGATCTAAAAAAAAAAAGTGACCCCCACAACCCAGCCCAAAAAATGAAGCACTGTATAGAATACTAAGTGCAGAAGCATGTCTCATCCCTACTTGAGCCCAGAAAAACCTTTTTATTCTGAAGGTTTACTGCAGTGCTTCTGTGTTACTTATTAGCCCTGTGAAGTGGGGAAGGAGACTTTTCTTCATTTCCCAAGAAGCTCAACCCTGACTAAAGCAGAGCACTTTCTAAATAATGTAATGCCTATGTGTAAGAGCATGAGGTTTTTCACTTACTACCGACTGTGCACAAATGCTGTTCCCTGATCAGACGGCAGTGCTGGGAGCAGGATGGGTGAAGTGCTGCTGATGTGTCTGCCCTCCCGTGGCAGGGGAAGGTGTCCGGGCTGTGCTCTGCTCTGGCTGCCACTGCTTCCCCACCAAACGCAGCCCCTCTCCTGGGCGTGAGAACCAGGGTGCCCCAGCCAGGGAGCATCTGAGAGCCACCGAGGCTGCGGGAGCTGCTGCCTGGCCTGCGGCAGCTGGCTCTGGGAACAGCCCTGCGCCCGCTCCGGAGCTGGGCCTGGGGCTGTCCCGCTGCAGGGCCGGGCACCTTGGGGCTCTTTGGCCACTGGTGCCACAGCACTGGTTCTTTTGCTGCTTTAGGGCTTTTTGTAATAGGGAGAGCAATAATAAAGCTAAACAGCTGTTTCTTAGTGCTGGAAAAGTCAAGGGCTTTTGTTAATAATTTATTTTATGTAGGATTTATGAATTTACAAACTGCTCAGGGAAGTGGTGGAGTCACCGTCCCTGGAGGTATCTAAAAGACGTGTAGATGTGGCACTCAGGGACGTGGTTTAGTGGTGGCCTGGGCAGTGCTGGGCTAACGGTTGGGCTCGATCATCTGAAGGGTCATAAGGGTCATTCCAACCTCAGTGATTCTGTGATTATTGTTATGGCAGTTGTACACTGCTTGTTACCATATGCACTGAGAAAGAGGAAATAAAACTTTGAATGGAGTACTCATCTCTACAAGCTTATTATTTTCTGTTTCCCTGAAATGCTGAAGAATTTAAAGGGAAGCTAACCACCAAAAAAGAGCTGTCTAATGTACAATTAAATGGATTCTAAACAGATTTTAATTTCTCCAAGTCTGCTTTCCTTCATCTTCAATTCATTATGATCTGAAGCACTAGCAGATTTCACCTCTTCCCCAGTCCTAGTCACTTAGAAAGAGTATTGCTGCTTTTAAGTATTCTGGCTTCTGAGCCTGAAGTCCCTTTCATCCTACTAGAGATTTCAGCAGCTCTTCAGCAGCTCATGAGCTTCGCCCGGTTTGATTTCCAGGTGTTCATTTGAGAGGAGTCCTGCTCAAAGCCAGGCAGGCAGCCCACCCCGGGGAGGGCGGCCGCAGCGCGGCTGTGCGTGGGCCCAGCCCGGCTGGCCAGACCCCGGCGGCTCGAGGGCTGGGACCGGCCGCGCGTGCCGAGGCCGGTGGGTGACGGCAGCGTCTGTGCATGTCCAGAATGCGGCCTGAGGCACAGCTGCTCCCGCGGGGTCCCCTCTGCCCCCTCCCCGGTGGCTGGAACTGTCACTCCTCTCTGCGTCACCTCGCTCTTGGGTAGGGAGCAATCGGCAGGGTGGGGTTGTTCCTTCAGCGTAGGCTGTCGCGAGGTCACGTCTCGGCGAGCGAGGGTCGTGTTTACCTTTGTCCACCTGCGGCCATGGGGTTGTTTTTCCAGCCACATGCTAAGAGCTCATGTGGTGCCATGTAGGTTGTCTCCAAACACACGCTCACATGCACATGCTAAATGTATGTTGTACCTGTGCAGGGAGGTGTGGTAGCCTTTACCTGCAAGGGGAGATTTCGTCCTGTGGGGAGTTGGACTCAATGGTCCTGATGGGTCCTTCCAACTCGAGATACTCTGTAATTTGATGAAAGTTTGAAAGGGCAGGTGTGCAGTGGTGGTGCATTGATAAAAGGAAATTGTTTCATATTGTTAAAGCCCTACTTTGAAAGGTGCATGTAATGTAATTAGAGACTGTCTTTAGAAAGAAAATTGAGACTTAGGGTGTGTGTTTTTACTTTTTTGTCCTTTTCAAAATGACTTCAATATTTGCTGATCATGTCACATAGTTAAAATAAGCATTTTTTCAAGTCAAGGATAGTTGAAGGAACTGTGTTGCTGTAGTGCCAATACAAAAAGGTGGCCGAGTGCCTATTCTACTAACTGTTCTGGTGAAAAATGAGTCTCTTCTAAATGTGAAGAGATTGCCTCAAAATTAAGATGTGTTACCAGAAACCTATGTAGTGTGTCTATCCTTGGGGAGAAGTTGTTTGGTATTTTCTCAAGCAGTTAACAGTCCAGGAATTGGATATGAAATGTGAAGTAAAACTCTCCAGATTGGTAAGGGGTTGTGAGACGTAAACTCCACACAGAAGTAAATAACTTGTAGAGGTGCAAGGAAACAGAGACACTTCCATCACTAACCCGCGTCCTCGGGGTCTCGCAGTTGGGTGTCCTGCGGGCGCGGGTGGGCACTCCCGGGGCTGTGTGCCGGCACACCAGCAGTGTGACCCGGCCTGTGCGGTCACCCGGGGGTTAAACACTGCACCTGCCAGTTTACTGATTAAAATGTGGAGTGTCTTGGTTCTTGTTCTCTTGAAATACCTAGATAATTAGTCAGCTCTCTAAATTGACTTTCACAGAGTGAATAAGCAAACAAAAGAGCTTCCATTTTGATGCTTTCCTAATAATGAACTAATAAACTAGGTAATGAGAAGTTAATGCTAATCTCTATCTTTGCATAGCAAGTCAGATTTTGTGTGTGTGTGTGTGTGTGCACAGTATATATGGGCCCGAAGCGCAGCACTGAGTCTGTATATTACAAAACAGAAATACACACGGTGACTGTCTTTAGGTCATGGAAGTATTTTTAAGCTTGGCTGCTTGCCTACACGTGTGCCCAACCTGGCCGGACGGCCTGGGGCTCTTGAGGAGTTAGATACCCCTGAGCACATGGTGGGGGGGTTGATATGCTTCAGCCAGCACCCTTCGATCGCAGCCGGCCTGTGGCATTTGCTGGTCACGTCTGTCCCACAGACCTGCCCCCCGAGCAGCACTCATGAGCTGTGGAGGAGTATCACCCTGTCCAGCTCTGCCTCTGCTCTGGACTCACTGTGTGCCAAGGGGACTGTGCTTTGCAGGTGCAGCTGGCTTCACTTCAGGGTATGGCTGGAACATTCAGCCCTTTGCAGCCGGCTTTGTGCGTGGCAGGAGGGCTCTGTGCGTGCGGTAGCACGTCCACTGAAGCAGTGCCCCGTCTGTCTGCTCTTGGGCTTCTGGCCTGTAGCTCTGCCTTCGCTGGTGGCCTGTGGAGGCGGGAGGGCACAGTTGGTGCTCTGGCTGGTTCTGCAGCCTGCATGAGCCTTCCTCTTTGGGTAAAGCTCAGCTGATGTTTTTGTGTGGCACTGCAGGAGCATTAGTGAGTGAAAGGCTGGCTGGTACCTGGTAATATACCATGGGGTTGGAAAACCAACTGAGTAAAGGAGCAGTCTGGGCATAAGGAATAGTAACAAGTCATGAATGAGAGTATTTTCCTTTCGAACCCAGGAGTTCTTCAACAGAAATGTTTCACTTTTACAGCAGGTAGTTGTGTTGGTCCATGGACATGTCAGGATCTGCAGCAGCTCACGTGTATGTAGTCAGCGTTACGCTGTCCGTGCTCTGTTAAACAGCTCCACAGCCGGTGTGTGATGTTGCACTGCTCTCCCTGCCTTCAGACCAGAGCAGTCCTCTCAGAAGACAGGTAACGTGCTTGGAGTCGTGGTGCCTTAGTTCACGGCTTGTAAGGGATGGCAGGTTTGCTCTGCGTGGGCTGATTAACTGTGCAGAGGCTGCGCAATCATTCCTGGCCTGTTTTGGGATCACAGAGCTCCTCCAAGAGGTGCCATGCGAGGGGAGGTGGCTTTCTGCCAGAACGGCTCCCCTGGCTGCATCAGATTTGCTCAGTCTTGCAGGGTTCTTGGGTCAAGAGAAGAGGGGGAAGTGTTAGGCTGGATCGGGCTGCAAGCCAGGTGAAGTTTCCTTGTAGGCTCGGTATGGCTGTTGCAGGGTGGGCTCGCTGTCCTGCTCTTTATAGCTGCTATTTCTGCCCTTTCTTCAGAGCCAAACTGGCTGTTCCTGTGGCCTGCAGCCCTTGGCTCTGCTCACAGGCCAGTGTTTGTCAGTGGCACCAGGAATGACTCGCTTGCTGGAGGGTCCGATATCCTTGTGGGTCCCGGGCAGCCTGGGCAAGGCTGTCCCTGCCAGAGGTGCGGATCTTGGGCTCTCTGAGGCAGGAGGCAACCCTTGGAGGTCTCTGGCTCCAAATGCCTTTGGCAGTTCCAGCCAGCCAAACCAAGATTGAGGGCTTGGGTGTTACAATACCAGTTGTGTTGTACTGCTGCTGTTGTGGGAGGAGAAGGAACAGAACTTTGACTATAGGAATGTTTGGCATAATTTTTTTCTTTTTTAAAAAGTTCCACAAAATTAGCAAACTCATTACTTGGTATGTGTATACCAGTACTTGAAATCAATGTGACAGATGCTGTCTGATTTCAAGATTCTTCCCCTAATTTAGTTTTTGTTAGTGGTTCAGAAATGGAAAATTATATTTGTTTATTTGTTCATTGTGGGAGGAGGGGAGGAAAGCAAAGCGGAAGACAAACTGAGTTATATTCCCACTGGGCAGACTCTAATGATAGGCTTGAGAAAGGCCAACGCATGGTATGCTCAGCTCCTATTTTAGGAGTGTCCACTGTGTTTGTGTCTGGAAATGTTTCTTGTGTGTTAGAACTGAAAAAGAGAATGTAAATATGAGTTAAGCGGCCATAAACGCGTGTGTGTGTGCAGGGGTGTGTGTAACAGCGGTGCCTTGCTCTGTCCTTCACAGCTGCGCCTCTTGCCTCGGCCATCTGCGAGCGCAGGTGGCTGTGTGCCACCACGGGCACCTCTGTCTTCCAGGGCAGTGCCAAGTTGGTGTGGGCTACCCGAGAGCAGCGTCCTCGCCCGCAGAGGCCGGAGCCACCCGGTGCCCTTCCTGAGAGCGGCAGCGTACGTGGCTCTGCGCAGAGGGGGGTGTCCTGCCTAGGCATCTCTGGATGCTTTGCTGAGGGTACTTAGAAGTTTAGTTTCCTCTCTGTACATTCACTTAAAAATTCTTCCTTTTACTTAGCTGAAGCATCTGGATTTAGAAGGGAGCTGTTGTACCTGCTAACAGTGTGTGCTGCCTCTCACTTTACTTCTTATGTCCGTGGTTACTCGGACTGGCAAGGTACTCCTCACAGGCTTCTCTTCCTGGGAAAGTCGGTCCAGATTTGCTTCTCAAGCAGGCTAGTTAAACCTGCTAAATCCTGTGTAGCTGTGTCCACTGCAAATTTAAATGGCCTTAATTTGATTTAAAGTAATTTCCGGAACGCTCGAGAATAGCTATTTCCATACAGAATTATAATGTGGTTTAGCAAATCTGTTTTGAATTTACACTGTTTGTTAGGATTTTTCCCTCTGCAGGAGTGTCTCTGTGGAGATGACCCTCCCGTGTTGTATACCCGCAGGAGTGTATTTGCCAGAGGTGATGTAAAATGTCACTGAACTCTTGAAATTTGAGTACTTGGAGTGGGCAGATAGGACTGGTATTTCTTTGATGGTGCAAGCTCATATCTTTGTCTTGCTGAAACGGCTGAATTACCGTCGTTAGCTCCTACTTGGTGGTTCTTAAGCACTAGCTGCAAGTAATGTTTCTCCCGTTAAACAAAGGGGTTTATTGTCTAATGATTTCATTATCTCTACAGAACTGAAACTAAGAATAAGATGGTGTTTTTCCTCAACTCTCCCCTTCTACAGATGATGAACTGAAGCTAAATATGGTCCACTACGAATGTGTGTGTGAAGGCATGTCCTGTGGGAATGGAGATCGTTGCCAAGGCCAGCAGTGTTTTGCTTCCCTGAGCATTAATGACGGTGCTAAGGTTTACCAGAAAGGCTGCTTCCAAGTCTACGAACAAGGGAAAATGACCTGCAAAACACCTCCGTCTCCTGACCAGGCTGTTGAGTGCTGCCAAGGATACCTGTGCAACATGAACATCACTGCACAGTTGCCTTCCTCTAAAGGTGAGAGGTTAATAAATAGTGACTTTTGACAAGGGAAAAAGGGTTGGCTTTCGGCTAACGTGTTGGGAGCAAGATGGGTTTAGGGCTAGTGAAAGTAAGGGTTTAATCAAGGCAGTGATGTCTGCTCTGTGTTGTTCCCCGCCAGGGCCCACTGGCACACCTCCTGTGACCAAGAGATTTTTTTTATCTCTTTTTTTTTTTTTTCCTCTCCCCTCTCCTTTCCAAGGGCAAACCTTTCAAGGAGAAGCTGCGGGTTACAGCATGGAAACACTAATCATCGTTATACTGGCTCCTGTGATCGTGCTGATAGTTTTTTCTGCAGTAGCTGTGCTGATCATCCGGAGAATACAGAAAAACCATATGGAGAGGCTCAATTCTAGGGATGCAGAATATGGCACAATTGAGGGACTCATTGCATCAAATGTTGGAGACAGCACGTTGGCAGTAAGTAACCTGTGTGCGTGGAGAAAATTCATGTGAGCTTTCTTCACTTCTGAGCTCCCTGCTCGTACCCTCCAGAGGTGGCCACATCAGTAACAGGAGCTTTTGCTGCTGGGGGATGCCACGTAGCATCAGGGCTCCTGTGGTGACATCCCTCTGTTTGCAGTGGAATGCAACCAGAAGATAGCTTTTGCAACTACAGCTTCTTTGACCTGGAGAATCGCTGTAAACCGGAGGCAAACTGTTCATGCATCTAGAAGCAGTGTCTGAACAGCAAAACAGTGTGCCTGGTTGGTGGGTAGCCTGAAGTGAAACAAAAAATGCAAAAGGCAGCCTGAAAGGCTGGAAAAGGTGTGGTGTTAGGGGAAGGAGAAGATACAGATATTTCTTAACTTTTAAAAACTTCAAACCTGACTCCCATGATCTTAGTAGCAGGGTTCTTGCATGACTAGGAAATTAGTGAATTCTTGTTGACAGAAGAGCGATAGGAATTTTAAGAAATGAGAACTGCTTACTCAGAAATCAGTTTTTAAATTAAGTTCTTTTTCACACAGTCTCTGGAAAATAAAATGACATGGGGAAGTGTTTCCTTTCTAGAGACTTAATGTATCTTACCCTTTCAGTTGAGGCCAGAAGAAAAAGCGTTCCCAGCAGCTTTCTCATGTTTTATCGAAACTGAGCAAGTGAGGCTTCAGAGGCAGCTGGAGTGTTTGTTTGAGACCAACGCAAAGGGAAGTTTCCTTCTCCTTACGTTTCTAAGATAAAGTCTCTCCAACATGAAGAGGTTGGAAAACACTTTCAGTGCTTTCCTGCCATCACGTGCTTTCACTGCAGGGTTGAAAAGTGGCTAAAGAAAAATGGTCCAAAGCACAAATATTTTTAAGAATATGCTACTAAATACATTGACTAGGTATTTTCTTGCTGTGTTTCTGTCTGTAGGAGAGAGAAACAGAAATGGGTATTTAAGTGAGGAATTACCTTTGGTATCTTCCTTAGCCCAATGATTTTTCTAGATGCTACAGGTTTGTATATATTCAGAGAGCAACAGGATGAGAAGACTGTATGTTAAGCACATTTAAAAAAAAAAATCAGCTAAGAAAGTCCCTGAGCTGAATGTTCTTGGAGGCTGGGAGAGAGTCAGAGTATCATCTATGTTAAAGTATTCTCATATTTGCTTCTAGTTCACTCCACTTCTGGTATCCCAGTGTCCCTTTATACTACCATATGTCTAATACCCCTCTACATCTACTACCCCAGTTCACCTCCCCTGTAGTACCCTAATAAAGGGCACTGCTGCTGGGTGCGGTCAGAGCAGGAACCGGATCTCGAGGGGCCTCAGGGTGGCCATGCTGGTCCCAGAGCTTGGCTTCTCAGTGCTGGTTTCCCTGGTAAGGCAGAGCAGTGGGAACAGCCTCCCTCCCTCCCAGCGCTTGAAACCTCGCTGCAGGCTCAAGGGCGGTGCAAGCTGCAGCAGCTTTCTGCTCCTGCCCTGCTATTTTGCTTCAGCTGTTTTTTTTCAGATGCCTTTGGCTCTCTCTAATGAGCCCAGGAGCCTTGATTCTGTGTTACTGTTTTAAAACAGCCAGTTTTGATACATTCACCGTGAACCAGGGATGGGGTGCAACTGGTTATCTGTCGTTGAGCGCCGACTTCCAGCTCTTACCGGCTCTTATCTCTTATCAGTGCAAGACCATTTCCATTCCATTTGCAAACCTTTTGCACTTCACGTTATTTAATGTTACTTAGAAACGGTGATTAAACCGAAGAAGAATAAATCAAAATTCTTTTCACAAGAAATTGGAGAAGTTTCTAACTGTAGAAGTTTGCTCTAAAGGAGCTGTTTTGTTTTGTTCTCAGCTGTCAGACCCGCTTAGCTTTGTGATTGCAGTGCCTCTGGTGTGCCTCCTGAGTGCTGCTGATGTAAAAAAAGTAATTGATAGTTCCTTGTTTCTAAATGTTCATCTAAACACTAAGTCTTTTTAAATTCCGGATTTTTCTTCTCCATTGTGTGCTTTAAATTGCTGGTTTTGTTACACGTTAGATTAGTTTACATTGAGGATTAGTCTCCATAGTGTAACAAATGCTTAAAGCCCTAAGCTTCCTAATGGGGAATGGAAAGAGCTGTGTCCTCTTCAAATCTTGTTTTTACAGTTGCTGCAGATAAGGGTTTTGTGGTGGGTTTTCTGTTGTTTTTTTCTTCTGATACAAGCAGGAAGGAAAATGAGTTCTCAGTTTGTATTAAAAAGCAAAATAGCGATCTCCTGTCATTCTTGAATTATCTTTTTCTTGAGCACTCATTTAAAAAGTCGTTAGGAGAAATGAGATGTCATCGAATCTGGTTAAAGTCCAGTAGTGCAGGTTGCTGGAAATATTAGAAAGTTGATTATGCTTTTGCTTTTTTATCCTATTTTCCTTTGTGAAGGAAAAAAAGTCCAGTAATAACAGTTGTTAATGCTTTGAACTAGTATGGATGCCCTAGCCATAAAAGTAGCTGGGTATTAGCATTCTAAAAGACTAATAGGATTTTAACATTCAATTAGGTCTCACTCATGTTTTTTTTATAAGCTTACAGTTTAAAGTCTCATTTCCATGCACTAAAAATACAAGAAACTGAGAAAAGCTTTTTAAGAAAGACTTATTACAGAAAACTTTCAGGAGTATCGATGACATATCTAGTATACACGTTTATTTTAAAACCATTTTCAATTATAACTAACTGCACCAAACTTGAATAGTTTGGATCAAAACTTCCCCTGACTTACCTACCACAGAATGACTTTTTTTTTTTTGAGGGACTGTTCATCTAGCATGGTTCAGCCACTTTGGGGAAGGAGACTTACAATAAATTATTTGGGTGTTGTCTTTTAAAGAAGTGCTAATTTGGGGCAGGGACTTGCAACCTGGCAGGCTGCCTGCACAACTGCACAGTATTGCATGATTTGCTTTCTCTTCTCTTGTTACTAAAGTAATTGTTAGCACTTATATTTGGGATTTGGCTGCGGAAACAGAGGTGTCCAGTGGCGTGCAGGTGCCACGTGGTTTTTAGGACACCTGAGCGAGTGTGACGGG
>ML997604.1:637309-663804 GCA_010365825.1 Otus sunia
CCTGGGAGGCCGCTCTAAGGTCTCCCCAGAGCCTTCTCTTCTCCAGCTGAACCCCCCAACTCTCTCAGCCTGTCCTCACAGGGGGGTGCTCCAGCCCCCCGAGCATCTTTGTGGCCTCCTCTGGCCCCACTCGAGCAGGTCTGTGTCCTTCTGATGTATGTCTGACAATATTTTTCTCATTTCTCTGAAGACAAGGGATAAAATAGCAGTAGAACAATAGTATTGAGGAATCATTGGCTAGACAAAAAGTGTGTCAGGAGATAAGATTTTTTTCCAATAATAATTCCACTGCATAGTTCTTATCACTCTTGCCTGAGGGACATCACACACACACACACACACATGGAAAACATGAAAGCCACACACCTGGGCCTATCTAAATTTGCAGAGGGAATAGTAAGTAAGAAATGGAGCAGTCAGCTGAAAATATGAAACTTCAGAGATTGGCTTTTAAATAAATTTGTAGTTCACACTGAGGAGGGGCAGCACATACTGGCATTGATTAACATCACACTAATTAAGTGAAATCTACCACATCATTTATCTAAAGGCTTCAAATACTTAAGAGATTTTCTGGAGGGCACAGCAAGGAACGTTTCCCAGTTAGTTTTTATGGTGGTAAAATATCTATTTTTAAAAATGTGAAATCCTCAGGCGTGTGTCTGACATGTTCTTTGTTTGCTCCTTATCTGTAAAGGAGGGTTACCAAAGAGTTTACTACTTCTGGCATATATTCATGCCTCTCTTTTTCTGTATAGTTTTGTCTTTTTTTTCCTTCTCTGGTCATCTTCCCTGTTTCAACACATGCACCAAAGTGGCACTTAGAGACTGGTAGGTATGAGCAGATGGAAAAGGTTCACTGCACTGCCCAGAGCTAGGCTGGACTTGCCTTCTGCTGGTCACGCCATGTTCTGGACCTGCAAGGTACCTGTTAAGAGTAGGCGTCAGCCCTGCAGGGAAGAGGAGTACGGTTGCTTTGGTGGATGTTCTGTGTCTGTTCTGCGGGCAGCGTGGCTGGGTGGTGGTTGCTGTTCAGGCCTGGTCCTTCTGTCCAGCAGCCAGGGCAAGAGCTTTAGGCAGGGGCTGCTTGTCCTTCCGCAGGCGTGCTGGGAACCAGCGTCTGGAGCAGCAACCCAAGCGCCCGGAGCTGCAGTTACAAAACTGCCTGTCTCAGATGTGTTCGAGCTAAGCAGAAACTCTGTTGTAAAGTCCAAGGATGGATGTCAGTCTCACTTCAGCCTGTCAGCACTGTGGAAAAGTTCTGCCCTTCTAAAGCAATGCGCGTGCATGATAATAGGTCTTACCTGGGCAACTTCATAGAACAGCAGAGTAACGCTTACACAAAAAGAAGGAAAAGCCCAGCCCTCCTCTTCCTCCTTCCTTCCCCTTGCCCCTCCACGTAGAGCAGTGGATGTCTGTTTGAACCAAACACTGGTGCTTGTAAGGAAGGTGCAGAGAATGCTAACAAAACCTATTTGTTCCACTTTTGTTTCTAGCAGGTACTACAGTATACTAAAGAGGATTTTTTTGGTGTCTTGAAAACCCATGTGTTACATCACTTCGTATTCCTGTCAAGTTTTTTTTTTTTTTGAAAAGAATTAGTATCTTAAAAATCTACTGTGACAAGCACTTATGCACCCTGAAGTTAAATGTGCATTGAGATCTCTGGAGGTGAAAAGAAACTGAAGCAGAGCAGTATCTGCTTCCTAACACTCAGAAACAGCACAGATGCCACCGGGATGAGAACCTGATTACAACATTGTTGTCCCCTGACCTTATTGCAACACTTTCTTAGTTTGTAGTGTGCGGGATGCTGACTTGCATCCCTCAGCCTTAAACCTTTGACCTGTCAATCTA
Organism: Otus sunia; assembly: GCA_010365825.1. Classification (NCBI taxonomy): domain Eukaryota; kingdom Metazoa; phylum Chordata; class Aves; order Strigiformes; family Strigidae; genus Otus; species Otus sunia. The sequence continues at coordinate 639,167 of ML997604.1, forward strand.
TCAAATCTGGTTTGCCCAATTTGGATGGAGCATTATGGTTTTTATCAAAGCATTCTCCAAAGTCTTGAAGCCTTCAGAGTTTGCCAGGCAATCTGTTTTCTAACCTTTGTTTCCAGTGTGCAAGTTTGGGTTTTTTTAATGCTATATTCCATACATAATGTATTCTATAAATTAGTATAAATATAAACAAATTCATGATTTTTTATGTGTGTGTAAATATGACAAAAATACTTCTATCTGAAGGGCAGGCTTTCCAGATTATCTCCTCAGCAGTCAGGAGGTTAGTAGATGATGTCTTTCTAGAGGTGCCATAAGCATTTTCTTAGCAGCTTGAAATTACTTGAAGTGCATTTAAATTGTAGGAAAGTGTTTTCCAAATTTTTGTTACAGTAAAGTACAGACTGTTTTTTGGAAAAAAGAAAAATATCTGGTGATGAGTTAATATTCTGTGTGAGTGAGTAAAAGTGCTTTAAGTTTCATCTGGAACAAACTCAGTTGTAAACAGTATGTGTTATTCTTACAAGGTTTGTTGAGGAAATTAGGGAGAGTTTGTGTCCTCTTTTCTATTGCTTAGTTATGTCATGCACCTGTTGCTGTTCAATTTGCAGTGCTCTGTTTACCAGGGCAGAATGAGTACTCCGTGTTTCCAAATTTACAGTAATTTAGTCCCTCGCATAATGTTCTTTGCTTAAATGTTTAGTAATTAGTAGAAACCAGGTAGAGTGGTTTTGACTGACTGATTTTAGATCAGCTTGAGGATGTTTATTTTTCAAGGTACTGCAGATACGGTGTTTTTTATTTTCCAGCCTTATTTTTTTAACTTGTGTATATCCATCATGCAGTGTTTTTCTTCTCTTTTTCCCCACAGTTCAGATATATCCACCTACCCAAAAGTTCTATAAATAAATTTGAATGCTGTGTAAAATTGTTTTCTTCTAAGTAACAGATGCTTGTCCTTCTGTGTATACGTGCCTAGAGCGCTGGTGACATCCAGTGGCTGCAAAACACTTAATGACAACATTTTGCAACAGTGCAATAACGTGCTTAATGGTAATCCCTGAGGAGGTAATTGGTCTAACTCTGCGGACACTGGCTGTTTTTGATAGCCAGTTTGGAGCTGACCCAGTTGGTCTTTGGACAGTTGGACTCTCGGCTCCTTCTTTTTAAGAAACTGTCTGATGGGTGTTATTGCTCACATGTAATGTTAAACATACACTGCTAGAGTTTTAAAGGGGACTCAACAGTGATTCTGGTTTTTTTCTGTCCTTCAGGCCTTGCGGTTATGCACTCCCAAAGCACCAATCAGTTGGATGTGGGGAACAATCCCCGCGTGGGTACGAAACGCTACATGGCTCCAGAGGTCTTGGACGAAACTATCCAGGCAGACTGCTTCGACTCCTATAAGAGGGTCGATATCTGGGCTTTTGGGCTGGTCCTTTGGGAGGTAGCTAGGCGCATGGTTAGCAACGGTAAGTATTTGGGACTCCTTTACTTGTTTTTAGAAGGGGTTAAGCAAATGGCAATTCCAGCAGAGCATCTGCCATCAAAATGCCTGGGGTGCACAGCAAGGTACTGGACCTCCAAAGTGTTTTGATTCCTGACAGTTTGCTGCCTGGGGAGAAGTTGTTGGTATGGTGGGTACAATGGCCAAATATTGTCATTTCTGTTAAGGCAGAGAAGAAGAAGGGTCCCCTGCTACATTCTGAAGTGTGATGAGAAGTAATTCATACCAAATAGTTAAGTTAAAATTTTAGATTGTAAAGTCTGTAAACTTTTTTCCATGTGTCATTAAACTGTAGTGAGTGCTTCTAGGTGGCTGTTTCTCATGACAAAACCTAAGGAACAGAGGGAAAATATGTAGGAAGTGAAGAAGTGATCAGAATTCAGGGGTGCTCTTGCTTTACCAAGTTAAATGCACTCACAAAGCAGGCCTTGGCCAAAGGACAGGTCTGTGTGGGGAAGTGCCCCTGCAGTCCTGTTCTGCAGCACGCAGCGCTGCTTCGTGTTTCCTTGGCGAGGGTGTCTGAATGTCAGAGCCTTTAAGCTGGGTATTGCTTGGTGTGATTTCGTGTCCTTGTCAGTTCAGAAGTCCTCTCTGATTTCTGGATCTCAGGGTGTGCGCCCTGGACCCCAGCAGAGAGGGGAATGCTGAAGATGCCCTTCAGGTGTGTCTGCAGACACTGGCAGTGGTTGTTGACATGAGATGTTTAAATCTGAGGAAATTCTGGATCGTCGTACACATTTGCTCTGTGTCTGATCTAGTCCCACTAAAGCCAAATCTGGGATTCTGTAACTGACATCAGACAGTGGGTTTATCTTCCTCAAGGCGAGTAGTTGTTTGTTTGCCATGGTACCTCCAAGCCCTGATGGTAGGTTGGATCCCCGCGGGGTGGCTGGGGTTGGTGCCTGCCAGTGTAGGATCCGAGGAGGAACTCTGCGAAGGAGGCGTGGTCAGAACAACAGGCAATAGTCTCAAACTGAAGACTTGAGGAATTTTTTGGTGGGAACTATTGCAAATCAGAAATCGAGGGAAGGCTCTGGAGGAAAGGATGCAGATAGCTTTGGAGATGTTCTCAAAGAGCAGCTGTCGAGAGCCAAAGTGGGGAGTAGGAGTGGTTTTGTGGAGGGGTGGGTGCGAGGGAGCGGGGAGTGTGCAGAGGTAGGCTGCAGTGAAGTGTGACAGCTGCTACAAGGTAACAAAGCCTGGCTTATTCTGGTGGAGGTTAAGGCACTGGCCTCATACTTTCTCATGCGTTATCTCCCCTCTATTACCTGATCTCTCAGGCAGGATTTCCACTGGGGTGTTACACTGGACTGCAGGGAGCGGGGACAGGACAGGTGTGTGTGCAACAGCTCCAGAGGCAAACAAATGCTGTTGTTCTATTAAAGTACAGGACTACTTCTAAATATGAACCTTTTACTTCATCTGTTATCTGTTGGTGGCCAAAATAATTTTAACTGTGAGTAAAAACAAAAAAAAGTACTGCTCCCATGTTGAGGGTAGTTCTCAGCACAGCAGCCACAGGCAGCTATAGTTGTCTCCAGAAACACGGCAGTGGGGCTCGTTATGAGCAGGCTGCTGGAAGGTGACACTTCTGAGAAGATCTGCAGACCTTCCAAGCTTGCCGGGAGGTTCTGTGGGGCCTGGAGCACTGTCCCAAGCGCCAGTCTTCTCCAGGGTGCTTAAACAAAGCTGACTTGGTGGCAGCAACATGCCTGGGGTAGGTTCAGGGCGCTGGTTGAAGTCCTGGCAAGCCTGCGAGCTTGCTTTGGCAGCTCTGAAGATATCTGGGGTGGGTGTGCTCTGACCAGGAGAGCAGGGCAGTTGGGGGTGTCAGCGGTTCTGGGGAGATGCCGTGGCAGGGTCTGTAGAGAGCAGCTGGAAGCCAGTGGCAGCCACGGGACTGGCTCCAGGAGCCGAAGGGAACTTCCCAAGGCTCTGTGCGGCGGCTGGAGCTGAGCTCAGGACTTGGCTGTCCTTCTCCCTTCGCTGTCAGGAGAGTTGCTTGAAGGCGTATACAGCAAAAGGAACAGGTTTTGTTCTCATACAAGAGCATGTGTCAGCTGAATCAGTGTGGTGATGATCTTGGGTGAAGGTGTATGTGGTTAATTAGGGAATGTCTTGTGAGTGCATGGTGTTAATTTTTCTTATGTCCTCAATTTATTGGCAAATGTATGTTGTAGGCAGTTACAAAGACTCGCTCATTGCATTTCCCAATGTTTGGAGACCTCTGGGTTGCAGTTCAGGTCAGTGTGAGTGCCTTGAGAATTTAAGCTGTACCTTCATTGTTCTCAGCACAGTCTTATATCCTGCACTTCTGTCCCAGCAGTCACAGACTATTTACTTGAGCTACTTTTGAACCTAGTGAGCTAGACTGTGGGGGCAGCTTCTCCGAGCTGGTATGAACCTCGGTGTGGACTGCAGACCTACCAGAGTGACGGGTAAACGATTTAGTGATTTGATTCAGGCTGAGGTCAGTGCCCCTGTGGAAGCACTTTTAATGCTAATACAGATACATCGTGACATTGGTCATGCCAATGAAGTCTTAAGACTTTACCTTAAAGCTTAAGACGATGGTGATGCTAATTCCACAGTACTTATTTCCAGTTGCTCTGTGTTTCTGGCTGTTGCCAAAAGTAATTAAATTTCCTTGCACTGGTTTGAAATGGAGTAAACATTTTCTCTCAAATCCGAGCTGTGTGGAAATGGTTTCTTCATCAGGTGGTCACTCAGATAACCCTGTTTGATCTGTAGTAAGACTTTGGCACGGGGTGTGAGTGCGCTGAGGTCAGGCAGTGTGCTGCTGTGGCCTGGGTGACGGTGTATCTGAGGTGGGCTAGAGGCACTTGGCACTTGCCTGTGCTGGAAACTTTTTCTGCTGTCCTGTACTGGTGGACACTTGTCATCTCATTTGCTGGGTGGAAATTCAGAGTCTGTTCTAGTGAGCCAGCCTGGTTTAGTATGTCAGTTCGTGCAGACTCTGAAGGTGTTGTAATCTGACTGTAAGTCTGATAGTATTTAAAGTTTTAAAGTTTTATTTTTAAATTTTTACGTTTTTTAATGTTTATTTTTAAAATTTTTTTTTGTTTTTTTTTAAACTTATCTAATGGTCCTCAAGGTTGACACAGTGATGATTCTCAGTACTTTCCTGTCATGATTTAGTGTAAGGAGGGAAATGTGGTAGGAACCTCCTTCTCCACAACCAAGAACACTTGTGTATTGTCTTTGTGCTGTAGCAGGAGCCACTCGACATTTCCCTCTGTTTTTCAAAATGTGATTTAATCCTCCAGATACGTATTTTACTCTTCAGACAGACTGGTGCTTGTTCCTCACAGAGTGGTGGTTCACTGGTTTTGGCTGTGCTCCCTTCCTAGGGTACAGTGCCTTGTGCTGTTGCTTGCCTGGTGCCTGTGCAGACCTTGCTCTGCTCCAGCAGTTAGATTCGGGCATGCACAGGATGAGCTGACGCTAAAGTAACGAGAATAAAGGTGAAGAAAACGCTACTGCATGTGTGAGCTCTAGTTGTTCTGAGTAGCAAAAAGCTAGCAACCCCAGGGGGAAAAAATACCATATATTAAAAATGACAGCAGTCATCTTAAAACTGTGCAGAGAGCAGCAAGCTGCGGGTCGTGCTGGAGGACTGTGGGGTCTCCTTTGTAGCGGGGGGCTGGCTCGCGTTCCCGGGGCAGCGTGTCACAGTTCAGTGAGGGTTTTGCGAGCGGGGCGGTGTGGGCTAGAGGTTGCAGTGGCTCGCTGGCACGGCTGGTGGACGCTGCGGAGCCAGCGTGGTCCCGGGGGCTCCGCGACGCTGGGCTGTGGCAGCTCAGAGTGCTCCCGAATGGAGTAAAGGCTGGGCCCGACTCATTGCACATTTAGTGCTGGATGTCTTATCTGAAACAGCCAGTTATCTACCCTGTACTTTGGAGAGACCACATGAAAATAGTAAATTAGAGCCAGACTCTCCCTAGTGATAAAGTTCATCTGTAAAAGCCTAATGACCCTGGAAGCATTTTCTGAGCCGTATGATGGGGCTCAGGTTCTGCGTTGCCTCGTTCAGAGCCTCTGCTTGATCTGGAACGGTGGTGTAGAGGGGGTTTGTATTCCTCAGCTCTCCCAATAAACTTTTATTCTGTGTTCTGGGAGGAAGCAGGAGGAGCGTAAAGACAAGAGTTCAGCACTGTAGGTGATGTTTGGTGTGTACAGTTATGGGTTGCTGGAGGAGGAGGGTGGCTGACGCCTCTTGTCGCAGCGTGTGATGCAGTCTGTGCCGCATCCCTGTCAGAACGCCACGGGCCGAGCCCTGCCGCCTGCTAGTTACTTCAGTGTGGGACCTTCCTTGGGTAGCCAGCTCTGTGACCTGCCCTACTGTTTTCTAAGGGAGCTGTAATTGCCTGAAGACCATTTCCCTTTTCAGCTAGTCATCACAGGTAGGGATTGACAGATGTTCACGGAGCATCTATGGGCTTTTGATCTTCATCTCCAATAGAACAAAAAAAATAAAACTCGATCACTGTAGCAAAGTTTGAGAACCTCTTTTCAGCTTCAGTATCTCCAAAGCCCCAGAAATTCTCCTGGATTTCATTTCCATCTGACATTGGGACAGCTGCCAGTCTGCTAAAAAGCTATTTTAAGATTGCCCACGTTTCTACTGTACACGGAGGGCCTCGTTTGCTTGGCGTTTTTCTGAGCTGCTGACCCAAGTGCCCGTCTCTGGCCACCAGTTTTTAAATTGGCTTCCTGAGAAAGCTGAGCTCCCTATAGATCGTTTGTGAGCTTAATCCACTGATGAAACCACAGTGCTGCGTGCGTGCCTTGGAGAGTAGGCAAAAGGCTTTTTAACCTGCCAGGTCTATGTGTGCTGGGTGACGAGTTGGGAGAGCACACACACAAGCCCTTTTTTTTTCAACACAGAATCCTAGAAAGTGCATTGAGACGCTGGGCACCACAGGCTCTGAGGTGTTTGGCTTTGGTGGAATGTGGTGCCAGTCACCCTAGATATTTTACTTTTTTAATAACAACATTTGAAATTACTTGGAGCACCAGCGTGAGGGTCTGTAGGTCCTGACATGCTTATTGGGCTCTTTCAGGAATGATAAAACCATGCAAAGTGTGTGGTAAGCCTGTTAAAAACCACAATGCAGCCCTTAAGTTTTGTACATTTGCTGGTAGAAACCCCAGCTTTGTAGCAGTCAGTATTATAAAAGCATTATAAAAGATGGCCTTTTGGTAAGTGAATTTATTTCTCGTCATTTCAGCTTGAGCATCTGCAAAACAACTGTAGTTCTTACTTTGTGGAATGGTAATATGAGTCAATTAAGTTTGGGTGGAAAAAGTGGTTCCTGTGACAGTAAGTGCTATTCTGTTGTTTAGTGGCTGCCTGACACTGGTGTTAACTTTTAAAAGATTTTAGTGCTTCTTAGACAGGTAGGTCATGTATTCTCTCTTTCTGCGCAGAAATGCTGTTGCACTGACACGGTTAATTAATGACCCCTTGTTTGTCTCTCACCAGGTATTGTGGAGGACTATAAACCACCGTTCTATGACTTGGTTCCAAACGACCCCAGTTTTGAAGACATGAGAAAAGTGGTCTGTGTAGATCAGCAAAGGCCGAACATTCCCAACAGATGGTTCTCAGACCCTGTAAGTGGGTGTGCCTGGGGGTGCTTTGCAGAAGATACGAGCTGACCTTTCTTTCAAAATAAAATCATGGAAGTTATTTTCAGTTATCACTTGAAATTTAAACGATCTCAGTACTCTGTCAGGAGCATTACCTGTACAGCTTTCAGAAACACGCTGCATGGACCTTTATGTTGGAGCAGGAAGACAATGCAGTGAGCAAACCTAGGACTGTTAAGGCTCAGCTATTCACAGATTAGCCTTTCGGTAGCATGATTTAATAATAATTATTTTAAAGCTGCTTTTCTGATGTTGTTACTCTCCCTCCAAGGAAAAATTTCTTTAAGGGGAAGGTAGCCCGTGTAGGACTTTCTGTGGCTTGCAACCATGTGGATTTAGAACAGAATTTTGGTCTCTCTTCTACCTGCAGGATAAGGGACTGTAGTTGTTTTTGAAAGGCTGGTGCTGAAGTTTGTTTTTCTCCATCAGAACCATTCTGGACTCTCCAGGGTGACCAGCTCTCTTGTTCCCTACTGCTGAAGCTGCAGGGGTGGGTTTGAGTCTGCCCGGCTGGTTCGGGCCAGCCCAGAGAGAGGTCCCAGCTCCGAGGCTGTGGCTGCAGAGCCGTGAGCTGTGTTGCTGTGCCAGCTGGCTGCGGGTCCCTACTGCTTGAACCTGTGCTGGACGTGATGGAATCGTAGGCAGAAAATCTGTCCCTTCTCTGGCTTCCTGCCTTGGTCTTCCAGGAGTCAGTTTCGTTGTAGAGAGATTCTGTAGGGTGTTTTCTGAATTAAAAACCCCCAAACTCCACTGTTTAAAATTACGCTAGCTTGTCTCTCCAGTCAGCCCATTGTTTAGTTATTCTCTTGGTTTCACCAAGTTGTCAAACTTGGGGGTTTTTTCAACACTTGAAAGCTCTATATTTGGTAGATAGCAGCAAACTCTGTAGGCTCTGAAAACGGAGTATTAATAAGGCAATAAAAGCTTACTGTGTTAGCGCCTAACCCAGTCTGGGGCTTTCTTGGCTTGTGGTTTGTGCGCTTACCTGTGTGTTGTGTTTTTTATTCTTTTCCCAGACATTAACATCTCTTGCCAAACTGATGAAAGAATGCTGGTATCAAAATCCATCAGCAAGACTAACAGCCCTGCGAATCAAAAAGACTTTGACCAAAATTGACAATTCCTTAGATAAACTGAAAGCTGACTGTTGACCTTCTTCTCGTGGTGCTCTCCTGGCAGGAAGGCCTTTGTCTGGTTCGGCAGTAGGCTGGCCGGGCAGTTGATAGGATTGGTCCCCCTGTGGCTCCTTGGAGAGACAGAAGCTCTTACCAAGCCATCGTGTGGGAGGCAGCAGAACCCTACGGACCTTGCTCAGCGACCGCAACGGGCATTTCACAAACGGTCAAGCTATAAGGACTCACGCTGGATGGACTGTTGCAAAGGTAGTGGCCTGAAGGAAGACAGAGAAATCCTAAAACAAGATCAGGGCATTAAATAATGGCTTTGAACAGCTTTTTTCTTTTTTCTTTTTTTTTTTTAATTCTCCTAATCACTCCCAGGGTGAACACATGGAAGTGGTAAATTTTAATCAGCAATATTGCCTGTGCTTCTCTTCTTTATTGCACTAGGAATTCTTTGCATTCCTTACTTGCACTGTCACTGTTAATTTTAATGACATGACTTGCCAAAAATATGATTGGCTGTATACTACATTGATCTATGCCTGAATAATAGGAAATGAATTTGGTAAACTGAAAATGTAACTGTCAGATTTTAGCTGCATTTTACATGTGTACTGATGTTTACAATAATGCTGAACATTAGGAATTTCTCGTTTATACAAAACTTGCAAATTATTTATTACTAGTGCACTTGGCAGTTTTTTAAACTGTAAAATAAGTGCATAAAGTTAAAGCTTATTTTTATGTGGCCTCTTTCATGATTTCTTACACAGATGTTTTTGTAACACAATATAACCTGAAGCATAAGTTGTTTTCTGTATTATCATATTACAACTTGATAGTCACATTTTAAGTGCTTCACATTTGTAGGTGTGTGGTCTGTAACATATTTTCAGTTCAGATACGGAACATATATATAGCCATTACCCACATGACATTGTCTAGTATCTTACTGATCTAGAAAAGGAAAGCAATGGAGGAATTAACTAGAATTTTAGGTCATGAATGCTGTGGGGAAAATGCATTTTATTTCTTCTAAGCTATATAATATGCATTTAAACTCTGCCAGAAAAATAACTATTTTGTTTTAATCTACTTTTTCTATTTAGTAGTTATTTGTATAAATTAAATAGAATGTTTTCAAGTCAAACAAAAGAGTGTTTTAGTTCTCTTACTGCCTGTTAGTAACAGAGGTGTGCTAGGACAGCAGTGGGCGTCTCCAGTCGTCTGCTCGCAGGTCAGAGTGGCTCCAGGTCAGGATGGGGGGAACGCCAAGGTACAGAGGCTCTTAACAGTTGTTTCTCTGGGCATGTTTTTCCTGTGCTGAACTGGGTCCCACAACAGTACAGCAGGGAGCTGGTGTGCTCTCCTCGGAGGTGACATCAGCCGCGTTGGTGCAGAGCTGCCGGAGCGCATCTTGCAGACAGGGGTGCGTTACCCCGGCCTTACGGGCAGGAACTGGGCTTCGTGCCCACTGAAGGGTTTTCTTTGCCTGCACCTCGTGATGCTGCCATCTTCCTTGTTGTGCCAAGCAGAAGAGTAACTAGGTAGTGGCAGTGCCCTTTCACCCTTGCAAATAGTTGCTTTATTCATGGCCTTGAGATCCTCCAGGTAGTCTAAGCACCCGGGTGGTAATTAGCCCATTGGACACGTTCCCTCTCTGGGTTAAAAAATTTCTCTGAGGTTCCCTTCTGTGCTTCAAGTCTGCCAGATTCTGCTCTTCTGTTTCTCTGTAATTCTTCCTTCTCAGCTCCAGTCTTGTCCTCCTTTGGCCAAGCAGCCTGTCTTTCTCTGTGCGCTCCTCATGTGGGACTGCCAGCCAGGATGGTGGGGTGGGCACTGGGGGGGCCCAGAGGTCGCTTAATTACACTTGGTGAGGATCTGAGCAGATCCAGTGTGGCAAAAAACAGGAAAAGCAGGATCTGATTAGGTTTTTATTGTTAGTTTTTGATAGGAAGTCAGAGGCTCAGTTGCCTGAGCGTGTTCTGGTCTGCTTTGCACTGGTTTGTGTACGTGTGGCATGCTGGGCTAGCGGCTCAGTAGCCACAGCCCAGGAGGGGATGGTTCCTGCCAGGCTCGAGTGAGTCCGTCTGTTGGACTGAGGGTGCCGTAGGAATGGAGTAACCAGTGGTGACTGCAGCTGCGTTGGTGAGGGCTTTCTGGTACGGACTATTGCCCCAGGTTGCTCCATTCCCAGTGCCTGCCGCGCACACACACACATTTCTTTCCCCTGTGTTTCTCTGGTGACCAGGGGAAGCGAGGCCTGGCGGAGGCGCTGGGCTGCTGCGGCGCGGAGGGGAGCACGGCCGGGGCACGGGGCAGCGAGGGCGGCTCTGCCAGCAGGGACAGAGCCCCGGCTCGGAGCTCAGCGTGCAGCACGTGTTTCAAGGGCTGTTGTGTTTTGTATTTGGGTTTTCATGTCCCCAGCATTTCCAGTACAGGAGAGAAACGATCTGTCATGCTGATGATTAATAACAATCCTGGCCGTGTTGGCTGAATCTGCGGTGCTGTTCTTGAACGCTGACGTACGGAGTCACAGTGTCGTACCAGACACTGGGGAAGATGCTCACGTTAAATACCCCATCCCTCTCTTTGGGCTGTAGCATCTTCTGAACAGTATGGTGGACATGGAGGAACGGCGCGACTCCAGGTCGGAAACGGCTCCGTGCGCTCTGCAGCGGTTTGCTCCGCTGTCCCTGGAGGTGTGGGGACTGCAGTGCTGGGGACGGGTCTGTCGGCTGTGCCAGGAGGGGTTGGGGTGCTGCAGGGCGCGGGGCCTGCGGAGGGGAGCGCACGGTTCTCCAGGGCTGGGCTCGGGCAACCGCCGGCCTCTTCCCGGTTTGGATACGGACTTGGCTGAGGCACTTCAGCACAACTGAAACTGGAGCCTTGGCTCTCCCTGTCTGTAAAGCAGGGATAACCAACTGAAGGGTAAAAACACAAACCATAGAAACACCCCGGCAATATCCCGTTTATCCTGTGTTAGGTAAAGAGGATTATCCAGGCAAGCCTCTGGCAGGGTAGAAAAGTCTGTCCAGTGCTAGGGCCCCGCAGCGCTGGTCGATGTGCTAGGCAAGGTCATTGGCACTGGGGCTGCTGCTCGTAGCTTCCTTTGGCATATTAAACCATCCAGGGATGATTTTAAACAAAGTTCACATCCATGCCCTGCTAGGAAAGTATTGGTGGTCCAGGCTTTGACTGAACTATTTGATGTGTTAACTGATTATTATTTTTTTTTTAATTAGGTAACTATTTGGCAAACTTGAATCAAGAAAATTGAGTGGAAGATAATCATAAGAAATAGTTTCTTAGCAGTTTCTTATCCTTTGACTTGGGGTAAGTCATTCAGCACTGTGAGGATAGTCAGGGTCTGTGCTTGCAGAAATAGCAGTGTTCTGAACTGTCCTCTGGGGAACTAGAGGGTGGTGCACCCGGGAGCAGAGAAGGGAAGGCTCTGATAGCCAGGGAAGGATTATCTCTGTTATTTAATCACGTATTTAAGTGCCTGGACAGTTATAGGAGAAAATGTGTTGCTGCCTTTCCCCTCCTGGTGTCACGGCTTGGGCAGTGGGGGGAGAGTTTCCAAGTGATATACATGGAAATAACCCCCCCCACCTCCCACGCTGTTTTTCCAGCATGTTTATTAATCGATGCTCCTCTAGTACCCCCATAAAATCTAATCTTCTAAGGAGATTTTGAATACTTATATATAATCTGCTGCATTAAGGGCATCGCTGCATTTATTACTATGGAGATGGCACAGGCAGTTCCATGGTAGCAGCTGAATTATTCATGTGTCTGGCGGATTTGCAGCGCGCAGCCAGTATGGATGCAGGCTGCTGTCATTCCACAGCGCCTGGCCAGATCGGAGCCCTCATGAGAGGAGGCCCTGCACGTGGAAAATAAATAAAATGATGCGTCGGCACACAAGTAGCACTGCCTGGTTCAGCTGTCCTGTTGGTAGGTGTGACCACCTGCCAGGTGTGGGGGGAAGGGTGGGCAAAACCATAGGTACTTTAGACTGGGGTGGGCAGGTTGCTGCTTTTTGTTTGGGTTTCTTCCCTATGCAGAAGGCCTGGTTATTACTGTGAGCAGGAATATGTTGCACTTTGATAGGTGTCCTGGGGCAGCTGCCCAAAGCAGCCTGGAGCCAGCGGCTCCACTTTGTGTGGCTGCAGTGAACTCACTGAAAGCTTCCTCCCACTTGTCTGTAACTTTCCTCACGGGCCTTCCGTGCTGGAATTTTTCATGAAAAATCCATATCAAGTCTTCTACAATTTTTTGTTTACCTGGATTAAACTGTTTTAATAGGGAGGGACACGGAGGAATTATCTTCCCTGCAGGGTGAAACGTTTGCTGTGCAAAAAGATCAGCCATGGTGTAGTGGTTGGCACTGGGGAAGGGAAAGAAAGATGTTACAAGTTGCTCTTCTGTTTATGTAGAGAGAAGTTAAATCTCTCTCAAACACAGAGTACACTTTTACATTTTAAAACTAAGATTTGTGTGGGAAAAGTAAGTGTTTTATCAAATGTTGAGTTAATGATGTGCTGTGACAGGTGCTCTCACCTGGGAATAGCGTATTTGCTTTATCCCCAGTTGGAAGGAAAAAAACCCACCACACTTCCAGTGCCTGAACCAAGAGCGTGTGCCAGGACAAGCAGAGTGCAGCCCTGCATGGTTCAGGTCAGTCTTGGACCTTCTTGGTGGAAAGAGGATCCTGCGTGGTGGAGAGCTGTTTGGAGCCCGCAGAAGGGATCTGTCAAGGGTTTGGGATGTCTGTGCACGGGGTCAACCTGTCCTGCACCAGCTGGGCTGCTCGAGGTCCAGGACCGGGGTCCTTTGGTGTGTCGTGTTACAGACCATCGTTGCCAAAGTGCCTGCCAGCTCTCAGGCTGGGGAGACCTAGTTGTAGGGTTTTTTCTTTTTAAAAAAAAAAGAAGGGTGTCCCCTGTTCCACCGCAGTCACTGCATGCGTTGCTCTGTGTGTAGGGGTGTCTTTCCCCGCAGCGTGTGTAAACCTCGGGGTGTAGCTCTGGCAGAGCAGCACGAGGGCTGGTGTCCCCGTCCTCGCCTCCAGTCAGGCGTAGATCCTTGGGAGTCCCTGCGCCTACAGATCTCATAAATATTGCCACTTGTTCTTGACCAAGCTGTCCCTACCTTCTCGCCGAGCCTGGGCAGGCAGCGCTGCCGGGAGGCCCGTGGATGTCCCTGCTCAGCCTGAGGGGGTGGGCCGAGCGGTGTCCCCAGACAGAGGGAGGACGTGTCCTGTGGTGCCGGTGACCAAAAAGCCGCCCCGTCCTCCTCCCGGCCAGGCAGTCGCCTCCTGGGGGGTTCAGAGCATGCTGAGAGTTCTGTCCCAGGGTTTGTCATCTTTGTGAGCTGCATGAGAGAGGGAGCAGCTGACTTGCAGCTGATGTGAGGTGGATTTTAAAAATTATGTAACATCAATAATTACTAATTTGTCTTTCCAACTGCAGTCCCCACCAAAATGCTGGCCGCCTTTCCCAGTGCAGCAACAGAACGTTTCACTGTCCTGAAGCCCTGAACTCCTCAAATCAGCAACGTTCAGATCCTGGCATCAGTTTTAGCAGCTCCATGTGTGTGTTACTATGCTAGAATCTGTTCCTTTCAAAAAACAAAAAGCTGATGCTGCAGTCAGCTTCAACACCTGTATTTTTCTTTTTTCTGTAGGCATCTTGGAGAGCTTGAAAATTTTTTTTTTTGTAGCTTTCACAGCACATGGAAGGAGCCAACACACTCTGACCTGTTTAACTGTGGTGAGGCAGTACTTGAGGAAAGGGAGAAGGAGGTCACGGTGCTGCACTGCTTTCAGGTCTGTTCCTAAGTTAGTGCTGCACTTCACGGTGCTGCTTTCTACGATTTAAAGATACTGGAGTGCCTTAGTGGAGTACGGCTGCAATTTCCTTCTCTTGTCGGTGTAGAAGTGACAAATCAAGATCTAACCCCAGGGAGTCGCTTTTACCTGGTTTCTGTGTTTTTCTAACCACTTAACCGCAGTGAGAGCTTCTAATCACACTGTGCTAACCGGGTGGGAGCGCTGAGAGCCGAGCTGCAGGCTCGCCCTGCCAAGGGCCTTTGGTCCGGGCCTTGGGGTGTGCGACCCTGGGAGCTGTGGCTGTTGTTGGAAATGGGGTGGGTGACAGGACTGCGCTCTCTATGGAGAGCTGTGCCAGAAGGAAATCGAACTGAGGTAGGCCAGGGACTTCTTTGTTAAAGACATTAAAACCTGCGGTCAACTTGTTCTTTTGATCTTAAAAAATCATGACACACTTGGCTGAAGCTTGATGGCGGTTGCTACCTAGGTTTAAGGACTCTGTACTCTTCCCCATACATCTCTGCAACAGTCTTCTCTATTCCTCACACCCAAAAAACCCCCTACCCCAAATATCATCAATATTTCAGATTCACGATATCAATCTCTCTCATTCTTGGAATGTTCTCCTGGAAAACCTGGAGCCTCAGAATTGCAAAACCTACCAAAGGAGGGGAGAGGGGGACGGGGCGGTGAGCTGTTGGATGCTAGTCAGGGATTTTGTTCTGAAAAGTTGCAAAAATAGGTACTGTATTACATTGTCTGCCTTTAATAGGGAACATATCTTTAACATAAGTGCTAAAAAGGAGGAAACGGAAAGAGCAGTTTATAAGAATAGGGGAAATGCTAGCAAAGAAAAACTTACCATAACTCAGTGTACGAAGGAGGGAGAAATAATGCCTTTTGTCTACGCATTAATTATTGTTTGATTATTTACTCTATGTGGATCTTGCAGTCTTTAATGCATGGAGGTAAAAATAGCTTAATACTTGTGATACAGTTGAGCCGTTTAAGAGGAGTGGAACAGAAGCAGTGGTGTTCTCTGACAGGAGTTCAAGCGCTGGGCGCAGGCTCAGGCAGCGTAGTGCCTGAACTCTGCAGCAGCTGATCGATACCGTGGCTGGAGTTCCAGTGGTTGTGTTTCAACTTGTGTTGAAAACAAGCTGGAAACTGGCAAATCTACTATGTCAGTTCTCTTGTAATGAGATTCTGTGTGAATTTAAAATACATGACTACCCATCTTCATTAGGAGAAAGAACATTGATAACAGTAAAAGAAAAAAAAGTAGTGTTTCTAATTGCTCACTGAAATGAGATAATCTTAAATTGCATTTTCTCTGCAAGCACCTTTTTTAAAAATGGCCTGAGAAACTTAACAGAGTTCAATATTGTTAGTGTCTTCTGCTCTGTTTTATAAGAATCTTAAATTAAATGGGAGGCCTTTAGGGAAGGGGCTGTAGCCCTCTCCTGTGCTCCTACCCCTTGTTCCTTTGGCCGTTACCAGCGGATGGTTCAGTTTTCCTTTTGCTGTTCTTGGTGACTCTCCTCTCGTCCCGCTCCCCTGGGAGGTGGCTTCAAAATGGGCCACCAGGACATAACTCCCCCAGAAAATGCCTTGAGTAGGCCCCGATGCCCAGCACACCCTGGTGCCCAGCACACCCCGAGCTGATCCAGAGCCCGGGGCTGGTGTTACGAAGTGATGGGAAGCCTGAAGCAGGCGGTTTTGTCCACACCTGTGTAAAGCTGAGAGGGGAGGACACCGTTCCAGGAGCGCCTCGAGCAACTGCCCTCCTCCGAGCAGCGGCCCCTCTGCTTGTGCTTTTCACTGGTGATAATGGACAGAAGGTCAAGTCAGGCACGAAGCAGAGCACAGGCTAAACAGCCGGCCTGGGCTTAGCTTACGCTTCACGCTGTAGAAGGAGCGACAAGGAGCCAGGACCAAGCGCCCGAGTCGCACCTTTGTCCTGCTCGGGCTCAGCCGCCGTCTCGCCTGCAGCGACGGCTGCCTTGGCGCTGGGGGCATCGCCGGGAGGAGGAGGAGGAGGAGGAGGAGGAGGAGGAGGAGGCGTGTCAGCGCTGGGGTGGCGAGAGGGGAGGACACTGCCAGTCACCCCAGAAAGGCAGGATGACCGCCAGGTAAGGAGCGGGGCGGGCAGTCCCATTAGAGCGTGAACTCTCTAATTACACTAATGCTCACTCTTTGGACACTTCTTGCGTCTGAATGATGCTAAAATGTTTCCAAGACATTGCGTTATTTCCTTCCTCATCAAAAAGCACCCACTCAAATTAATTTTGAGGTTTTCAGTAGATTTATGGGCTACTGTTTAATAGATGTCAGAGCCGTGGAAAGCAGCATCTGGGGGAGTTGTGTGTGACTGAAGAATTGTAAAATGATTCTTGAAACAGTTTGGGAATTTCTTGACTCTTTTTCTAATTGCTGTGGTCAACAATATAATGTTTTTGCAGGAATGTATCATAATGATGGCAGTTTTTGGAAGGTTTCGTGGCATTTCTGGATGAGCAGAGTGGGAGACACTGCAAGGCAGCTCCATCGTGAGGACACTGCGGAGGAGCAAGGTGAGTGGTAACTACCGACTTGCTGGCTGTTCTGGGATGTCTGTGGATCTCCTTTTGTTTTGCTTGCACAAGATTTCAGGAGGTCTTAGTCTTGTCCTGATGTGGAGCAAAACAAATTACAAAACAGAATTCTTGTTTTCCAGCCAACCCTAGAAGTACTTCCAGTTGGCAAATGTTTTTATGGTGTTACCCGTTTCCAAAGACTCTTAAATCCCCAGGATACGCTATTTCTGTCCTACTATGAACCATGCCATGCAAACATGGAACTTGGGAGCACATTTGCCTCACAATAGCCTCAAAGGGTGTTGAGGTTTTTTTCCTCCATCCCTTGTTTTGTTGTTCTTTTGTCACTGGTGTTGGTGTGTCAAAGGCCTGGTGAGGGTTAGAGACCAAGGGTGAAAGCTCCGTGGCCATGCATAACTGGGGACCCAAACCTGCAAATCACTGAATGCTCTAGAAACACAGCAAGGTGGGAGTAACTGGCTCTCCCCCCACCCCTCTCTGCCCTCAGGTGTGCTTTGTAGTACTCCCCAAGGGGCTGTTTCAACCCGTGGCCCGTTAGTACAGGCGCGGGCGCTGTCAGCAGGAGCTGCTCCTGGCACTGCGAGCGAACCCCGGCCGGTGGCATTGGGAGGTGGCAGGAGGAGGGAGGGCACTCGCTGCTCTTCGTTCTTCCTTCTGCACTAATGAAAACAAACGTGGAGAATGTTACTTTCAAATTACAGAAGCTCAATTTAAACTCAGGTAGTTGTATTTTCTACTCTTACTGCATTTCATTTCACCAAATTCACGGCTGTAGAGTTAAGCAACATGGGCAATCTCTGAAGAAAACAAGAAAAGGCCAATGTTCACAGCACAAGCTTTGAAAAGGCACTGAAGCATTTATGCAGCTGCTTTAACAAGAGGCTTTATTATGTATTGTAGTAACCTCAGGCACTTCCTAAACAGCAGCTGAGTTGAGGGCCGGAGGCAAACAAATAGATCGAAGTTGAGAGAAGGGTTGAGAGAATACCGATGGGTTCGGTGGGTTTTGTTTTAAACTCAAATTTCAAAACAATTTTAAAATGTAAGCAGCTTGTAATAATGTATTAATAATAGTTACACTGATAATGCCATTTATTTACATGAAGCCTATTGAAGAAGGAGGTGAGAACCTGACAGACAATTTGAAATGCTTTGTTCCAGATTTCACAGGCATCATATAATACAGAACACAATAGCATATGTAGTGCCCAGACAATTAGTTTTTAATGGACTAGATGGAAACAAAAGGTCTCAAGTGTGTTTTGAAGACACCCAGCATCATCAGTATTAAATCAGGCGAAGGGGGCCTTGTTTAAAATAAGTGACACTGACAGCGTTGCCACCTGAGGTGCAACAAAGTGGGACAGAGCATTTGACCTGGTAGGTGTGATAGAGCAATAGGACTGGTATTCTGACATGCTACTTCCCTTTCATAAATACAAATATAAACGAGGGGGGAAATGGAAACACTTGTCAGAGATTTAAATACACTGCCAGTATCTGCATTTGAAACGATACAGATTGATTTGTGTCAACGAGCCTTAAAACTTATAATAGATATGAGTTGAGGTCCCACATAGAATCCTCCAGCTTTGGCACGTGCATATCTGCAACAGTGCTTTTCATAAACAAGTCTTCAGTCACTGGAGTTATTCAGTCGATCAGCCCATTGCCCTACTAGCATTCTTATATATATGGGGGATATATCTCTCTATAGATATATAGGATTCTCATATATATAAAAATATATATATGGCTTGTGTCTGCAAACTGGTAGTTAGTTGGTGTTTAAACTTGCCTTTTGTTGGTGAAACGTTTGTTCAAAACAGAACAAGCGTAGTCCAGAGCAGCGGGGCGGGGTCTTGCCTGGTGCCAGCTCTAGAGAGGACTTTCCCACCCCCCTGCTCTCCTCGCTGTCGTATCTGCCAGGGGATTAGGCCTCCTGTCCCAGACCAGAGTTCTTACTTGGGCCACAAGTACCAGTTATTTGCCAGTTACTGGGTGTCTGGCATCTTTTCCTGAGCTCAGCAAACCTCTTCTAAGATGGAGCCCTCTCTGCTGAAGTCCCTGAGCAGCGACTGGATGCCCCCAGCCTTTGGCCATGTGGTGGTCACTGTTCACTGACTGGTTTGAAATCCCTTGGGATGAGCTGTGCTAATTAACAGGTGTATCAATTTTGTCATGGTATTTCACAACATGCATGGTACAAATAAAGCCAGAGTTTTCAAACCATGTATATATAAATTGTGTAAAATAATACATATAATGTAATCTCTTGGTGGGGGTTGGATAGATGCAACCTATATTCCTATGTGTCCAAACTGGTGGGTGTTACACTCTGATGGATAAATTCTCTCCAGTTTGGGTGGAGCTTTTGCTGTCTGCTTTAGTGGAACAAGATTTGAAGTAGGTATTTCACTGAAACTTTCTTGCCTTAACACATCATCAGTGTTCTGTCATAACTCAAATCAAAAAAAGACAGACTTGTTGGTTTATCCGCTCCTAAAATCTATCCATTGCTTTTATTAAGTTTTTTATGTAATTTGTCAGCAGTGTATTAAAAGTGACTTACCACCTCTTGTGCAGGGTTCTGTGGCGCTGACGTTATAGATGTTACCTTGGAACAAATTGGTATCGTGATGGAAGAGGAAATACAATTTCTAGCAAACAACTTTCATTGGCACAATTTTCAACTTTTTGCATCCTTGACTGTAGTTGGCAACAGCCCCCACCATGTGAGCTTCTCTGAGCAATGGGGCACTTGGAAAGAAAATAGAGCACTCGCCTCACTTCCAGCAGGTTCTGAGCAAGGAGGAATAGAGGGAGGGGTCTTCTCAAACAGTTACACTCCCCCTGCTCTTCCACAAAACCCGCTGAGGAGCAGTGCCTGACAGTGGCATCGTGGGATGCGTTTCTGTCCTCCGAGGTGTGTTGGTGGGGCATGTCTGGGCTTCTTGTGTTTGTTTTTTTAAAAAAATATTTTTTTTTTAAAGAAGTTCTAATTTTACTGTGAGCAGGATTTCTTATGCGAGCGCTTCCTTTTCAAAATTATTTTGGTTTTAGTTATTGTCCACTTGTGTCTGCTGCTCCTGATGCAACTCTGCCCATCTGGGTCTCGTCAAGACCTGAAGATAAAAATGTTCTGAAATGGAGTATATTCAGGTGAGTGATAATTTTCTGTGAATCTCCTCAGCCGAAAAATGTTATATTGAGCTGGGGATAGAAGATTGCTGGGCAAAAGGAAAAAAAGTTGAGATGAGAACTGTCGTAGAAAATAGGAAGCCTGGAGGGGGGTAAGGTTTCTATTTGTCATCTTCAATTTCAGGCAAGGTTGTGCTGCTCAAGAATTGTCCTGGGTTCGCTCCTCCATGAAATACCCGGGAGGGTAGGATCACCCTGGTTAGGGACAGGATTATCCTGGTTAGGGACAGGACATCTGAGGACAGAACAACCACACTTGCATGCTTTTACAGTGGTTCCTTCGGATCTGCTGCTGTCTCACTGCATCGTCATCATCATCACCGGCTGCTCCTGGGGTGACAGACCCCACACTAGTGTGATTCCCTTTGCTGGCTGCAAACAATCCCGTGTGATCTCTGTGTAAGCTGCTGTCTTTGTATGGCAAGAGTGCAAGGGTACCAGTTCAGAGATGCCTTGCAGCCTAAATACAAAGGGAATGTTGCAAAAAAGGGTAAAAGTCGGCTGGATTTAAAAACTGACACTAGACAACGATAGAGCATCACTCACACCACCTCGTGCCCCCAAATCCCTTGGCAGACCTGGGAAACCCTCCTTCCACACCTGAGCAAGGTACTCTGTGAGGATGAAGGGTCTGGCTTTTAAACTGACTTCTTGAGTTTATAATAATGGGACACAGAGCTAGTCATGTGGTTCCTCATCAGTAACAAACCACGGAGCCATCCTGTTGTACTGATAGAGTTGGAAAACAATCTGGTAATCATTATGCATCATCTCAGCCTGAAGGTTTTGGTTAGACTTGGTCCAAACAAAAAAAATGAAGTTATTGATTGATAGAGGTGCCATCAGATTTAGAATTCTGAGAAGTTATGTAGAACTTGGCAACTGAATAACATACCAAAACTCTGGAGTAATAAGCCACTTCATGCTCTTATCTCTGTGACTGAGTGCCACAACCCAAACCACTGTCTGGTTGTGAATAATTTATATATAATAATATATATCTATAAAAATTTATCCTTTATGAATTTCTAGGGTCCTCATTATATATGTTTGCTTGAAATTGTATTCTAGAGCAGCCCTCATTTTTTGGAAGGAGTAGAGATTTGATTAGAGTTTTCTATCTAATCATATATTAATTGTAGGTGGCATTTCTGGGGCTAGATTTGTTTACAAGATGCCTCTTGGTATCAGTGAGTAAACTCATGCACAAATGTGATTAGGGTTGGTGGGGAAGGGTGGAATAGGAAGGAAGGGATTAAGGTTGCCACAATACATAATTAAAATGGCAGATTTATTGTGGGAGAGTTTCATCATTTCAATATTTATATATTAAGGATTCTCAAGAAAAATTGCAGTTATGATAGTGGATGTGAGAAAGGAAGGAGATACTAAAAAAACCAAAATAAATACCCAAACCCAAAAGCCAGGATGTAGAACAAAATAATGCTTGAAAAACCCCTCAGTATCTGTATTATTCAACAAATAATGTAGATGCAGCTAAAAAACTGTTACAATGGGGAAGGGGGGTCAGGAAGAGAAATTAGACTGACATTTTCATGAAGTTTTAAATGAAAACTAGGGTTCTCCATTGTCCTGTCCAGATGGTTTGGTAGCTGCTCTGTATTTGTGTGATGGAAGTGCAAGGGTTAATGATACCAAGCTCAGAGAAGTATGCCCAGTACAAATTCATGTAATTTGTTGATGGTACAATCAAGACAAGTGTTTTTAGCTATTTATAACCTGAGCTTCCATTGACTTCAATGCAAGGTCAGGCACTTTGCCTTTCTGAAAATCAAACTAAAAAACATTAACATTCACAAATTTTACTTAATAAAAACCATGGTATGCTGAGGACAAACTAATTAGGATGAATGGAGTCTGATTTTGGCATTGCTGATGAGAACATGGAGCGTGGCTCTTCCACTGTGCTGCACTTCGGGGGAATTACCAGAGCGAGCAAGCCAGGCTGTTACCAGCGGGGCAGGCAGGAGGAGAGGGCAGCACTAATTAGGAGCTGGTAATTAGCATTCCCTTTCTCCCTTCCAGGGCCACGCTCCCAGGATGGGGAAGAACCCGTGTACACGCTTCAGCCGCACCAGGAAGGGCTTTGGGAGTCTGGGTGGGTGCTCCCAGCGCCAGGGAAGAGATGAGTTTGGCTCCTTCGCCTGCTCGGAAGTAAGTTTACACAATAGTTTATGCAAAGGCTGCGAGGTCCAGGGACAGGGTAGAGAAAGGGTGTGTGGGAAATCGCGGGGCTCTGCTCCATACCTGCACCCGGAGGGAGAAAGTGTGGAATGTTCTTCCTGCTGCTCCCCTTGAGGGCTTGTAATGCAGGTGGAAAACTGGAGAACAAATGCCTTTCCCTTTTATTTGTGTAGTGAGATGAAAGGTACATTTGGGGGTGCTATTAAAATAAATAGCTAACTGTTATTTTATCAGAAATGTTTATTTAAAAACAGAGTGGATGATTTATTAAGAACTGTTTTTTGCAAGTATGTGTGCTGCAAACTTCCTTCTATAAACCTTGGTTCTCATTCTTGACAAGCAGAGGAGATCTGTTTCCTTTATTTCTGTAAAAGGTGAGCGCTTGTGTTTTACAGAGTGGTTTTTTTTGAACTGAAGAATAACCTTAACTACTTTAATTGAATAATTCATAATTCTGTCTTCCTTCAATCAAAGAAGCAGAAGCAATAATTACATGCTGTGAGCCAGAGGTGAGTGAATGAGATGTAACTACACTTTCTAGTAGCAGTGAGCAAATAACGTAGATGATTTGTAGGTCTTCAGAAGGAGAGAGAGAAAACTCGCCGAGAGCAGCGTTACGTTTATCTAGCTCTGTCTGGAGGGAGAGCAGTGGCTGGATGTGGGTGAGGATTCTGACCTGCTCTCGTGGCATTCCCGCGCGCGGGCTGGATCTACGGGGAAGCACTGTCAGGCTTGAGAGGTACCTGGGAAGCTGCAGTCAGGGAGCACTTACCCACTCTGAGCCTTTGGAAGGGAAGGAGTTGCAAATTTTTCCTCTTATTTCATTGCTTTGATACACACAAACCTGCATTTCTTTTAATTGGATCTTGGCATGTATTTTCCAATCACTCTCCACTATATATAAAGCAGTAGGGTGTATAACATGCTGCTGTTATTTCAGTGTGATCTTACATGTACCTATAGTGCCTGCTATGAAATAGTCAACATGTTGGGCCTGACCCTAGTGATGTTGTAATTCCCGTTGCGTTTAACCTATGATGGGTCACGTGGAAGTCCTGAATACTTCCCTGGATATGTTTAGATGACAATTGGTTAAAAAAAAACCAGCTTTTTTTGGGGGCTTATTTAATGGCTGATGCTTCCATCACTGATTTTACTTTTACACAACTGGGTGCTCCTCCTCTGCCATATTTTAAAAGGATTTAGTTGGATCTGTGTAGCTTTCCCTGTGGAGGAGGCCCCATGGCTCCAGCTCCTGGTCAGCAGGGATGATGCTCGCCGGGTGCCCCAGCCCAGCGGGACGGAGCGGGAGTGTCAGCACCTCTGTGCACGTCGTATTTGCCACGATATTTGGGTCTGCACCCCCCAGCATTGGACTCTTAATTGAACCCAGTCCTGGATTAATTTTCTCATGTTAGCAGCAAAGCATCAGAATGCATTGAATTCCCAGATCCCAGGGCCTTGCTGAAGCTCCCTGGCTGGAGTTGCCTCGGACAAGGCACCTGGGAGGACAGTGGCTCAGCTCTGGCGGTGCGTGGGACCAGCCTGGGGGGCAGTGGGAGCTCAGCTGGGACCCTGCGGCCAGGAAACCTCTGGGATTGGGAGCTGGGAAGGACCTCGCCAATATGGCTGGTGCTGTGACCCTCAATAAATACTTAAGGAAAAGTGCATGAATAAAACCAACAAATAGTGATGATTTTTTTTCCCCCCCTCCAGGCATTTTGATCCCACTGTGGAACCTCTGCCAGCGCATTTGGAAATACCGGGTAGAACAAGGTAGGCTGCAAAAGGCTGACTTGACAAATGTCACCAACTTCAGTATTCAAAAAAACTGGAAAAAGATTGCTGCTGGGAATGACTGTCTGGGGAAGTCTAAACGGCTTAATAGAGATGTCATCATCATCATGGAGTGTTGCATGGTGGTAAGAACAACCCAGGGCTGCCTCAAACCATGTGTGGGAAACGGGGAGCAGGCTGGTCGCTTTACTTTAAAATACAGAGAGCTGGAGCATGTGCAACACCTCCCCAGAGATGGTTCAGACCACCCCGGCTGCTCCGCTGACACCTTTAGAATAGAGTTGACTGAACTTTGGTTGATTTTTCTGCTGTGTGTACCCCCGTGGCGTCTGGGTGACAGGGGCACACGCTGGCTTCGGCCCGGCCCGGTGGTTGTGGTGGGGGGGAGCTGTTGGGCTGGACGGGGCGGGGGGCTCGGCGGGGAACGGATCGGAACAGATCCTGCAGAAACGGTTCAGAATTGTGCGGTTTGTGCAAAATTTGGCCCAGCCCGGTGCCGCAACCAGGGGCGAGAGGCTGAAAGAGCGCTAGTGGGTATGGGGGGAAACAAGAGATAAAAGCGGGGGGCAGTGGGTGGTCTGCGGTTAAAGCCACCTTCGGGGGTGCCGGGGGCGGGCCCTGCCCGGGCGGGGCAGGTGAGGGCGTGGCCGCCGGGGCCCCGCCCCCCGCCCCCCCTCCCCTATAGCCGCGGGGCGGCGGGGCCG
>ML997604.1:664117-748102 GCA_010365825.1 Otus sunia
CGCGTCCCCCGGGGCTGGGCGCTGGCGGTTGTGGCAGGGTGGGTCCCCGGGGGGTGTTGTCGTGCCCCCTCCCGGCCCCGCCGTCCGCGTTCTTCCAGCACAGGTGGTTCTCTGGTGCAGCCGGGGGTATGAAACGTTCCTTCCCCTCAGCCCTCCCTTCAGAAACCAAACCTGTGCTCTCAAATAACGCTCCGTTAACCTGCAGTCTGAATTAGGACATTTTACAATTTTTCTGTTAGGTTTACCCCAGTTTACTCGTCTCTTGGTGCTTTCACCGCAGGAGTTTCTCGGTGGGACGCTCGTTACGCTCCTGCCGAGGGGTGGGCACAGCCCCGAGCTGGAAGGCAGGACGGTGCCCACACCCCATCGAAGTGCTCACACAATCCCTCCTTTTGGAAAGAGAGGACTAACAAAGCTTGGCTGTTGATGTTTGAAGGAATTCTGTGTAGTGTGGTACCTCTGGTAAATCTTTGTTACCTTTGAGGGGCGTAAAATCAGAGCTCTTCTCTTTGTCTAGTTTCTCACTCTTTGAGTTTGCCGTGAAGCACAGGAGCAGGCAGCCCCTGCCACCCCCCCTCTTCCCTGGTACCAGCCTCAACCAAAGCATCACCAGCGCCGTTACTGCTCCCCTCTGGGGACCGCTGGGTGCACTAACAGATCTCACTGGCTTTGACTGTTGTTTATATAAAACAACCTTGCGTTGCTCTGCTCTCTGAAGTTGCAGTGGTGCTGTCCCCCGTGTTTCTGACCCCGTTAGTTGTGTTTTCTGAGCCTGGATCAGGTGTGGGGTGTGTGGTGCGGGACAGGCAGAGAGCCCCTTCAAGCCTCCAGCTCTTTGGAGGGGGCACCAAGGGGAGTTACATGTCCCTTGAAAGGGTCTTCAGCGCTCAAGCAGTGGTTGCTGTTGTGTGTCAGGTGTTCAGCTGTGGATCTGGTTGATGTACTCTATGACTGCTCATACCCTGCTGCAAACTGCTCTGATCACAGGGCACGACAAAGCATGCCCAGGTAAACTTCTTACCCCCTGTTCTCTGTCATGCAAGTTTGGAGATGCTGTGCTGGGCAAAGAAAGTCTCCTGAGGAGCTTCCACTGTGCCCCAGTATTCAGAAATATTTATAGCAGTAAGGGGAAGAGTATTTTGCTACTGATGTGGTGACTGGTCCTGCTGTTTCCAGTCTGATTACCTCATGTTGGCTTCTCAGGGTTGCTTGCCCCTCCTGGCTCCTGCCACCTTTCTTCTACATCACCTCCATCTGTGTTGTATTAAAGGCTTTGCATACCCTTCCACATGCTCACGGCGTCATTTCAGGGAAGCAGAGAGTGCTCAGTGTGCTGTAGCGTTTCCAAATAAACAGGAGTTGAGGGTGTGATTGCTGTAAGGAGACGTGTTACTCTGTGGTGGTGGCACATACGCCTCTTGCAGTGCTCAGCACCACGTTGTCTCGTTTGGTGTTTCCTAAGAGGGCCTTTAGACATATTCCAAGTTTGCGGGAGTTTGTTTCCTGCTTAAATGCACGTTAATCCTCCAAAAAACAAACCCCGGCAGCCGCGAGCGGCCCCTGAGGCGTGGCAGAGGTGGGTGTATGGGCGGCTGTGCGGCGGCTCGCGGGGGTCTGGGCGGCAGCGGGGGCAGCGCCGCTGGTCTGCGGGGGTGAGCGCACGCTGCTGACGGCCGGCTCTGCCGGGAGGGGGGGGCTCGGGAGGCTGCTACTGAAAAAGGATAAATACAGGAAAATAGCATAAAATTGGACTCTTGATACATGAGCGGTGCTGCGTTCAAATAACTCTGTCATCTCGTCTTTTCCATGCTGTACAATACCCTGTATTGAGTTATAAACAGTCACTGAAAATGCCCCGTGAGCCCTGAGCCTGGAGTTTTGGTGCACTCTGTTTTCTCCTCTAGAATGTAATTTGGAATAAAAGCGCGAGAAACGGGCCGGGCACGGCGATGGCTGCTGCCCGCACACGGAGCTGGGAACCAGCCCCTGCACATCTGCGTCAGCGCGTGCTGCCAGGGCTGGAGAGCCACGTTCTGCAAAAAACAGCTTTGTTCCAGCTTAATAATTTTGTTTGCTTAGTCCTTATTAACTGCTAGTACTGAAAAGCCTACATGTTGTCAAGCACCAGAAATAGGATGTTCGTGGAAAGAAGTACCGCAATAGCAAAGCAGTTGTACTTCACTAAACAATTTAATTCACTGCTATGTAACAAATCATCAGTATGATGCTATCCTTTCTGTGGGTCACTGAAGCTCTGTTTTCTTAGTTTTTAGTAAAAAGCTGTAATAATAATAAAAAGCTTTAATGAAACAACGTGGATGAGAACTGTAAGCACTTAATGGCCCAACTCCATGAGCTACCAGGGTGTCTGCCCATCATTCACACAGATAAAAGACTATCTGTGTAATTTAATTCTGCTTTTTTGGAGTAGGCTCTAGATCCTTACCAGGTGCTTGCAAATGATTATTCTGGGCTTTAATCCAGCCAGGATAGCTGAAGAGCACTGTGGGACCAAGCATGGTACGGTTGCTCCCCACATGCCAGCTGCCCCTCTCTCAGGACAGGACTGAGCTCTTTGACGTGCCTGTTGATTCAGCTGCATTTGGGTTGGAGCATCAGCCAAAGTCTGTCTCGAGTTCTGGACTACGGCATCGGGATGTCAGAGTTGTCAGCAAAAATCCCTAGAAAAAGGGGTCCTGGACATGGTGCTGAAGCCCCTCAGAGCTGTAGTCTGTTACCATATTTTTCTCTGTACCAGGTGTTGGGAGGGAGAGGCTCAGGGCTTTTTTCCATGCCTATTTTTTAGGCTAAAAACTCAGCTTCTGCCTGGTTGTGAAGGTTCTGATAACCTGGTAATTAAGGGAACTGTGACATGAAAGTGTTGAGCAGTGAGCAGATGATAGGGAAGAGATACTTAGCTAATAACTCCATCCCAGTTCAAAAATGCAATTTCTTCTCTACCTCAAGTGCTGTTAGTTCTGAATTATCCTGGATTGTCTCTAGCTATCACACAGAGAACAAAGTCCTAATTAAAGCCCCAGTTGGATGCCTAAATTTAGATGCTGTGAATACCTGTCGAGGCGGGGGATACCCCCCCCAGCAGTTTTGGACACGTGTAGATGAATCTGGGCACATGCCCATTGCTCTGGTGGAGGCTGGCAGGTTTTGTCACGTTAGCTCCCATCCTGTCCTGTCCTGAGCTCTGTCAGGGTGCTGAGCCCCGCTGTCCCCCAAGGTGGGAGAAGCCTTCCATTGCCTCGGTGCTGCAGCGAGGGCTGCGACCCTGGCTGTGCTGCCACCCGTGCCAGCCCTCAGGCAGAGCCAGCTGCCTTTTGCTGCTGGGTGGAGCCTTGGGAATGCTTTTTTCCAGAATAAATGGTCTTTGCAAGTTAAGTTTT
This sequence comes from Otus sunia, assembly GCA_010365825.1. Taxonomy (NCBI): domain Eukaryota; kingdom Metazoa; phylum Chordata; class Aves; order Strigiformes; family Strigidae; genus Otus; species Otus sunia. The sequence continues at coordinate 667,516 of ML997604.1, forward strand.
TCTTACAGAAGAGAGTAGTGCAGTTGGAAGGGGCCTACAACGATTGTCTTGTCCAGCTGCCAGAATGCAGTCGGGATTTTATCGTTCCGTTTTTTGTTCATCTTAATTTTGGTGGTGGCAAAAATAAAGTACACCAAAAAGTCAATGTTTTATTGATTCCATGTTTACCAGGAAGGTGATTCTGGATAATCAGAGCAGTGTCTGCAGCACTCGTGTCCCCCTCGCTTCTCCAGCAGTACGTGTTTTTAGTCTGACATACAATGGGGCAAAACCAGTGACAGTTAAGTAAAAGGGGACATTTTTGGTTGCCAAGTGTTGGTTTGAAATACTTTGCTCTTCTTAATACAGTAATTCTAAACCATTCAAAGTTAAATTTCATTCTTCATCAGTACCTACTTTTTGTGAGAAAGGCTGTGTTAAACTAGAGGGGAGCTGCATGGCCATGGAAAAGACAGTGTGGTTTCCTGGACGTTGAGTACTGTGCCAGACTGCTTTCAGCTGTTGATTCTATTCAGCTTTCAATGACGGGGATTCTTTTTCATGTGAGACTTGGAGTCAGTAAATGCTGTCAGCACGGCGTTATCGCAGCTGCCTCCCCCTGGAGTTTGTACCCTCAGCCCTACGCTGGGTCCTCGCAGGCTGAGGCCAGCAGATTCCCCCTCAGCTCTGTGTCTGTGCTGTATCTCACGCGGTTCCCGCGCGTGTTCCCTCTCACAGAGCGTAACTTCTCAAAGGGTGCCTCGCCTACTCAAAGCTAATGAGAAATTAGCAAATATCTTTTGACAGCTTATTCCAACAAAAATAATTTCACTGGCTTTTTTTGCCCTTTCCCTGCTCAGTTAATGTTAATTTAAAATGCCTGGCCTTAGCTTCTGCCTACTGCTTTGTTGTCATAGTTGCTGAGCTCTTCTAGAACAGGGATTTTCAGTACCCAGTATCCAAAATTAAGATACTTGTTGTACATGTTAATAAAATCACTTCTCATACATATTTTTAAGAAATGAAAGCGTAGGAACTATTTTGTGTCTCTTGTTCTAAGACATTTTCTTCAGTTCTGGAATAGTTACTTCTCTACAGCTTTCTAGTTTTTGCCTGTTTGGTATCAGTCCTTTTTGCAGTGTATCTATAACGTGAGCTTTTAATCTATTATTAATCCTACTATATTTTTTCCAGAGCTCTCTCCAGAGAGGGAACTTCTCTGTCTTTTTCATAGTAGTCCAAAAATTAATTTTTTTTTAAGAGCTGTCATTGCTCACATTCTGGTTTCCTCTTCTGAAGAAATGTGTTAAAAGAGAATAGATTTCACAGCTGCACACTATCCCTTCCATGAATTAAGAAAGTGGGCTCTCTTGTGTCAAGGGCAGTTTTGGGGAGATGTGGAGGTTTTGTAAAGGCTGCAGTGTGCAGTCCCCCTCACCATCTGTCCCGCAACTCTCTCTACTCCTCCTGTGCCCTTTTACAGTGGGTGATGGGAGCCAGTCCCAAGCGGCAGAGCGGGGCCTTGGTTCTCCTCCTGGTTTCTCCTGGTTGTGCCTCCCTCCGTGAGCCGAGCTGCTGCTCTCCAGAGCCCCCCAGGAACACGCAGCCGCTGTTCCGGGTGCTGGTAGCTGATGCTGGGCTGGTTACTGCACCTACACAGCTGGAGTTGTTTTTTCTCCTGGATAATTTTACTCTCCTGGCTTTTGATCCTCAGCATGGTGACATAGATTTCTTTGCAATGCTCTTAACTCATTTCTACTCTTTCTATCCTGGGCAAACCTTCTGCTTTGATGTCGATTCCCCGTTCCCTGCCAGGTCCCTGGAGCACACAGCGCGTGTTCCTGTGTGACTCTGCGGGTAACAGCCTCATGCTGGGGAAGCTGATGGCTCCCCACCCTTCTCCCTCAGCCGCTGCCAGACAAGTGGGCTGAGCTCTGGCCTCACGGCAGCAAAGCGCTTTGCCGTGGCCGGTTCCAGCGGTGGTGGGACTCGCCAGAGAACCAGGGCCTGTGCCAGACCCGCGCTGGCACGGTGGCACCTTTGCCAGAGCCCGCTCCGGTCCTTGGCCCAGCTCCATTGCGAGCAGCGGTTGGACAACAGGGAATGGCTGGTCTGTAGTTTTGGGGGCCTCCTCTGAGCCCCTTCTGACAGACACGAAGGTTTTCCGCCTGGCAGCCCCCCGAGAGCGGGCGGGTTGGCTGGTGGCTCAGGCCCAGGGTGCACCAGCAGTGCTGCGGCGTGTCCTCACACCGGGGTCTGTGCCCGACGTGGGGACACGGGGGCAGAATTTGGGAGCGTTAATCTGTCTAGAAAAGCACAGTACAGAATGATCGAGGATAGAAATGTTCTGGATGTTCAGCCCCCCTTCCCACCATGATTAAAGGCCACTTAAATATCTGCTTTCCAATTTAATTTTGAAATGCTCTATTACTGCCCTACAGTCGCAAGGAGAAACGGCTAACTATTGTGGGTAGCGCTGGATTATGACTTAATGGAAGATTAGTGCCTGGTTAATCTGTAGAGTAAAAAGCCTGTGGTGAAATGTAGAACCATGTCTGCTTCATAAGAGATAGCAGGCCGGGGCTGCTTTTCCCCATCGTTTTTATTTTGTAGTCCCACAGTATTAGTCAGCTTATGCCAATTACATGCTCAATTCTTTCCATTTAACTTTTGAGGTAGCGCTATGTCTACTTGTTTTAATTGTTAGCTGCTTTCATTAAGCTGATGTCTAAACTCCTATTCTTCCATCTTGTTCACATGATGTAGTATCGTTCTTGTTCCCTAGTTATCTAGTGACTCATGTATTTGAAGCTGACACTTGAGGAAAAATGGGTGGAAATGCACAAACAAAAAATCTGTTGTGTATCTTTGTGTTGATTTGTTGTGAATTGGATGCTGGTTCAGTTCTTATTGCTACACAAGTTAATTGCACAGTGTGTTTGCCTGCACTGTGCGTTTTCTTACAGTTGCATTGAAAACTAGAAGGAAAAAAACATTGCTTTTATGAAGTCATGCAGGTTATTTTCTGCTCCGAAGAGCAAGTCATCCTGTCCTTGATTCATAGTGGGTCTCATCCAAGAAATTGGTATATAGTCTCAGCTCCTATTCTGCAAACAGCAGAAAAAGAATCCTTGAAAACTACTTATGTCTTAAAAATGCTAAAACCAGGGAACACCTGCTCCTCGTGGTCTCTGTATCTAAAAGTTGCTTTTTTGTGCATCTGAGAATTTGTGACTCAGCTTCCCGGTCGCCTTGGTTGGCCGTTCGTTTCTCATGTGGTTTGCCTGGCTCTTGATGAGTGCCACGCTCCTCTCTGGAAGCTGAGAGTAACTGCATGCCCCTGTCATGCCACGTGTCTTTGGAACTGCTGTCCCGAGTGAGGGAAGCCACGGCCTGTCCTCTCCTGCTCTGCCCCCGGCCCTGCCTTGGGCTGTGTCACAGCAGGACATCGGCCTCCTCATCCTCTGGGGCGCAGCCTCTGCGGGGTGTGGTGCTTTGGGGAGATTCAGGATAAATTTGTTAATGACTCTTGGAGAATTACATGCTCAGAGAAATGTAACCATTGGTAACCAAGTTTGGATGCCTCACATAGCTCTCTGAGGCCGTGGCCTATTTCAGTTGTTCACTTTCTCCTAATTTCTCAACCAGAGGATGCAACATTTTAAGGGAAATGTTGTGCTTGAGTAAATAAAGGAGTCATGTTCGTTACTGGATTAAAGAGTGCCTTATTTAGAAACTTAGGGAGCACATTTTCCTCCTGCCTCTTTGATCCTTTTCTCTTCAACTCCATCATCACCTTATTCCACTTCTCTGGTTTCCATGGTGGTGGAAGTCCCAACTCCTCCCGTGACAGGGCATCACCGGTAATATTGCAGGGACTGTCCCCGGGGAACAGAGCTGGAGAAGTTTCTACATGAGAAATTAGCCAGTAGCACTGGCAGGTATCTGGGGAACCTCAGGCTTCTGTTTTTGTAGAATTATATTTAAAAATAGTCGGTGTTAATCTTCTTGGAAGAGAGAGTCTTGGCTTGCCCACAGCTCAGACTCTGATCTTGTCTTTGAATAGATTCAGCCACACTGTTTTCCTGTCTTTTTTTTCCTGCATCAGGGCAGTATTTAACCTTGAGTGAGCGATGACAGAAGACACAATGCTAGGAAAATCTGAAATGTGAAGGGGGAGGGAGCGCAGATTTCACCTCTCAGTAGGACCCCTTTGAATCCTGTTAGCAGCAGAGGCATGTGAAGTCTTCGTTCTCTGACCGGTGCGTTCCTCCCAGCCCTCCCAGTGTGGTCTGTTTTACTTCACCACTCATTGCCCAACAGCCCAACCTTGTTCCAGCCTGGAGAGTCTCGGTTTAGGAAGACTTGGCTGGAGTAGCTGATCTCAGACACGGACTAGTGCAGGGTGGGGCAAAGGAAGAGATGGGGAGGATCCATCAGTGAGGCTCTGGGAGCTGGTGGGGTGCTAATGGTGAGTGGGGGCCACCTTAGGAGGAGCCAAGGTGGCTGGAGGATGCAGTGGAGGGGGCTGCTGGGGAGAGCTCCTGGGATTAGGTGGCAGTGGGAGTCCAGAGCTGCCCAATGATGGAGGGATGAGAGCTGGGGTGGGGTGAGAGTCAGGAACAGAGTAGGAGCTGGGTTGAGGAGCACAGGCTGAAGACTCTGTGCCTGCTAGGGCAGTGGTTCTCAGCTTTTTTTTAAAAGGAATGACTAAAAAAGGCAACAGCTAAGTGTGGTAGGACAAACATACATTAAAATGGGGTTTAGGATGTAATGTTTTTGGGTGTGGGCAAGTTTCTCTTCATGTGCTCCTCCATCTCTTCCAAAGTGAACATAGTGTTCCCATCAGCAGTTTGTGTGCCAGTCTCATGTGACTTCTGTGAGCCCAGTGTTTCCAAAGGAGAAGAGGGAATGCTTCTCGAGCTCTCTTGGTCTCCAGAACTTTCTACTCTCCAGTGGCATGGAAGTTCTCTGCAAGTGTTGAGTTCAACGTGCTCCTGTCCCTGCTCCTCCCACCTTGTCATCAGGTGGCTGAATGCATTGACCTTCAGAAGCAATAATAATGTGGTTGGGTTTTATTGAGAATTTTGACCAAGACTCTTATTTCTTTTTGTTGTTCTTTGTGTAATGGCTTCTCACAGAAACAACTCTGTGGGGAGCAGGGCTGATTTCCACAGGTCTGTGAACTTTGGGCTGTGGGCAGTAGATTGGACAAGTCAGTTTTGAGCAAAGCACTCGGAACTAAATGGAAGAATGGAGTTAGAGTCTTTCTATCAGTGATGTTGAAAGAAAAAAGGACATCCAGCAGAGTAAAACACTCTGAATACAACAGTAGAAAATACTGATCTTCAAGCAGTGGCCCCCCTTGCCAAGCCAGCCAACTGTCAGACCTGCCTGCCAGTGTGACTTCCAGCCAACTCCGGCTACAGACGAGCTCGAGGTGGAGCAGGGCCCCTTACATTCTGGAAATAAGTGGCTGTCTCAGCTTGGTCAGGGTGAGGTTACAGAGCCCCTTTGCCATCCTTTCCTCAGCCCGCGTTCACGGTGCTCAGAGGAATATGCTTGGAACTGCTTAGGACTTGCAGTGACAGTTTTGATCAGCTCCTCTCTCGAGCCATCTGCAAAATACCAGAATATAGATAAAACTGCCAGTTATCCACTGTGGATGATGTCATAAAGACCGTTTCCCATTTTATTTTTAGGCCATGAGAACGGGGAGAAAAACAGCATAATGATGTGTCTGAAACACTGAAGACGCTTGCGACAGTTTTATGTTCACTTCCCCAAGTAATGCTTTTATTTTGCAGTATTGGTGATGTGTCTGTTTTTCTTCTGCTAGATCTCTTTATTTGTTTGGATCTGATGAGTCTTGCTCCTGGCATCTCTTCTGGGGCTACGGTAATATCTTTAAGGAAGAGATTCACCTGTTCCGTGGCTGGGTGATCGATTGTGCTCGCTCCCCGTGCCGAGAGAAAGCCGGAGCAGCAGACAGTGATATGGTTCCTAGCGCACCCTGCATCCAGGATAAACACGAACATATGGTGCCAAGGAAGTTTGTTGCGGGCCTGAGCTGCGGATAAACACTACAAGCTGTTATTTCAGAAGGGTAGCACAGGATGAAGATTGTTGTAAAGAAAACAAATAGAGCCACAGAAACAGAAATCGGATTTGCACTGACGTCTGTCAGGACTTCTCCGCTCCTCCGGGGACTCTGAGACGCGTCCCTGCCGCTCCCACCACGAGGCGAGCGCCGCCGCGGCCGTCGGGCGTCGCACCGTCCTCCTTGGCCGGGGAGTTACACCGAGAGCCAGGGTGCTCTCGTGTCAGCAAACTTCTGGCTGGTTGCCAGCCTGGGGTGATGGTAGAGGCTGGTCTAGGTCCCGCTTTGATCAGGGAAAGGCGTCAGAGTGAGAAACGCGGCCGGTTCTGGTGTCCGCTGGCTTGTCGGGGGTAGCCAGTGATCAGAGGAAGGCTCTTCTCTTCCTGGTGGCCATCTTAGTCTCCTCATGATTTTACTTCTTGGATGTCTGTTATCTTTAAGTAAAAGAAACAGTCTCCCCCTGCCCAATTCCCAAAGAAACAGAATGGATTTTTTTTTAATAACCCTGGCTTCCATTAGTAGAGCAGGGTTCAGTCTTGCAGAGTTATAACTGACTGGGAAGGTGCACAGAATGCACTTGGGGACCCTGCGGTGGGGTAAGAACTGCTCAAGTCAAAAGTTGAAGAGATCAAGTCTCTGTACTCTAAAATGAGGCATTTTGGTTTTGTTCTTTTTACAGAAACAAAATGGCCATATAAAGTGCACCTAAGGAAGGGTTTCCTGTAGAAATTGCTTTCAGCCCAGGGTCAAGACATCTTGGTGATTTGATTATCACTGCTGATATGGGCTCCTAAACTTGGCATGAAGCAAGCAAAAATTGTTTGTTATGAAGCAGGTGAAGAAAACAAGGGGAAAAAAAAAAATCTGTTGTTGACATGTGGTGTTTCACTGAGATGATGTGGCTTTGGTTTCCCCCTCATCTTCCAAAAGTCCATAAAGCCTGAAAAATGTAGTAGTTATTAAATTTGTTTCTATTTGATTAGGCAAAACATGCCAAGTTTAGAATTCAGCAGACTACCCTGCCAAAGGAAATTGGGCAGCTGTTTGTGTGCCTGAAAAAGGTGCATCATCTCGAACACGAGGGGAGGAAGGGTCCCTGGTCCCGGCCCGTGCCTGTCGGTAGGGTCCCCGCGCCCCGGCGGCTCCCGAGACTCGCGGCTCTGGCCCCGGCGGCTCTGGCCAGGCGTGCGCGTTGCTGGGCCGCTGGCACGGGCGAGGGTGGCCGTGTTTGGGGACGTCAGCGCGGCACCGAACGGCGGCTGCTGGTATTTTTTAAAATTCAGTATGTGTTGAACGCAGCTGTGCCTAAACAGACACCTCAGAATTGAGCCCCTGCACCTGTGTTTGTCCTGAGCGGTGTCTGGGGTGGTATCCTGGCTCCGGGGGAGCAGAGAAGGTAAACCTGAAATCTTGAACCTCCGTCTGCCCACCGAGGCAAAAGACAGCTCTCACTGAAACTTCTTTTTGGGGTGGTCAGTCTTACCCACCACACAAGATAGATGCTATACACTTTCCTGTGACCAAGGGTCACCTGCTTTAAGAACGGGTCACCCGTGGGCGTTGGGGACCTCCTGGAGCAGCCTCCTGTGGCCCAGGCGCTGTTCCCCAGCACAGGGGACAGGACCCGCCCGGGAGCTCCGGCAGGGTGCTCCTGGTGAACCAGCTAGCCTTGGCCAGCTGGCAAGACAAGCTGGCACAGGTGCCATGGGGTTCTGTCTTCCCAGGGTCTTCTCATGAGAGCTGGAAACCTCTTTTTCAGGTCTCAAGTGTGTGTGCCAGCTGTGCGAGCAGACCAACTTCACCTGCCAGACGGAGGGAGCCTGCTGGGCCTCGGTCATGCTGACCAACGGGCGGGAGGAGGTGGTCAAGTCCTGCGTCTCCCTCCCGGAGCTGAACGCCCAGGTCTTCTGCCACAGTTCCAAGAACATCACGAAGACGGAGTGCTGCTACACTGACTTCTGCAACAACATCACCCTCCGCCTGCCCGTCGGTAAGTGCCATCCAAGTGCAAGATGCTTCTCAAACGCGTGTGTGATATCCTGAGAGGATGCGACCATGAGACAGCTGATGGGGGTTTAAAGGCTGTCTGTAAAACAGTAGCTATTTTTTTCCCAACTTGATTCAGTCAGGAAAATCTGAACTGCAACTTTGGGGAAGAGTGAATTTCTTGCATCACCTAAAGATGCTCCAAGTGCTGCCTTTGAAACCCCACGAGGCATTGACTGTGAAGATGAAAGGAGGCATCTGAAGGAAACAGACTCATAACCTCACAGATCTGATGGGCTGGAATATCTTAAGGGGGTTTGTAGTTTGAATTGGCATTAGCCTAGATGTTAGGAAGATGATACCCATGTACTGGGGACTTTCCGTGGGGCTTGGGTCAGCAACATGTAGCAGCTGTGAATTAGGAGTTGTGAGGAGCTGAGAGCTGTTAACTGGTGCATTGCAAGGAAATAAGGAAGACCTTCCACTGGCTGAAGTTTTGCAGCCTCAGACCTCTCTGCACACAGTTTAAAAGAGCTGTTTTAGATGGCTTGGGTGAGAACTCAGACTGGAGAGGTTTGGAAAGAAGGCCGTTAGTTGTAGGTGCTGATGGCGAAATGTATACGGGGCAAGTGTCTGGGTTGGTGCTGAGGTCTGACCCGTGGTGGGGCGGTCCCCGGGCGCTCGAGGAGCCGCTCTCCTCCTTGTCCTTGGCCGCTCTGTTGCCCAGCGCCGAGTCTTTGGGGTCCGGGTTGGTGAGCGGTTACCGCAGCGTACGTCGGCGCGTGAGGAGCCGGGGCTTTGCGGCGGCTCCGTTGTGCTCAGGCGCGTCCTCTCTGCCGACGCGGGTCGTACGGCACGTGGGGGTGTCTGCTGGGGGCGAGAGGGCAACGGCCACCAAGTCCTCGGGGGGGACATCTTTGGCTGATGCCATCTCAGCAGTCTTCTGTCTTGAGCTTTGGGGTTCTGCAGTCCATGTTAGCAGCTCACAAGATGGCTTTTCTTCGGTGTTAGATCGGTGTCATTGATTCTTGCCCAGCAGGGACGAGAATGTGTAAGATTCCTGGTCCCAATTAGAGGGAGGAAAAAGATTTGCACTTCCAGGAGCTCTGTGTATTACACAGCTGGCACAGTATTGAGTCTGCCAGACTCAAAACTCTGTAATGAAGTTGATCCAGTGCTCTTTGAAAATAAATATTTATACTATTTTTAGGTTTAATTATTTGACTCTTCTTTCCAAGACTGGGCTTTTTTGAAAAAGCTGCAAAATATACAGTTTTACCAGATGATACCTTTTCATATACTTGTACCAGTGAGAGATGTTACAGGTAAGAAAGATGCAAATTAATACATCATTTACAATTATAAATTGCGTTTAAGCCACTGTTGTATAGTACTTAACAGAATTTAAAAGGCCGTTACGGAAGCACTGGCTGTACGATGTAAGAGACAGGAGGGAGGCCATGGGGGAGTTCCTGTGGTGGCCTTGGGGACCATCATCTCCTGGTGCAGAGGCGGGTGCTGGGTGCTGCCAGAGGAAGGTCTGTCCCCACCAGCCCCTCGTTTTGAAGATGAGGAGCAGCCCACCGGGGGAGAAGCTGCACAGCTGGGAGGTCTGTGTCCCGGGACCTGACCTGGCCTGTTGCGCTGGGCAGGAATAAGGATTATTTCAGTATTTTTCTTTCGGTTGACAACAGAAGGGAGATACTAATAGTGGTCATGCGCTAGAAATGTAGAAATAAAATACCATGCTCTTTTTTTTTTTTCAAGTTGAGATGCTGGAGTCTTGGGAGAAAACTGCTATTTATAGAGGAGTGGCAGAGGCATGTCTGTCGTCCTAGTGCTTGACCTGGTAGTTGCAAAACCTCTGGTTTCATATTTCAGTACCAGAGAAAATTACTTAATTTTTAGCCTGAGCCCTTTGCTCTAAACATTTGGGGGAATTCATGTTAGTTGAAAATTTAACAGTGCCAGTGTTATTTGTTTGCTGGTCTTTTCTGACAGTCCTTCTTCACATAATTCCCATTGTAGGAAAGCTTCATTTGAGCCACAGTAAAAATAAACTTTCTTGGGGGCGTTGCTGCGTACGCAGGTGAGGGAGCTGGGCTGCACAAGCCAGGGCTGTCCGGGCTCTCCCCGCAGACCCCGTGCCCCACGGGCCGGGAAAAACCCTTTGCGTGCTGCTGCCGTTGTAGGTGTGTTCCTCTGCTGAGGGAATTGCTGTTCCCAAAGGGAGTTTTTAGGCAGCTCCTTGCTCAGCTTGCATTCTTTCACTTCTGGTCTTACGTGGCACTCAGAAATCCAAATCTGGATCTTGGGTTTGTTTCTGACTGAGGGCAAGAAATTTAAAGTAGAGGCATCACAGCAAGTGGTGTCAGCTGGTCTGACAAAGCGTGGAAGTGGTTCTAGGTTTAGTAATTAGTCTCTTATCTTACTGACATGGTCTTTTTGTTCCCACCACTGAGTATGGGCTAGGCCAGGGTTCACAGAGCTGGGACTTGCTGTGCTTGGGCCGTGCTGGTGCAAGGCCCTGGGGGGACGGGAGTTGCTTGGCCCAGAGGTCCGTGTGTAATGTCACCTCCTCCTCCGGCATGTCACAGTGTGCTGTTCTGGGGCTTGTCTCGTGCTGCTTGGTCATCCCTTGCTGGCCGTGGTGGGTGGTGAAGCCACCGGGTCTGTTTATTAGTGCCTGACTTAACACTCAGCCTTGCTGCTCTTTAAAATACACCTGCTTTGTCAAGGTACTTATTTAAGCCAGCCCAGCTCCCACCACCCTCTCTCAAAAGAGTGACAATACATGCAGTTTGAAGCTTGGTACATATCTGTATGATAGTGTCTATATTATATCTATCTATCTCCACTATGTAGATTCTGGTTTAAAAGTAGAGCGTGTGGAGGCACAAAGCTCGCCTTTGGGCAGGAGTGGCTCCCGGGGAGGAGGGGAAGCCCTGGGAAGGTGCAGTGTGGTGCACGTCCCTGCTGGGTGAGGCGGGAGCTGCTTCTCTCCTGGGTCCCGCAGCAGCATCCAGCCGGGGACACGAGCCCCAGCTCGGCGTTAATTACCATGTTGTACCTGTATCAGGAGTGGCTGCAAAACGATCAAATGACTTGCAGGACGAGGAGGGCAGAAAGCAATTTGTTTGTTTTGATCGCCTGTGCATGAATTTCTGTAGTGAAACTGTAGATGGCATTGCCTGCCTCAGCAGCAGAGCTACTCTTCCTCTGCCTGGTGTGAAAGGAGGTGGTTCTTCTTCCGAGTTGGTTTGTCTGGGTTTTTTTTTTTTACAATGTCTGAAAATACACATCTTGGAAGGACAGATTCAACCTGGATATCTACCTTTTATATTTTACTTCTTGTTGGCAGAGATTTCATTCCCATGCTTTTCATTGACAGGTGCTACATTTCGAAGTGCAGGATCGGTTTGCAGTAATTAGGATTTTTCTGTGCCACCCTAAATTCATTTCCAGGTTTCTAGTATTTTAACTGGGATACTTTCTGCCCCAGCAGGTGACTTGAGGTGACCTTCCCCTGTCAGTGGGATGTCATAACCGGGCTGCAGAAAACGACCTGCTGCAGAAAGCAACCTGCATGCTGCTTCCTTGAAGGCCCTTTCTGTGAATCTCTGTATGAGAAATTGCCTCTGTGCACCTCAGCATGTAGCAGGCTATTTTTGAGGAGTTGCTAATAAGAGCAAGAAGACTTCTTCCAGTTGTAGACTCGTGTCTCAGAGGATTTTTCAGGCCGTATTTCGGTTCTGGGAGATGGTGCTTGTGATCTCTGCCCTCACCCCACTTGTGAGTGGGATTTACCCCACTCACAAGCCTGGTGATAGCTGCCAGACCTTTACCTGCAGCCCTGGAGTAGGCTACTGGAGCTTCTTACATTTGGTCATGGTGGAGGGTGGTCTCTGGCCCCAGGAAGACAAGACCTGGCTGGGGAAGTTGTTTCCCATCCCTTCTCCAAAGCAGCAAAGTTGATGTTGGCTTCAATTCCCTCCTTAGGTGGAGGCAGGGACTCAGCAGCCGTTGAACCAGAGCTTGAATGCTCAGGTGCTTTACGCCCGTTACCAGATGTAGATACTGGGACTTCCCTGAGCTCTGGTACCTTTGCGTGTCTGTGGGTGTGCACAGACGAGTTCAGGCTGCTGCTCATTCTAACCTCGTGATCTGGAAACACCTAGTGATGCTACAAGTTAAGACTCTATCTTTACAGGTGCTGAAAATAAAGGCTGGGTGGGTGCAGGTGGGTTTGCAAATTTCTCCCAGGATTCTGGGCGTTCTGACCAGGCTGCTTGCGGAGGCTGGAGAAAGAAAATGTCAGCTTCTCTAAGACAGACCATGGGGGTGTGTTCAGTGTGTGCAGCCACACGTCTGTGAGTCGGGGGAAGCTTCAGCACAGCAAAGAATTCCCTGCTTTTAGGGCTTTTCTTTCAAAAGTACGTCTGTCACTCCAGCAAAAGGCAGCAGACAGCAGGAGCAGTCTCCTCTCTGCTCTGTTTTGGGTGACCTGGCACAGCAGCATCTCTAGAACTTGAGATAAAAAGCGTATGATTTCTGTTCTGTATTTGCACAATGGAAAATGAGTCAGAGGAGAACAGAGGCTTTAGGCAGCAAGATTAAGCTAATAGTGGGATTAAAAAACTATAATAAGTAATTTGCCAGCTCTCTTTATTCCTATTGCCCAACCTGTACAAAGGCACAAATAGCCCTCATATCACCTATAGTGGCATACACTGGGATGAAAGAAAGGGAAATATAATAGAATTCTTAAGACAAAAATCCCTTGAGTATATTCATAGTGCCAAGAGAGAGACAAATCGTACTGATTAGACTAGTTGTTGGGCAAGAGTCTTGTATTTTGTTGGGTTTTTTTAATATCATCCATAGCTTTTGCGTGAACAAATAATTACTCTTCATCTACCTATTTGAAAATGCCTAAAGGCACTAAAGCTCTTCTAGGAGAATGAACTACATGGATGTGTTAGTATTAAAGAAGTACTGTACCAAAAGTTTTGTAAGGTGTGTATTGGTGCAGAAAATGAGAAAAATCAGCCTTCAACCAATAACTGTCTGAATAAAACCCAGTGCTTGAATATAAACTGTAAGGGAAATCTCAATCATTTCTGGACCTTGAGAGCTTCCCTGGGTCCTGAAGGGCAGAGACATGCAGGGTGCGGTTCAGGGCAAAGCTCTGGCTTTCCCTCTCCTTTATTTTTGGCGTTCCTTGTCTGTTATTGAACAGGATGAACAAGGTCTCACTTTGTTTTCCCAGCACAAACTTGGTCCAAGAGTAGAGTTGGAAGGAGGGTCTGGACAACGAGTAAAGAGGCAAAACACAATTCTTGTAACTCTCCTAAAATGTTAGTGATGGGACTATGGACAGGGAGAATGGAGAACGGAGCAAAAAAAGAAGAGGAGGGGAAATATTTTTATGTATTTGTTTCTCTCTTCTGTGTGGCCACTTTGTTTCCTCATAACTAATGGTTTCTGAAAGCCACTGCGAGAGTTCAGCAGCCAACATTAACAGTTTGTGTTACTACTCTGCTGCAAAATAGCAACAGAAGCTTGTTTTAGCTGGCTGTTTCCTGTTTGGGGTTTTTTGATGAAGAAAATGAGCTTGTCCACTGTGGCACAGACAGCTGCAGATGGAGGTCAGGACTCAGAAGTGGGGAGGAAGAGCTGCTGTGACTAACCTCCCTCTGGATCTCATGCCTTCTCATGCCAGGGGTGGGCTGAGCCTGGTCAGGGGTGGCCTGTCCAGGGGCTGTGGAGGAGATGTGGTTGATGCTGGGACCAGTGTAGGCCAGTGTGAGAAGTGCTTCAGTCCGGTAACAGCTGACCCAAACACATCAGCCTCTGAATTACAGCCTCCTCTTTCTGGCTGTTGGGAGATTGGCGGTCTGTAGCCCAGAAGGCGGCTGTCGGCGGGGGCTGTGGTGGTGCAGAGCTGTCAGAGATGGAAATAGCTGCATGAGATGCACCAAACCCCTTCCCTCTCCGTGTCGATGCAGCTGAGTGCTGCCCTGCTGGCGCAGTTCCTGGGATCATCTCCCCCTTGGACGGATCTCCTGAGGTTTTCCCCAGCAAAACCCTGGTGGGCAGAGCTCCAGCCTGTCATAGCTGCTCTGTGGATGTCTCATTCCACAAATACTTCACATACTTTTGTCCATCTTGGCCGTCCCAGATTCGTGTTCTCTAGAGGGACTGGTAAGAATACAGCCCTGCAAAGAGGCGGCAGGAAACAGCAGTTCAGATAATGTGTTTATCTTGTGGCTGTATCCCTGACAGGTTTGCTTGGACTTCTGGATCCTTAAGCAGACCTTTCCTAGCTGATTTCTGACTGTTTGGAGAGGGGTGGTCTGTAGTTATGGTGGAAGCTGGAGGAACTTGATTTTAGACTCTAGTCCAAATTGTGTATTGTTGGAATTGTTTAAAAATTATTCTGGGCATCTGACTAGAGCTCTGCATTAGATGCAATATATTCTCTTGCTACATTGGAAAGAATACATCATTTTTCCCCCTGATTAGCTTAGGAACTTAAACAGGGCTTTTAGAAGTCTTATGGTGCCCATTATATGTCAAAAGCAAGGGAAATGTTGTGTGTGAGAATGTCTTTTCCACTGGAGAGGGGGGAAAAAAAAAATCCTTCCTTTTTTCTGCCTAAAAGTACTATTTTGTTTACACAACTTGGAATATAACTATGGCATATTGTGAAATTGCTGAATATTGCCAGATGTGTTATTTTTGTTTCATACGTGGCAGCACGTCTTCAGCTTCTACTCTTGATTAGTAAGTCATTGAATAGTCCATTTGAAACCAGATTGCAAAATGTTATGATTAATGGTGTTGATTTGATGGTTTTAGGTAGTCATGAGGGATTTTCTTGTTTCCCGAAGAGTTTTAACGTTGCACAACTGCTGTAAACATTGCCACACTTATCTGGTGATGTCGCCGTTAATTACTGTTTGTACCTTGTGTGTTGTGTATTTGGCACTTGCACTGTTTGTCCCTTCTCCTGCCTGTGGTTTGGGCTGCAGGAAGCCCCAGGGCTCCCTGGGGGTCGTGGCATGCAAGCCCGGCGGTGGGCACGGCTGCACGACACTGTGCTGCAGGGGGCCAGGGCTGAAGACAGCCCACAGCCAACTGTACACAGGAGCCCCAGCGCTGGCCCCTCGCAAACCTCCCGCCTGTGCTCCGTGAAGATCTGGAAAGGGTTTGAGTAGTTGCCACCAGCCTTGATCCACACTTTGTCTTTGGTACAGCCAGTAGACTAAAGGATGACAAAGGAGGTTTCTGTTGATTCCTTCCAAGAAACTTCTCTAGACACTCCGGATCTCTTCATTCGCCAGGAACTCGGTGGAGACCCTGTGGTACTGGCCCGGATGCCTCAGCCTCCAGTCTCATTGCTAACTTGCCTTCTGCACCTGAGCTCTCTCAACTTAGCAGCATCTCAGAGACCTGTAAGCATCCCTGAACTTGATTTTATTTTGAACGAGTCATAAAGCTGGCGTCTGCTTGTATTCCTGCCGCTGGTGTCACCCTCCTGAGTGGGAGAGTCTTTGAATTTTGCTTCTGCTTTGCTCTGCCATCCCGCTCTGCGTCCCCGGGATGGCCATGAGCGCCTGGCTCTGTGCTCCCTCCTCTGTCCTCCTCCTCCAGCCAAGCTTTCTCCTGCTCTTTGTCCTAGAGTGCCAACATGAGCTTGCTGTGCTCACCCTGTCCCTGCTAGACCTGCTGCTTGCCTGGCTCCCAGAATGCCACGTGGGAGGGAAAGAGCTCTAAAAGTTACGTGCTATTGCAGTTCTCTCACAAAGCCCGCTCTGCAGTTCATTGACAATAGAAATGGTGCTTGTATAAGTTTTCGGGTAAAGTGTATCAGATCACTTTCCCGTTAAAACTGCAGACATTTTTTCTGGTAAGAATGGTTTTGTTGCCTTTATTTAAAAAAGATATACTGACCATTTTTTATGAGCCCCTTAAAATTCTGCTATAAAACCTGCTTCAGTGGTTTACAGTGTACAAATTACAAATTGTCACATCCCAGAAACCTTGAGCACATCGTTGTCTCACTTAATTCCATTGGCAAATTTAGGAACTGAAGCTGGATTTGCAGAATGTATGACAAGGTGGTGCAGACATAGCCAGTATAGTAATATAGCTTTAATATTAAAACCCCTTCAAAAATGGGTATTTACTTTTAGGTTCAGGAGCGTGTCCTGCAACGCAAAGAGTGCTTGTGGAAGTGCACACTTCTCCACTTGCCTTGCCCCACGCCTCAACCCTTTGGGCTTGTTGTGGTCACCCAGTTACTCTGTTGGCTGCCAGTCTGAAGTCACGGCCCGTGCAGGGTGAGGTGTCACCGCAGCAACCGGTGCAAGAACAGCTTAAAAAAGCTGAGTGAAGTAACATACTGTGCCCTTGGCAGACTTGGCTTCTCCCATTTGAAGTACTGCTGGAGCTGCTTCCCCGTTTCAGGCGATCCTGGAAGGTTTTTATAGATAGATATAGACATATGCACACATGCATAGGTATATATATAATTTTAAGGTAAAAAGAAAGCCAACAATAACTGTTGCTCTTTTTTACCTGAACAGGTTTGCCACCTGTAACATCCGGACTGCAAGGAAACAGTCTTGAAGGTAAATAAAAAGAGAACAGAAGTGAAGATTTTTAAGAAGTTTGCTTCTGGAAGTGGTGCTTTGGAACGGAGGGAGCTGCGGAAAAAGAGGGACGAGGAGGAAGGAGGTGGAAGGACTGGGAGAGGGATAGAGGACGCCCGTGACCATCCGTGTGCCGGTGAGGTGGAACTGGCCGGGATGGGTGAGGGGTGTCCCGCCGGCCTGCTGACGCTGGGCAGGAGCAGGCGAGCGCCCGCCGCCCCCCGCTGCTGGGAGCGGGTCCTTCCAGCGGGAATCCCGGGCGCTGCTGCGGCTCGGGGCGCGGAGCTCCTGCGCCAGCCCGAGCCTCTCTGCCCACGGCCTCGCTGCTGCTGTCCAAAGCTTCCTGGTTGTTTTCCTGTTGCTACTGTTTGCGCTGGCCTACCAACAATAAAGTTTTGTATCTTCTTCGTTTCATGTTATGTTGCTTTTCAGCCGTCGGTGGGAAGAGCTGATGTTTTATATTGTGTGTGTTTGTCTCTAACAGCCCCCGCGACAGGTAACGAATCTGCTCAGGTCTGCGGGCGAGGACATGGGTTTGGGTGACGCGCTGAAGTGCTGCGTTTTGAACACCACCTGGGTGTGGGGAGGGACAACTCCTCACCCCGACACGTGGTGCCAGCACCCTGGTCCCCTGCGGCGGGAGCAGCTCCGCAGGGCGCAGAGGATGCGCGCTCGCTGCGTGCCTGCTCCAGGGGAAACCTCTGCCCTGTGGAAACGTGATTAAAAACAGCTTAGGAAATCACCGTGTATCGGTTAACAGGCAGCAGTTGCAAGGAGGAATCCTGCTTGCAAATCCTCTTACAAATCTGCCAGATGACCCCTTGATGTCCTGGCGAAGTCTATTAAAGGAAAAGCCCGTGGGCAAGACATAAAAACTGTGTTTTCAGAAAGGTTTGAACCGTGTGCTGTGAATAGACACAGGGCCCTCGGTTGCTAACATTTTGCTTATTTTCTTTTCTCACTTGGTCAAAGCGCATAGTGCTAAAATATAAGGAAGAGAAGGAAAAAGGAACAAGTTGACTTTGCACAGCTAACTGCTGCTGGCACTTCTGAGTGATGGGCTGCACGGCTTGAGAGGGTCCTTTGAAGAAGAGCTTCCACCGTAATATTGGCTGGAGGAGAGTCACAGCCCAGCTGAGGGCAGGCGGGCTGCTGCAGTTACTCTCAAAATTCACATTTCAGCGTACATGTTGCTGAGTGTTTGCCCAAGGGGAGAGAGGGGCTTTTTGTTTTCTAGAACAGCTAAGGGGTGACTTTGCACGGTGTGGAGTTCATGATCCTTAAATCTGCTGTAGCCTTTAGATCTGGTGTTTGGTACTTGTGATTCTGAGTGAGGGGGTTCTATGGGTTGTGTTTCCGTTTTGTTTCAATTTGGGGGGGGGAGGGTGTTGGTTGATTGGTTGGTTTTGGTTTTGTTTTAAGCTCATTTACAATTTTGGGGGCATTAAGGGGGTTGTGCGTGTGTGCATATGCAAGTAAATACCATGGTAATGTATTCCTGTAGCTTCTTGATGTGTTTTTTACCCCTATAGTTTTAAAATGGAAAACGATCTAGGACAGTCCCATTTCTTGCCTCTTGTGAAATACAGCTTCATGAGCACAGGTTCCAAAAGTGTTCTGTCTTAGAAATCCTTTCAATGCCTCGTTTACTAGAGCTTGGTATTCCCATAGGCATTAAGTGTTAGGAAATAGTTTTTTCCAAGGATTTGTCTTCAGCAGGGACAGTGTGCTGAGAAATACACAAACAGGGCTGACGTAGCCTGTGCTCAGGGCTGTGTCTCGGTCGGGGTCCTGCAGTGAACTTGCTGGTCCCCCCCTCAGTCTTCTGCAGTGGGGTGGTGGGGGATCGGCTGACTGCAGGCAAGTGGCATTTTGCCAACACAAACAGATTAAACTGGTGTCTTCTGTAGAGTCCCTGCTGCATTTTTTGGAACTACGGTTGCAAGGAAATGTTCTTCAGGTGTTTGCTGTATTGAATGGCACTGGGAGGTGGGGTGGGACCAGCTGGAGGAGCTGGTGGCCAGGACACATTGTGCTGTGGGAAGCCTGAAGGGGGTTAGTAACAGGTAAGAGGAATTACAAGGGGAAGGGGCCCTGTAGGGAGGGGTTGCGTGTCTGAGGGGCTTTCCTGGGGCTGTTGCTGGGGGTAGGTGCGGTGGTGGTCTGTACCACACCTCACCTCCGCCAGCCATGTGCTGCTGAGCGGCTCTGCTGGTCTTCCCCTGGGGACTGCTCTGGGGCGACCTGTCGGAGGGGTGGTGTTGGGTGGTGATCACGGCGCTGACCTGAGCCCAGGCCGCCTGCAGAGGAGCCGCTGGGGGGTAAAGACCCTGGAACTCAGGGGAACGTGGTCTGCCTCGCTGTGGGAAACATGAAATGTTAAGGGCTCTGCAGCCCTTCACTTACCATCTTTTTCCCTCCCCCCCGCTCTCCCTTGTGTCTTCCGAAAGCGTCGGAGCCTCCCGGCCGAGCCGGCGCGGGGCCCGTGGTGCTGGCGGTGACGGTGGCGGTGCCGGTCTGTGCCCTCTCGCTGGCGGCGGTGCTGGCGGCCTGCGCCTGCCCGGCCCGGCGTGGCGCCCGCCGCAGGGCCAAGCAGCCCAACGTGGAGGAGCCCCTCGCCGAGTGCACCCTGGTGAGCTCCGGCAAGACGCTGAAGGATCTCATCTACGACATGACGACCTCCGGCTCCGGCTCTGGTAGGTGGGGGCCGCCCTGCCCGGCCCTCTCGCCGCGGCGCGGCCGGCATGGCATTGCTGCCAACTTTTGGAGCATATTTTCCTGATGCTTTAAACCAAAGGCAAATGTGCCACCTTGCTTGGAGGGCGATGAAGAACGTCACCTGCCGGGCAGAGGGTGAAGCTGGGGGTCTTGTCTCAGAGGCCCTTACAGCAGTGACGAGATTTTTATCAAGGGAGGTTTTGTGTCAATACGCTTGGCACACCTTACAGTGGCAACAGGGCTTTGCTCTTTTTCTGTCAAACTGCAAAAGTTTGACTCTTTTAATGGAAGAACTTAAAAAATGAATTCAGAAGGCAGTTTCCAGTGTTAGACAAAACATTGCTGGCACAGCTGATGATAAAAGGTACTAAATTTAACTGAATGAGTCAGGATGCTGCTCCTGAAATTTCTATAGTGGTGCCAAAATAACGTTACTCCAAATTCTTGTTTTGTGCAGAACGCCAACCTTCTTAATATTTTTCCCACTTCTGATATTCTATCTACTATGATGGCTCCATTGCTACAGAGATCTTGTTAAATCAAAGAAATGCAAAAATGAGGTGGGAATTCAAAAATTCCAGCTCATCAGGCTGGTGTGTAGAGCCCAGTTTTCTGTAACTAGAATTTTTTACTTGAAAAACGTGTAAATCATGCTTACTTTTATTTTTAAGTGAAAGATTTATAAATGGTGCTTAGCTTAATTTATTTTCCATGAACTATATACCTTTCAGGATTAATTTATTGTACTTCCCTAATGTTTTTCCATGGATATAATGGGTAGGCTTTGGCTTTATCTACCTGAAGTTTCAGCTGTTCACAGACATCCCTGAGCTCATCACAGGGCTTCATCTGTGCTGACCCACCCCGGAGGCACAGGAGCCCTGTGTGCACTGGTGTGATTTGTTCTGATTTTGGCCAAACCGAGTTTGCTCCTCTCTGCCCAGAGGTGACCCAGTGCTTGACCACAGGCAGCTGGGAGAAGCCCGTGTGAGAGCTCTGTCCAGGAAACCAAAGGGAAAATTTGAATAAACTTGAGTAAGCTGGCCTTCAAGCTACGGTTTTTCCCACCAATTATTTTGCTCTGTTAAAAGCAAGGTTGTCTTGATTTAAAAAAAAAAATAAAATTAAAAATTCTTTGTTAAGTCCCAAACAAATACAGTATCAAATCAAATGAGGTAGGGATTTATGGCCAGCAAAACAAAATGAAACTGCTATGATAATTTATTTTTCGCTCTGAAAATTTCAGCCAGAACAGATCAACTAATTGTACAAACTGTAGTTGATACCAAGCAAAACGAAGTAGTTTGGGCCTGCTTTTTTACTTGGGTTTTTTTATGTTTTTTAAATTTATTTGGGATTAGGGAGGTAGAGTTTGGGGAAAGAAAGGTGTCATATGGGTCTCCTGGCTTTGCTGGAAAATACACCCGTGTAGGGTTGGGTTGGAAGCCCTGAGGGCTACCAGGGAGGCAGTGGGCGATGCTCGGTGTGGGGGCTGGCGGGGCTGAGGTCCAGCGCAGTCATGGCAGTCTGTCCTGGCTTTTTACACATCTCACAGCCAGTCTTTTCTCCTTTGTCAACAGATGAGCAAAGCTGGGTTTATTTTCCAGGCAGGCTGTGGCATACACACCAGTTTTTCCGACCTTTTCTGTTTCTGTGCCCTGCCCCCTTACCCAAAGGGTGTGTAACTCCTGTTGTGACCCAGACTGGGTCATGGCTCCTGAGGGAAGGCGTGGGGCTCGTCCCCAGTGCGAGGGGGTTCCCCGGTACCCCGTGGCAGAGCGGCAGGCGCTGGGCTGTCACTGCCACGCACTTGGGTCCAGCGGAGCTGGTGGCAGGGAGAGCTCACACCTGACTCGCTTCGATCTGAGATTGCCTCTTGTACCTAGTGACAGGCACGACGTACGCTCACCTGGCACATTACATTAAAAAGAGGTTTTGGTTGGGAGAGGATTTTCCCTTGGTACTCTTTGAAAGCAAAGTTGTGAGTACAGCTCACTGGGAAATGTCCAACTTTGGGGTTTAAAGATCGTTGTTGAACTGTTTCACAAACACACATCTCTTCTTTTTAAACTAGGTTTACCTCTGCTTGTACAAAGAACAATCGCCAGGACTATTGTCCTGCAGGAAATTGTAGGAAAAGGACGATTTGGCGAAGTCTGGCGTGGAAAATGGTGCGGGGAAGATGTAGCTGTGAAAATCTTCTCCTCCAGAGATGAACGGTCCTGGTTTCGGGAGGCAGAAATTTATCAGACGGTTATGCTGAGACACGAAAACATCCTGGGCTTTATCGCTGCCGATAACAAGGGTACGCTGCGAGTCCTGTGCCAAGTCCCGGGTGTCTGTCGTGGTGTTGGAAACACCGCTCCCAGCCTGGCAGCCACCCCGAGGCCCTTCCCGGTGGGGTGGCTGGCAAATGTGTTCGTTGGCATGCCTGAGCCGGCCATGTAACAGGGAAGGCTTTTCCAGGGTAACTTTTTAAATAAAGCTGAGTAATTTTGCTTCCTCTGTGTAGATAATGGGACGTGGACTCAGCTGTGGCTTGTCTCCGAGTACCACGAGCAAGGGTCCCTGTTCGACTACCTGAACAGGGGCACGGTGACAGTGGAGGGCATGGTCAAGCTGGCGCTGTCGGTGGCCAGCGGCCTGGCCCACCTCCACATGGAGATCGTCGGCACGCAAGGCAAGTGCTTCCCACCTGTTTGTCCTTCGAGTATTCTGAGAACCTTCAGTGGTATTTGCAAAAAGGTTTATGGGCAATGTGGTATAGCAAAGCATTGTACAAACTGTTACACCGCAAGAAACAGTATTGGCGTAAGTGTGAGTGGTACGGTGTCAACAGAGAATGGGAATATTGTCTTCCCACGTTCACTGTCTGTGCCCCCTTCCACATCTTTAAGTGGGTGCCTGTGGGAGCGCTAACAAAGGATTTTCTAAATGAATTTGGAGGGCAAACTTACAGTTTCTTTTTGTGTGTTTTATTCCTGAAATACAGATACTGGAACAAAAATGCCCTCAAGGATTTTTTTTTGGATTTGATGGCCTTAAGCAGGGCTTTGCTGGGTGCAAAATAGGCTTCAATGGTTTTTATACAGGGTATCATAACAAAGTTGAATAAAACTGGTTTTGCATCCTTGCTCCTTGTATTAAAATTTGTACTGTTGTCAAAATTGACGGTGCTTTCTGTGAACAGGCAAGCCAGCGATCGCACACCGAGATCTGAAATCGAAGAACATCCTCGTGAAGAGGAACGAAAGCTGCGCCATCGCGGACCTGGGCCTGGCCGTGAAGCACGACTCGGTGCTGAACAGCATCGACATTCCCCAGAACCCCAGGGTGGGCACCAGGAGGTGGGTGAGGGCGGGCTGAGGGGCAGCTTTCCTCAGCCCTTTCCTCCGTCGGTGACCTCCCCCTCTGGTTTTGGCGTCTGTTGAGCGTTGGCAACCAGCCCAAGCGGCTCTGCGTCGCGTGCCGTCACCCCTGGGCTGGGCCGAGCCAGGGCATCGCGCTCAGCGCCGTGAGGGGTCACAGCGATGCGTGTGGGTGTCGGTGGCCGCAGCGTTAAACCCATCACCAGGCCAGCCCTTCTGCTGTCGCTCACAATCACTGTCAAAAGGAGTTTCTCTTTCCCCCTTCTCCCAGCAGCAGCGGCTGCTACCTGGCCCCGGCACGCGGCAGCGCAGCCACAGTCGTTTGCGTGAGCAACCTCTGGCAAACTGACCTTTGTGTGCTTTGAAGGTATATGGCTCCTGAGATCCTGGATGATGCGATGAACATGAACATCTTCGAGTCCTTCAAGCGTGCAGACATCTACTCTCTTGGGCTGGTGTACTGGGAGATAGCCAGAAGGTGCTCCGTTGGAGGTGAGGTTTCTGGCCTTTTTGTTTTGCAACCCAGACCGCCTTTATCTTAAACAAAATTAATTAAAGGATCTGTGTCCCCACCCCTGTGCTCTGAATTATCTTGGTGGTAGAAGTCTGTTGTGGAGCAGTTGTTCAAGGTGGCCCCAAATGTTCTCTCTCATTGCCTGTAAAAACAAACAATTAAGACTTGATTCTGGAGCAGCTGGTTTGGATTTTGTTACCGACACAATAAATCTTCCCTAGGAATCACTGAGGAATACCAGTTGCCTTACTATGACGTTGTGCCTTCTGATCCTTCGATAGAAGATATGAGAAGGGTAGTTTGTGAGCAGAAGCTGAGACCAAATATTCCAAACCAGTGGCAAAGCTGTGAGGTAAGAGCAGTTTTCCAGTTTTCCAGTTTATTACAAATTACAAATTAATTTAAATTAATACCGAATTTTTCAAAGGGAGCTCCATGTCCAGCCTCTCCTGGATTTAAACGTGAGTCAGATGTTTGGCTCTCCTTCAGCTCCCAGATCAATGCAGAGAAAACTGTCTTAGCACCGAGCGCTGAACTCCCTGGAATATCCGTCTTAATTTACGATACTGCTGTTGTATTACCGTTTCGGAGAGCTATATTTTACCTTCCAGTATTGCACTTAAAAAATGAATTTCAGGAGGTGATGTTTCTATTCCTGACCCGTTGTTCTGCCCCCGGTCTCCAGGCGCTGCGGGTGATGGGCAGGATCATGCGGGAGTGCTGGTACGCCAACGGCGCCGCGCGGCTCACCGCCCTGCGCGTCAAGAAGACAATTTCTCAGCTCGGCGTGCAGGAGGACTCCAAAGCCTGACGCGGCTCCCTGGGGGAGGAGAGGGGAATGAATTCTTCTGTTCATCTTTTAACATGTGATATTATTTTTATTTTTGGTCTACCTCAGGTAACGTGGTTCAGTATTCAAGTGCCCAAACCAGCGCACTGGCATCTGGCTCCGTATTTGGCCGCTGGAAGGGGCAGCTTTTGACTTGTGGTTCGTATTTTGTACAGCAAGTCAGTGACTTGCTTTGGTTCTCTAATTAGACACTAAGACACTAATCACAGCAAAGAGCTTAAAACACCACGACAGTGTTAAAACACCTTTCGCTATTCCGCTTTTTATCCTAGTCAAACCCCAAGCGTATTGGAAATAGCTGGTACTGGTTAAAGCCTGTTTGCAAGAGAAACCACATGTTTTGTCCTCAAACCAAGTAGAAGACCAAATATAATCCAGTTTTTTACATATTTTTACACAGAAATCTGAAGAGGGGCTGTCAGTAAAATGCATTTTTAAATACTATTTTTGTCATTACCTAAGCAAATAAAAAAGATGAAAATTCCACTAAGTATATATATTGTGAACAAAAGCATCTAGTCAGTTTTTTATTAACTTTTATTTTTATTGCCTTGATTTCATATACAGTATTATAGTTAGGATTTGGAGTTATTTTACTCCGTTCATTGAACAATATCGATCAAGGCACAATTTTTATTTTTAACAGCAGGAAAAATAATAGAGGCAATATTTTTCTGATAGATACGTAGGAATGGAATGGGAGAAATTCTACCTAAACTGAGAAAGTATATATTTTTAAGCAGTGTCTTGCCAATCCGTCACTAGTAACGTTTTTTTAGTGCCTTTTGATGTTTTAGGGGGAAGCTTTAACAAAACTAATTCTTGGAAAACAGTTGAAACCTGCAGAACGCACCCGCACTGTGGGCTGGGTTGCTGTTTGCTGTTGCCTGTCACGGCCTAGGGACCCGCCGAAGGGTGAATTTAAAGTGCTGGTGGCTTTGCACAGCCCATTCAGAGGTTTCATACGGGTTTCGGTGATAGCACCAGGCTGGTGAAAAGTATTAACATCTCTAATCCTATTTCCGTAGTACTGGAAGCTATCAGCAGCAGCTGTTTGTTCAAAATTCACTGATGTTCTGGCATTTTGTGAATTCTGCCCCACTCCACAGTCTGCACATTTGAATCTAGTATTCTAATGCTTTTAATAGCCAAAATGATACATTTCATAATAGTATGGTTCTTTAAATGTTTCTGAATCCAGGTGATCCATGTAAATTAAACCCAGAGATGTCAAAGCTTTGCAAAAATTCCGTGTAGCACGTGCAGCTCTGTGGAAGTAAGCTGTTGACTAATTAAGGTTTTTAAGATCAATCTTTGACATGAAACCTCTTGAACTGGGGCTCTTACATGGAAGAACGGGTTAAACTTTTACTGAGTGGGACAGTCAGTAGTATCAGTACTCCATGTTTCATCCTGACACACACCCCCCAGAATATTAGGGACCCTTTATGGATGTTAATTGCCCCCTAATTAGGCTCTAATGCAGTTTACCTGTTTGCACTAGTCGATCCTGCTTGTGTTAAATAATGCAAGTCTTTGCACGGTCTGTTAGCTGAACGGCAGGGAATATTTCTGCTCGGTTGCTAATAGATTTTTCTCCAGTATGCTTTCTGAGATATAATCAAAGTCGTCTTACAGATTTAATTCTTACGTGCTTCAGTTGCATAAACTGCAGCCGGGAGCTCAAGAGACACGTAATTTCTAAGCTGTGTGAGGGGTGATTGCTGCAACTGTGTGATGTTGACTTGAGTATCAAAAGATTTGCAAACCTAAGATCCAGCATTTGTTCTTGTGGAATGTAACTTGAAAAAAATCCTCGTGTTAAAAAGGAACAATGAAAGATTATTTCTTTTTTAAGTGGGAAAAGGAAATGTCTTATCCATTGAAATCAACTCTTTTTGAATTTGCAGAGTAAGTCTGAAGTTGATGGTAGCAGAGTAATTTTACATAGTATTAAGTCTGTTTCTTCAAAAGTATTTGAACTGTGCAGGTGAGATGAACTCTTCAGAATTGCTTTAGCACTCAGGAAGGTGCCCAAAAGGAAACATCCATCTTTCCAGAGCTCCCGGCACTTGCAGGCCCACTTTCTCTTCTGAGAAAAAAGAATCAAATGATTGCGAACAACCAGAGCAGTGTGTTAAAATATGCATTAAACCCAGTCATTTAGAACAATTAACAACAAGGAGAACCTATGAAAGACTGAAGCCTCCTGAAGCGCCGGAGCTGTCGTTCAGGGTGACCTGCCGGGGTGGGGAGCCCGGGAGCCCCGTGTCCCTGCCCGCGATGCCGTCCCACGGGCGCGGGACTCTACATCATGAAACACCAAGTGGTTTAAAGTAACGCTGAAAGAACTGAAGGAAATCATTTTAAAACAGAAAGTACTGTAGTCTCAGCAGGAGAATGCAGCAGAATGGGGTTCCTCCCGAGCGCCCCGGCCGCTCCGCTGGCGGCAGGCGCGGTCTCAGCTGTCGGCAGTGCGGTGGCTGGCTGGGCAGGTTCGGGCTGTGGGGGGAGCGGAGGAGAGGTGGGTGTTTGCTGAGTGCTGTGAGGGAACCGCCTCGATAGCAAAGCCTGGGACGTTTGCAGCAGCCTTGGTGCGGTAAGACACGTTAGTGAAGACTTGATCAGTTGCCATGCAAAATGCAAGATGACCAAGGGACATTGTTCACTTCTCTTATACCACTTTTTAAATTATTTTTTTTCCTTAAATGGAAGCATTCCTTGAACTTCGTGAGGCAAGCGATCAGAATGCTCTCTAGGGATTTTTCTTCCATTTTAAATTCAGTCCTATGCACTTTTTATTTATATTATCCTTTGAAAGTGTCTGTGCCCTTGGAGTGTATCCAATAGCTGTTCCTGGGCGTTCATTCCCTGTGAACTGGATCACACGTGGAGGAATTTGGTGTCTGTGCAGAAGCTCCTCTGGGTCAGGAACTGTGCTGGACTGAAGCTGCACTGTGAAACTAAAGAAGTGTGCTTTTGGGCATGAGGTGCTGTGCTGGCCCCCTCTCGGGGTAGAGCTGCAGGATGTTTAGAGGGTTTAGGGGATAACACGGTAGTGAACTGGTGATGGGGGACGGTACAGCCTGCTGCAGATCCGGCGCTGCTGCCGGGTGTTTCTCGAAGCCCTCCCCTGCTCCGGGGACCGGGCTGTGGTCTGTGTGTGTTGTGTCTGCTGAAATAAATGTGGTCCCTGCATTTGCAAGGCTCCTGTGGATGTTACAGTTTTTATTTACACCGTGGTGTAATAGAGCAGGGCAGGATGCGCGGGGGGAGCTCACCAGCACAATCCCACACTGCTCCGCGCTCCTCCGTGGTCGGCCCTGGGGTCCACCCTTGCTTTTCCCTATTATCCATTTGGTCAGTCTTATGCAGTGGTGGATTTTGAGGCTGTGTTTTTTCAGTTTCCCTCCTGGAGTCTCTGAAAACTGTTGAACAACCCTGGAATTGGAACATGACCCTTTTGGTGCCAGGCTGGGAGGTGTGCGGGGGGGATGCTCTGCACAGCTGGTCTGGCTCAGCTGCACCTCTCGGGTCACACCTCCAGCCCCAGGAATACTTTAGCCCTTTCCTGTACATATCTCATGGCATGAGACATTATGGTCTGCTGTAGGTTTTGACTTAGCTCAATATTTTTGCACTGGTTTCCTTTTTTCTTTTGTTGTTGAGAGGTAAATGTATGTTTTAGCGAACTGGAGTTAAACAGAACTGAGCCAAGGGGCTGATGTTGTACTGGGCTTTAAGATGTTTCTAAACTGTACACGCCTTCTAAAATAAAAACAAAACCAAACAGCAAAAACAAACAAACAACAAATCCCTCTTGTTTTAGTGGCCTTTTCCCTCATGTAGATTTGTCCTGTTCAAATTTAAGAACAGAGGTTATGCTGAGACAGTTCTTTGCAGTTTTAGGGAGGCTTAGGTTTCTTGAGAGCTTACTAATGTTCCTGCTAATCTTTATTTAAAGCACAACTTCTTAAGCTTGTAAAACTTCTCAAGATCAAGGATGCTCAAGACCAGTCACCACACTTAGCCTCTCCTAATTGACGCTTCTAGTTTGGGGGAGTTGCCAATATTTTGAATTTGCTTCTGCTAACAACCTAAAACTTTATGCATGGAATATGAACTGAAAGGGAAAGTTAATCAACATTTTCCCTAGGACCTATTTTTTTTTTTGTTCCCTTAACTGCTCTCCCCAAATGCCCCTTGAGAAATTCAAACTGTAATCTCTTTTGTACTTTGCTACTTGTAGTCATTTGTACTTAACCAGGGTCATTCCCTTGTGTAACCCCATAATGAACCTTATAATATTTTAGTCATCCCTATGTCAATTCTTTTTTTTGTGGTAATAGAATCAGGAATTATAAATAGGTTTGTGTAGAAACATGTCTAGTCCCTACAACAGGTCTTAACATTGAACAGAGCAAAATCTTTTCGTGGTCCCTGTCTGCCTGGATCTGCTGTGGCTGATGATGGGCTTAGGGATGTCCCCAGCACATCCTTGCTAACGGGAAGGAAGTTTTTGTGTTCCATTTGTTGCTGCTGAGAACGGTGTCTGGCGAACTGCCTCGGCACTGCAGGGACACGTTTAGCACCGGGGCTTCGGTCTGTGGCGGGTGGCGCTTCGGCAGGGCCCCCTGCACTGGGGGTGCCGCCGTGAGCACGGGTGGGAAGACGCTCCATCGCCTGGTTTGTGGTGCCCGCAGCAAGCGCCCTCGGCGCAGTGGTGCCTGTCGATGAAGGTTGTGGCTCCCAGGTCCCTCCCGTGGCTCCGTGTGGGTTTTAGGAGCCGCCCTCGGGCTGCGTGCGGAGCCCCGTGCCACGCGCGTGGTGCTGCCGGGAGCTGGTCTGCTCCTGTGGCTCGGGCGGCCCTTACCCTGGCCGAGCAGCGCTGCGCCTCTGGCACTGCAGACGGCGTGGTGGGGCCATCCCTGCGTGTGTGTGCTACCCCGATCCCTGGGAAAGACATCCGTGTTCTGCTTTAACAGGCAGCACAATTTATGAATGTATGGGAAATAAGCATTAAGAGGTACAATATATTTCTACAGAATATAAGAAACGTGCAATAAGTTGTAACTTATACTGAATGTATTTTTGGCATAAATAGACTGAATGTATTTTGAATGTAGCTATTACATTTGTGTCTAAATCTGCTGTGGTTTTCAGTCCCCAAAAAGAAATGTGT
This sequence comes from Otus sunia, assembly GCA_010365825.1. Lineage (NCBI taxonomy): Eukaryota > Metazoa > Chordata > Aves > Strigiformes > Strigidae > Otus > Otus sunia. The sequence goes on from ML997604.1 coordinate 696,870, forward strand.
AGTGTTTTGTCAATCTACAAACCAGTTTGAGTTGTCTGTTTTTTAAAGAAGCATTAATATTTTATCTGGAAGTACTGTAATATTTTAGAGTTCAGTATAGCAGTACAATGCTAAAATTCAGCCTTCATCTTGTGAAATACCTAATCGAGTGTACACTGCAGCAAGTTATTTTCAGAACTATTGCTAAAGTTATTGCTTGGTGTTGCAGCTGCCCTGGATGTAAATAATTTGTTTAAATGTTGTATTTTGTATGCATATTTTACATACCAGTATACTTTCAGAAAGACGTGGCGATTTTAATAAATTAAGCACACTCTGCATTGTGTTCCTGTGAAGTGTTAACCTGTTTTTTTAATGTTCTTTTTGTGATGGGGGGGAAAAGGGTGGAGGGCTGTTTCAGGTAGCTTGTAGGCGCTGGAGGCTTCAAATGTGAACGAAAGCTCTCGGCCAGCACGTGCCCCCAGCCCCTCGCCCAGCTGGGATGGGGTGATGCCACCCAGTACGGGGCTCTCGGGGCTCTGCAGAGACTGGGAAGAGGCAAGTTCCTGCTGGCCACCGTGTCCTCGGCTTCCCGTCACTGCTCCTGGCCTGTGCGCTGCAAGATGGGGGGTAAGTCGTGCCCTGAGAGGCATCCTCGAGCTCTCCGGACCCCGGCGTGTAGGGAGGTGTGTGGTGATGGTGCGTGAGCTCTGCCTGGCCCTTCCTGCTCGCCCATGTGCCTCCTGGCAGCGGACAGGGGGGTGCATGGAACGTCCAGCTCACAGCTGGAACATGTGGCTGTGACCATCCCTTATTCTAGTAAGGGAGAGGAACCGGCCACAAGCACCAGTGCTGAACCAGAGCGCTCTCTGTGCCCTCCTGCCTCCCCGCCTGGGAAACGGCAACTTCTCCCCCAGGCTGGAGAGATCCCCTCCCTGAGACACAGCGTCACTGTCTTGTACCCGTGGGGTGCAGAGCCTGCTCTGGGCCTCAGCACGCTGTTCTTGCTGCGCTCCTGGGAACTCCGGCTGAGCTGCCTTTCACACAAGAGTCCCTGGACCTGACTCTCCCAGCTATTTAGGTTTTCAGTGGTGTAAATCTGAGGGAGACCTACCCACATAGAGCACCTCAATTTTGAAGTCTGCTGGCTTTGAACCCCCCTAACGTAACCATAACCTAGGGATTTAAAGTCAGGCTTTATTCAAATGTAAGGCGTGTCAAAATGAAATCCACCACGCCACTACCCAAGAGTATCAAGACTTCCAGGGCTTTTGAAGCATACTGTGGGCTTTTATTTTTTACTTAAAAAGACCATTGTATTAGAGGCAATTACTTGTGAGTTTGGTACTTCTGCAACAGATGGTGAGCTCATAAGTGCACTCTCACTTTTTGGTAACTGCACATTTCAAGGAGGTTTTAACTGCCAGGTCTGGTGCTGGCTCTGGTCCCAGTGGAGCAGCCGCAGCCTGTGGCTGGTCCACGAGTGTTGGCTGCCATCCCCTGGCCAGCGCCGGGCGGGTGCCCATCGCCTGGGAGAGCAAAATGCTGCTCTTCAGCAGCCTGAGAAATTCCTGCTTCCTCAGAGGTGCCCTCTTCCAGCTTGTGTGGAAGGGGGAGCAGGTCACCCCCATGGTGCGGCTGCAGCATCCCGGCTCGGCAGCAAATTTCCAAGGGCTTTCACGGGGGAGAGGTGTTCGTGGGAAACTGCTCGGTGGGGGGTTTGGGTCTGAAAGAGAGAAAGGGCTGGTTCTTCATTTCCTTATTGTTAGGTAAACCAACTCTGCGGGAGTCCTCAGGAGCCATCGGTACCACCCTGGTAGCCGAGGGAAGAGCCAGCTCAGGGGCCTCTGGAGGTTCGGGTTCATGTCCTGTGGAGGATGAGTCCTCGCTCGCTGCTCCTGCCCCGGCAACGAGCGTGGGCAGAAACCCCGCAGGCCCCTCAGCCTTAGGGGGATGGATGCATGAGCGCTGCTCCTAGGGCATCTCCGACCCTGCTCTGTGCTTTTTTTAGGGTTGGTTAACAATGAACTCAAGCGTAAAGCCTTGCTGAGGCACGAACCACTGCTCTTTTATTCGTTGGGATGCAAGTCCCCTCCGAGCTCTGTAGCTGCTGATTCCCGTCTCTGTTATGCTGTGAGCTGAAGTCATAGAAATGGCAGACTAGAAACTGCTGTCACTCAGCGTGCTGTACAGAAAGGCTTTGTTTCATCATGGAAATTGTTTATAAAGTTTAAAGTTTTCTATGACTTCTCTAAGCAGCTGAAGGAAGGTGTATACATGTGCACTAATTAGTGTCGAGCGCTTGCAGGGTGTGCCCGGAGAAGCGTGCATCAGCACAGGACCTGCCGAGCGCCCGCCCTGTCACCGGCGAATTCACAGCGATGGGAATGGCACAGTCCCCTTGGAAAAGGACTGTGGGTTTTGGAAAGCTGTGGCATCTTGTTTTCTTTGGAATATTTTATTTATTCTACCCTGAGCATGATGGACTGTGGGAATTTAGGAAGTGTGTGATTTCATGAGAGCCCAGGAAGTAGGTAAGTAGGTAGACCATAAAGAGAACAAGAAAAGGGAGAAAATAGCAAAAATAAGCAATCTGCAGTCAATAGGCTGTGGCATTATTATGCTGCAGAGGCAGGATCTCTTCCTCTTCCATTAAGCGTTTGATTGCTTCTTAATTATTTGGTATAAACTTAATTGCACTCTCTGTCATTGCCTGGGCATCCTGTGGCTGCAGGGGGGTGGGACACCATTTTATGCACCTGCCTCACAGTTTGAGGATTTGGAGACCAGAAGCAAGGGACTATATTTGAAGGTTCTGTCAGTTTAACATTAAAGAATTTACTTTAGATACTGCTGTCCTTAATACCAGCTGGGGAGGTTTGCCAGAGCTCCAGCTGCCTGGGAGCTGGGCAATGCACTCGTGTGTCACAGCACTGCCCCCACTGCAGCACCTGCCTTTGCTGCTTGGAAATTTAGTTCCAGTGAAACCAGGAACAAATCACAGGGGGTAAAAATCGGTGTTTTGGCATTTCTGGCCCTCTTGTAGGTGCAGGGGCCTCTGCAGCGGGAGCAGAGTGTGGGGAAACAGCCACGTGGGGAAACACCCACAGGCTGTGCTGGGTTGTGGCGCAGTGACGAGGGCCAGCAACAGGCTTTGGGTTCCGCCAGACTTATGGGGTTTGTCTTGTTCCCCTCGGGGCTGGCCCACGACAGCTGAGGAGCCCTAACTTACAGACCTGCACCACAGCAGGGGCTGGGTCCAACTGCTGGCTCGGTACTAGCAAAATCATGGAAAAATTCAGACAAAATTAATCCTCAGCTGAGTTTTCATAGTGGGGAGGAATGTAAATCTAAAATCTACTTTCTTTTAAACCCTTTGAGATTAATTTGAATAACAAATAAGATGAACACAGATGAAAACTTATCTTTTAATGAGACAGCAACATGAATGGGATGCTACAGCACAGCAGTACTGCAGTTGTCTGAGGATCTCCGGTTATGAGCAAGCAGTTATATGTATCATTGTGTACAGGTGCAGCTGAGTGCCCTTTGCCTGCGCCCGAGGGGGGGTGGAGCTGCTGGGCTCGGTGCCCTAAATCAACTCCCATCAGAGGTAGCAGAAATCCCCTTTAACACGCCAGTTTTGCTGTCAAACGTGTTGACCTGTCCCGCTCTCACAAACCTGGTGTTGCCTTGCTGAAACACCTGCCCCACGGCGCTCAGCCCCCGGCTGGGGGGAGGTCCTGGCGTGGTGGGGGTTTGCTTGGGGTAATTTCGGGGTCCTTCCCCACTGCAGGGTGTCCCAGCTCCTCTGCCCTGGTGGGCAGGACCCCAGCTCTGTGACACCGCACGCAAACTGCTGAGCTCCGTGTCTTCTTACATGTGTATAAAACCTCTCTGTAAGTGTTTGTATGCAGACACACCCGGTCACACGTATCACAAGGAAGGATGCAAATCTCTAGTCCCTTGGTAAAATTGAGGGGTTTGTTGGATTTTTTGTTTTCCATCTCCAACTGGTTATTTTCCTTAAATATCCTTGGTATGTATTTGTTTAAAAATGAACTGTGCAGATATTTGGCATAGTTCTGTGTTGCTGCTCGTGTTTGATTCATTATAAAACACCTTTCTGATTTCGTTGGTAAGTTAAGGAGGAGGTGCTGGAAATTTCCTGTCTATAAAAGAGTCACCGAGATTATTGCTTGGGATAGTTATCTTACACTTCTGCAAGTGTTTGAAAATCTAATATAAAATGACAGAAACTGAGGTTATGCAGAGGTTAGGAATCTAGACTTTCAGGACAATTCCAACCCTCAGCAAGAGGCTTGTTGTTCAAGACATCTTTGAAATGAGCCCTGTATTCATATCTTGGTGTTCTGAAGAATGTATGTTTTGATTAGGAAAGCAGAGAAGAGCACAGGGGACAGATCGACAGCTCTGCTGAGAGGCGTATGGGTGACACTCATTTGGGTACTCAAACTGTTATTCTGAGTCATTGCATGGTTTGCCAGCTGCTTGTCAAATGGAAAAGTTGGTAGTACAAAGGACTAGGTACTTAAAATAGCTCGTGTGATTTGTCTACATGTTAAAGTGTGACAATACAAAACCTTATTCGAAAAATCTGGAGAGAGGCTGTTTGAAATCATGCAGCAGATTTCATCACAGTCTCAAGGAGGGTTTGTGCACTCATAAAACAAGTCTGTATCTCAACACACAAAGTTATTCAGATTAGACCAACTTCTGGGAACATCCTCACGCTGCCTTTCAGCAAGATCACTGAAGAACCCAGTTCTCTTTTCATTAAATGCAAATCCATCCTAAGCCTGTGGTCACCCATCCAATTGCTGTAATGCAAAGTCAGTCCCTTTGTGTCACAACAGTTTTAGTTTCCTTTCAAAACAGCTAGAAATTTGTGGTTCAGAGAAGCTGTATCTCAGAGAAATGGTCAGAGCAGAGCCTGGATGTGCCTGGGGCAGCCAAGCCCGACCTAGGGAGGGAACGACATGGAGAAAGCAGTGAGCCCCATTTGACAGATAATGTTGCAGTCCAGCAGTCATGACTGAGCTACCCGAAGGCGTCTCAGCATTGGGGTCCCTCAAGACGGTGCTGTGCCCTGAGTCCCGGGCTGAGGGCACAAGGGGGAGCTGCTGCAGGGTGGTGGGGACGAGCTCTGATGTGTGGCGGGAAGAGCCTCTGCAGATGCTGGTGCTGGAGATGGTACTTTTGGGATGTCTGTAAAGAGACGGTGAGCTCTGGGACTGGAGGGGCTGAGACCGGGATCAGCCAAGGACTAGATTCCCCTGGAGAAGCAAAGGAGCAGCTCTCTCTGGTCTCTGAGGATGGAAGATGAGGGTTTTCTGTTTAAACCTCCACCAGAACTGGCAGGAGACAAGGAGAGCCCTGCCAACGTGTTTCCTCTGCTCTTCCCTCTGCCATCAGCATGGAGGAACCAGCGCTCGGTCTGCGCTGGCGCCACGGGCACGCTGGAGGGGACCAGGGGGATGGAAGGATGGAGTGTCCATGGTGCTGTATTGCTGCTCTAGCACTAACAGTGTGCTAGAGAGGTCTGAGGCACAAGATAAACATCACCTGGCAGGGCTGCCAGGCACCTCTATGTCTCTGTGTGTGCTTTGCTGGGAGTTCAGCGCTGAGCTGGGCTCGGCTGAAGAGCCGCAGAGGTCTGTGTTGGCCGTGGGCAGCCCCCAGAGCTCCTGCTCTGCCTCTCCGGGGGGCTGTGGTTGAACACCCGCTCTACTGCCCTGCCCTGGGACTCCTGCCTGCTCCTGGAGAGGAGCCGGGGCTCGGGCCTGATGCAGAGCCAGCGCTGTGCCACGCGGGGAGGAGGCTGGAGCCGAGCATCCCTGTGACCTGGCTCACAAGGTGGCCGTGGGTCTGTGGCTGATGGGGTGTGGGTGAGGGACGTGGGGTGCGGGGCTGGTGCGGGGTGCATGGCTCTGGGACCACTGCCCTGCTCTTCGCTCTGATGGGAGATTTCATTTGTTTCTTCTCTCGGCTTGTTTGGAGATGAGTCACTTGGTTTCAGAGACGTAAAAGAGGGTTGCCTGAGGAACTGAAATGCACTTTGTTTGTTTTCAAAGGCACTTATCAGGGGGATGGTGAGCAGGAAAAGGGAAGAGGTTTTGAGTCACTATGGTCCTCACATTACTCAGCGTGTTTAGCAAGCAGATGCTACCCCTGAGATACAGCTTACATTTCTCAGGAAAAAGGAGATAGCTTTCCCCCTGTCGTGCATTGATTTTTTTAACATTTTTTGTCTGAAGGAGCATGGTGGAGGAGGTGAGAGAGACACAAACTGCGAGCAGGTTCAGTGCCACCCCTTAACCTGGAGGGGTTCCCCCTGGATCTGCTCAGCAGCTCGTTCTCCTTTTTGGAGGTGAAGAACAGAATCTGAAATCGTCCCCGTGGTGCTGCTGTGACGTGCAACACAGAGCTGTCCCCATCTGCCTGCCAGGAGAGGCACAGGGCCCGCAGGGACTCATCACGTGTCACAAACCCTCCTCCAGGTGTGTGCACCAGATGTTTTCTGACGGGGTATTTTTCTCTTGCAAGATGCTGGGTTTTCGAGGGATGAATGTTTAAGATGGGAACGTACCAACACTTGGTCAATCCAGGGCCATGTGCAGATCCCCTGGGGCAGGGCAGCCCCGTGTTGACATTCTCCCCGGCACGGGAGGTCCTGTGCTGTGGCACACGCCTTGCCCAGTGGCCAGGAGGGCAGAGCACGGGGAGCAGCACGAGCTGGGACAGTTCAGTGCAAAGGGGGAACATTACCCAGAAACATGAACTTCTGTGGCACTGATGGCGCTTACAGACTGAAATAGTTTGAGCTTGGGCCAGAATATGTTATCTTTTTCATTGCAGATAGCTGCCAAACATAAAAATGTTTCAGTGGCCACATTTTAAATTGGTTATACTAAATAATATATACTAACACTACTTCAGCCTTTGACTGAAGCAAAAAATGATGTTCCTCAGGATCCCCAGGAAGACAGGGGTAGGCAATGTCCTTCACACAAACACCCAACCACGTCTGTGGGCTGGCTCCCCGGGCAGTTACAGGCCATTCAGGGCAAGGCACCAGGACTGCTATGAAATAAGAATAAAACCAAACATGCTTTTCACTATTCTATCCCAAAGCATTGCCAACACTGCTTCGAAAGTGGAAAATACCATTCTCCTGCCTGCTGTATCACCAATATCTCCTGCAAAATCTGGGTTTTATCTGCTGTTTGTCAGACTAGAAGCTGGGTGTTGGGAAGAAGTGCTGGTCTGCCAGCAGCTGCCGCCTTCTGGGTTGGCAGAAAAGCCCACTTCTAAAGGCAGGAGCTGTGCACCCGTTCAGCTGGAGGAACCCGGGCAGGCAAGGAGGAGAGGCAAGGTTTGGTCTGTCGAGCTGCGGGAGGCCTCTGGCTCTGCGCCTTGGCTGCTTTGGACGGCCAAGGGGTGGTCTCCCCAGCAGTGCTGAAGCTGCACACAGACAGGGTCCCCCCACAGCGTACTGGTGGTGATTGCTGCCAGCCCAATTCTGCAAAAGGTCCTTTCTTTGGTGAAAACTGGTGACTTCATTTTTTTAAAAAACTTTTGTGACGTGACAACAATGTGGAAAAAATTTGGATGGAAAGATCACCCCACACAGGGCATAACTATGTGCCTGCTTTGCAAAGGAAGGCATTTTCCACGCTCGATTATTCCCATCTCTTCTCCAGTCTGGCACTGCTTTTTCCCTCTGTTTCACCTCCCTTGGCCCGACTGCCTGCCCACCGCTGGCGAGGAGCTGGTTGCCCACGGGGCTGTGAGTGCAGGTACATGAAATGTGTGTGAAATGTTCTCCGGGTTGTCCTTTTGGGAATGGCAGAGCACCTCGAAGGGCATGGGATGGATGCTGGCTGGTTCCCAGCACAGTGGGAGGAGCAGCCAGTGGCAATCCCGTGCTATCCCAGTGCCAGGCTGTGCTGAGCGGCGGTGTGGGGAGCGAGGGGGAAGGCAGCTCCTCCCTGGTGAGGTGACACAGCAAGGGGCTGGGCGAGTAGGGGGAGGAAAATAAACTTACTGTGTCAGAAAGATGATTAAAATCAGCCATTAGAAAAAATTTAAAACGCTGTGCTAGGAGTTAAATTTTACTTATCTTTTAGCTGAAAGGTCCATCCCACCATGCTCATTGTTTTACTTACTCTGAGCTTCTGACAAGATCGTGATGTGATCTGTAGCGCTCTGCAGTCCAGAACCGGGTTGTTTCTAGTATAAGAGGAGACGCAGGTTTCTTTTTTTAATCGGTACTCACTTCAGAAACTCATTCTGCTGCTTTCACAAGCCCTTACTTGAAAGCTGTTACCTTTCCTGTGGGTGGGCGCTCTCGGCCGCAGCCGGACGCCCGTCCCCGCGCCGCCTCCATGGGCAGAGCCGTTGTGAAAGGCACCAAAGCCAGCTCTGGATTCCCCCCTCGGGACAGCGCGTCCCAGGCCTGGCTCAGCTTCCACGAGGTGACAGAGACAGGACCTGACAGCCCTCGCCCCGCGCTGCTGGCTGCCCCCTCCCTTCCCTGCCTGCGCCTCTGCCAGCCTTTCCTCGGGGTGCCCGGGGCGCGGGCAGCAATACGTTGTGAAGGTGCATAAAAAGTCTCTACTGCAAAAAATGAATGTAACGTGTACGTTTTTATTACTTCCCTGTTTTGATAGCAATAGCCTGGCTTTTCCCCTGCAAAGGTTCAAATGCCAGCGAGGGTTAATCGTGACGAACTCTGGTGCCCTTGTTCATTTACCGACCCTGGTATTTCTCCAGCTGACTCAGTGAAAAATGACAGTGTATTTTCGACGAGCCAGGATGTCTGAGCTTCCTCAGCGGCTGCTCTTGCCCACCGGCAGCGGGCAGTTTTTTCACTGTAGTGAAAAAACAAACCAGCCAAAAATTCTGAGCTGTGAATCCTCCCAAATGTGTTTGCTGCTGGGGCAAAATCCTTTGGAAGAGAGGAACCCCCTGTAAATCTTGAGCTCGGACCCCTGGCAGGTCCTTGGCTGCTGGCGTGGCGCGTCAGGTGGGTGTGTGGGGCTGACACCTGGGGGGTCTGGAGGCCAGCCGGGGTGTCACTGGCCATCGCACCTCCCCTGCCCGCCCGGGTGGGCTCGGTGCATGGCCCCAGCTGGCACAGCGTGGCTGCCTCCCCCTCCACCTGCCTGCAGCCCCTGCCATCACCCTCTGGCCCGGGTGCAAGGGTGCCGTCTGGCCAAGGCTCTCCCTGGCCTCGTGCCCGTCCCAGCTGTGCCAAGGCAGCCCCTCGTGTCCCTTCCTGCAGGCCCTGCCTTTACTTTGCTGTTTGCTGGGTAAGCCCTTGCTCCTTACCGACTGCTGCGGGCATTGCTCCGCCCTTGCTCTGCGGTGTTTTCAGCTCCTGCTCTCAGGCTGTGGCCTTCAGTTCTTGCTTCCCTCCCTGTGGCTGGAAAGTCACACACTGGCACCGTTATCCAAAGAAAGCATTCTTCTCCCGTCTTTGCCAGAAGGTAACTTGAACAATGCAAGGGATGCTGAGCAAGTGAGAGGACGAACAAGTTGAATTCAGGCAAGTGTCTGAATCAAGTAGTGCTTTAAGGACAAATTATTGCAGAGAGAAGCAGCCGTTCAGTGAGAATTGTTGTGTGCCGGAATGGAAAAATTAAGCAGATTTCTTTAATTGCCAAGCCTAATTCTTAACTCTGCTATGAGCACAACACATACCGAGCGCCCTGGTGATCCGCTAGAAGAGATTAACGTAACATGCACCTAAACCACAGGTCACGTGGCTGGCTTTCCGGCCTTGTACTTTTTGATTGCAGAGAGACGAGCGTATTTTAGTTTCCTCAGCCATGCCGCAGCGTTTAGCAAAGCCGCTCTGAACGTCCTTCCACTGACATGGCTCTGAGGCGGCTCATTCAGCAGAACCACAACGCCAGCTCGGCAGGGCTCGGTGCCAGCCCTGCTGGCGGGGAGCCGGCTCTGCCCATGGACAGCAGGAGGATCCAGCACCTGGCCAGCACGGTGGGGACGCTGCCCCGCGGGCGCAAGCAGGTACGGGGACGCTCCTGTGCTCCGGGAGCCGATGGCTCCTTCCAGCCCAGAGAGCCGCTCGCTGCCCGCGTTCACAGGGGCGAGCAGAAACGGTCGAGTTTTCCCAAGTGACTCCCCCGGGGTTCACTGCCACTCCTGATTTCAGAGTGCTAGAAGGATTCCCACCGGGTGCCTTTAGCCGGTTTTGGGATTGCAGTGAAGTCTTTGCAGCGCTGGCAGCATGGGGAGCTCTTGGGAGGAGCGAGCGAAGAGGCGTTCTGCCTGCGGGGGCTTGGGCGCATGAAGTGCTTTTGCAGCCGAGATCCTGCCCCGGCTGCGTTTCTTCTCCCTTTACAGCAGTGCTGCGCCTCAAAAGAGGCTCTTGCTGTCCGGGTGTTCCTTTAAATCTGCGTTTACTTCAGTATAGCGGCCTGGCTGGGCTGTCCTTTGTTCTGCAATGCTGACAGAAAGTGCCTACCATGAGTTATTTCCATCCGGATTTTGGAGTATTTTGCTAAAACGGTTGGGGCTGGTTGGGCTGTTTCTCTCAGCTGGGCGTTTCTCCCAGAACAGCACATTTCTGCCATTCACAACTGGATTCCCACAAAACTCTTGCTGTTGCTGTAAATTGCCAGCTGAGCAATCCCAGCTTTGGTCTATTTGTCTGGCATGAAGAAGCCTAAATAGAAAATGTTTGAGACACATTATAATCCAAAAGTATCATCAGAAGAGTGGTACATAATATCTGTGCACTTAAGACTTTGCTTTGTTCAGGAACGGAAACGCACTTAATCCTTTTCTTTGCACAAGTGTGGGGAGATAAAGGGAAGCCAGAGCCAGACTAATCTTGGGAACACTGCTGCTGGGTGGCATCCAGCTCCCGTGGCTGTGACGGAGCCGCCCTTTGTGTGGCAGCTGCTGCCCGCGCAGGGGGAGGCTGGCGGGCACGGCTGTGACGCGGCTGGGCCAGTCAAAGATGAATCCCAACGCGGGTGTCAGGCCCCAGGACGGCTCTGGAGGGCCGTGCCCGGTGCTGCAGGGCTCAGCCGCCCGGGCGAGCGCCCGCCAGGGGCTCTTTCACCCGCCGTGCTGTTTGCTGCTGTACACGTGGCCTCTCGCCCCTCTCCTTCCCTCTCCCCAAGTAGCTGCATGTTTATAAAGTCGGGTGTTTCTAGAGGTGGTCAGGCTGTGGCATCAGTCTGTACCGCTGAAGGCATTTGGCCATATTGACTGCAAACATTTCAGTGATACTATAACCCCTTATTCATGGGTCATTTTTATGGGAAGGATCAATGTTTAACACTGATCCTGGCTTTTTCCAGAGACCCGTTCAGGCCCAGGCTCACCCAGCCTGAGGCAGGGTCCCGGGGGCTCCGTGCCATGACCATGCATGCACTGGCTCGGAAATGCTACACAGCCACCTCAAGAAACTGCAGAGATAACTGGCTGATTTAGGTGTGCTTTCTGCCTTTTCTGGTGGTCATTCAGCTTATAAACACTCGCAGATTTTTAGGGGAAAGGTACAAAAGGAAGGTGAGGTCTTAGCACAGCAGAGATGTGATTTGGACGCACTAGTTACAGCATGAAGGGGAACAACAGCAATCCCCAACCTTCCGAAGCTTGGAGCCTCACCCGCTCCGGCATTCTGAGGGGTCCCCGCTGCTGGAGAGACGCCCCGGTGCTGTGTGCCCGTCAGCCCCTCGTCCTTCCACAGGAGCCCAAGTGCACCCCGAGGACGGAGCAGCCCAGCTGCAGCTCATGGCCTGGGGGGGCCACTTGCCCAGCCGTGGCCCTGGCTGGCCCCTCACTCCCCAGGTGTGGTGCGATAAAGCCAGGTGATCCACAGTGAGGGAATACTCCTTCTCTTATTTGGAAACACAGGGCTGCCATGTAGCTTTGTTCTTTTTCATAATTATGCAAAATAAGAGGATTGGGGACATTGCGAGGAGCAGTGGGAGGTCCATCCCCGATGGCCTGTCCATGCAGGGATTTTCTTGAGCGGTCGTGCCTCTTGTCTTTCCCATTTCTACTGTCCACAGAAATTACACCTCCAGCAGTTCAGGGAGGAGTTTCCTGCTCCAAGCTCTTTTGCCGTCAGAAAATTTTCCTTGGGATTCAACCTGAATTTTCCCAGTTGCTCTCACGCTTTTTCACAGCAATCTCTATCACGCTAAACAGCACCTTGCTGCCACGGGCTCTTCCACTGCTACAGGCATCTCCCAGCCAAGTCGCTTCTGGTTCCAGACCTCTCTCCCCCTCCAAAGTAGGTGTCTGTGAATTTATGACAGCAAATTGTGAAGGTGTCAAATTATCATCCCTGTGCAAAAAAAGCCTTGTTTTGCTTCTTATATTGGCTGGCAGTAGCTCAGCTCTCAGTTTTAACTTGTTGCAGAAAAGATTGGAGAGGTAACAGGTGGCAAATTTTTCTACTGAAGTTGGAACGGGTACTGCCTTACCATCTCCCAGCAAGGATGCCCAGACGTTTTCTGGAGGTGAACAACTGAAACAATACTAAGTTGTTTTAACTAAAACAGTACTAAGAGTACCGATGTGTTTTTTTATTTTGGAAATACACAATTTTATATTTAAAAGGTTTGGAAAAATGAAAAAGCTGACCTATAGCCAGTTTTCCAGGGCTTAATTTCCAACATAAGAAAAATAAACATGGATTCCTTCAACAACAGCCTCTTGCAGGTTAATGCAATCCTTCACACCAGAACGTGTTGCAGTTGCTACTTCATCTTGCAGCAATGCCAGTTAAACGTCCTCCACAGGCATCGATATCAGACCTGTTACTCTATAAAATTACTCTCTAGCTCACTTGGAAAGGAACCACAGGGTGGAGAAAGTCTTCTTGGGCAGGAGGGAGCACCTCTTCCAAGCCTTGCAGGGAGCAGTCAGTGAGCCCAGAGGCTGCTGACTCTGCCTGTGCCTGGCTGAGCTCCCTGCCAGCATCTAACGGGTGGCTTTGGCCATGACGATGGGTTGTCTTGCATCCCAGACCTAGCTGCTCTTCCTCCTGATCTGGAAGTTTAAATTTTCATTTGACTGAGGGGGAGGCTGCATTGGTGCAAGCTGGTGCTGGGATGCCAACAGCTAGTTTCAGTTTTTCTCTAAACTGCTGATTTTAGCCATGTGCCTCAAAGAACCATGAACCTACTGACCCGTTTCCACTCCCATTTCTGGTTCCAGCTTGCCTTAGCCCGATCCACCTCCTTGGGTGACTCCTCCAGGCCACAAAGGTAGGAAGATATTCTTCTCTAATCACTGTTATTTACTTATTCTGCATGAAATGTGTCTCCTGGGAATCTTCCCATTTAGCAGCCCTCATGCGATAAGGGTGCAAGGCAGAGAGTGGTGCCCAACACCTGGGACATGCAGGTGAAATTGTGACATTCAGTTTGAGTCAGCAAAGAGCAGGCACCAGCGCTGCAGGTCTGGGGAAAGGCGTGCTGACACCCTGCTGGCACAAGGAGGGGCAGTGGGGGGGGACACGACTGCTTTGGTTAGAAATAGAGTGCACGAAGCACGGCACCCCGGTGTTCATACGGAATTCTGTGTATTCTCCTTCCAGACACCTCATTGCTATATTAAAAGAAGATAAAGAGTCGTTTGGGTTTGAAATCCAGGTAAGACTTACATGACAAGTTGATTCGTTTAAAAATAAAACATGGTGCAAACTCGTAAATGTAACATCCTCAGAATTAAGTTAAGGCAGCATAGAACAGAGAAAGGTCAGTTCCTCGTGAAATTTGAAGACCTTACAGCAGTGATACAGAACTAGGATGCATTTCCAAGGAATTTTTTAATAGCAAAGGTCACAGATGAGAATTTCTGGCCTGCTCACATGTCAGAGCCTTGAATGTAGGAGAAATCTCATCCAAATCCAAATATGAGGCAATGTCAATGCCTTCTTACCTCCGTAAGTGAACATTTTTGGGGAGAATTGTATATGAAAATATTTTCATATAAAAAGAGAGAGATCAAAAAACTCCCTCTTCAAGTAATACCTTATACTAGCATTTTACTACGTCCTTTAACATATATAGAGACATACATATTTTTGAAGTAAATGTACAGTATTGGTATGGTTTTTAATAAATAACTGCTAAGCATGACTTTTTGGAGTCTAAACCATATACAAAGACATTCTCTTAGATGTAGAAGTCAGTAAATCATCAAATAGGAAAAGTAGAATCTTATCAGGTGTACTGCTAATCGGACATTATTGTTCTGTAGACTTTTGTGAGAACAGTAACTCTTAGATCAGTAAACCTGCTAAAATCCTGGTTATAAACAAAAATAATCCCAGCAATAAAAGGAGGTAGTTCTGGGAGCAGTGGGATGTGGCCATGCCACAGAGCTCTGACTGACAGCGGGACCTGCAGGCAGGAGCCCGTCTCTGTGCCCCCGGGGCCCTCCCACGCCCCCCTCTGTTTCGGTGGCTGTGGCCGCAGGGCATCTTCAAAGTGCTTGCCTGTATCTGTGCACAAAGGGAAAATAGTGTTTTCAGTGAAATGAGTGTATGAGGAAAACCTTAACTTTTTCAAATTTGGTTCTGTGACTAATGAGCGGGTAAGCGGTCAGCTCGTGAACAGTGGAGAGCTTTCAGAAGGGAGGATAATTGAGTCAATTATTGGGCTTTTGTATAAATTGTCAGGGCAGATTTTCATTATATGTGACGTTCTGATAAAAATAATTGTTCTTGGCACATTTTCTTCCTGAATGTACATTCAGCACGAGCACTTCACTAGAAAGTCCGGGCTATGGAATGGCAGCATCTGTCTGATACTAAGGATAAGCCATTATTTAGAAGCTATAATTTCATTACTACAAGTTAAATTTAGGCAAATCAGAACAAGATGATGTGAAACTCTAGGTCTACCATCTGCAGGGAGCACATGAGAACTGCAGTGATGGCCGAATGCCAGAGCTTCTCGCATGTTACTGCTTCTTCTCCTCCTTCTCATTCATGGATCAGAGCATGGGGCGAAGCGGACGTGTGGTAGCATGTCTGTCCCCTCAGTGCAGCCACCTCAAAGCCAGATGTCCCCTCCAAACCATGGCCCAGCTGTCTGCTGCTGTCCGTGAGGAGCAGAACGTACATGAGAGGGAAGTCCACCCTCCTGGTTGGAGTGCTTCTCTTGGGGCCATCAGTCACACGCTGGAGATGTCTGCTCTCCTGGTGGCTCTGGCAGGGACACTGAGACACCTCTGTCCAGATGGCTCCAGTTGGGTGTGACAAGCCCCATCCCCCTTGTCCAGCTTGTCTTGCTCAAGCTGGCCCAATCTTTCAGGTTGGTAGGCGAGACCTATCACTCTGAAATAGGTAAAAATGAAAAGGGCAAGTGTGACCTACAGTGGCTTGTCCTCCAAGACCCTCGTGTTTCACTTCACTTAGTTTAGCCAAAAGTTTTAGTGTTGGTCTAAGGGCTGAAATCACTGCCTTGTGATTTGGCCAGATAAGCTCTGATCATATCTGGTCTTCATCCCTATTTGTTCTGTGCTGACTGAGAAATTTTGGAATCTAACATGACTTCTTCTATCTGACTTAGATGTGGCTGTCATAGGTTTTCAGGAAGTTCAGCTTCAGTGTTAAATTTTGGTAGGAAGATGTGGCTAAATACTGATACCTGCATGTAAGCAAGAAGACGTTTCCTGTCAGTGCAGGATCTGGTCGTCACCTACTTCTGCATTTTTCTAAATACATGTCAGCACCGATAATCACATGATGGATTTATACCAAGAATTAATATTAATAAGAATTAACATACTTAATGTATGTTTAAATGTGTAAGTCAAGAATAAAAAGCACTTTTGAGGGAGTGTGGAGCCGTGTGTGGATAATGAGTTTAAGAGTCCAGAAAAGCCAAAGAGGAGGTTCAACTCTTCTTTGCTTTTCAGTTCTCATTCAGACCCAGTTTATCCGTCACCACCGGCTGCCTTCACACAGCACTCACCATGAGCAGGAGTCAACCACCTGAACAGCCCGAGTCACCCTGCCCTGCTGTGCCTGGGAATGTGAAATACCCTTCCAGACAGCAATCCACATCCGTGCTAACAGATATTCTTGACTGAAGTCACTCAGTTTTTCAGAATGAATAACCATCTTGCTTTAAAATTTTTTTTTTTTTTTTTTTTTTTTTGCAAAAACAACATACAGGCATCTGTCAGGTGTCTGCTGTTCTCTATCATAAGAATGTAATTTCTAATTGTTAGGTTATAACATTTTGGTGTTCTCACTTGCATGATAACACACCCTGCTCATCACAGCCTTTTCATTCAAAAAAATGTGTAAAAAGACTATTAATTTTAAAAATTGTTTTCATGGCTTTAATATTGGTAACACTGTCACTTTGGTATTAACAGACTATTAGGTTTCCACACCAAAATGATAACTCCCTGGAGGTATGCACGTGTGTCTGCAAAATTCAAGAAGAAAGTCCTGCCCATCTTTCTGGCCTTCAGATTGGTAACTATTCATGTTTTTTCCTGCTGTGGGTGGCCTTGTCTTGCTTTTCTCCCAATTACTTTTATTGTAGAGCATGTGGAAGGCGTGCGTGTGCTGCAGATGCTAATTTTCACCTCTTTGTGTCTCTAACAGGCGATATCCTCGCCAGCATCAACGGCGTGAACACGGATGGGTTTAGTCACAAGCAAATAGTAGACTTGATAAAGTCTTCAGGGAACTATTTAAGGTAGGCATCCCTTCTTTTTAGCTTAATAGTCTCTCCCGCTGGAAGCCAAGAAAGCTTCTCATGCTACCCCGCGGGCCTGTGCTGTCTCAGGGGCAGAAATTCCCATGGGTTTGGTTGTGCAGCGATTTTACAGCAGGTGAGGGCTCGGGAGGGGGACTGGGGCTCTGGGAAGGGGCCCTGGTGTTGATCCCCCTGGTCCTTTTTCTCCCGCCCTTGCCACACGTTTGCTTGTCTTGCACCAGCACTGCTGCTGCTGAGGACAGGCGTGGGGGAGAGGGTTCGGATGGGTGGGTGCTCCCCGTCCCCACCTGTGGCCACTCCTCGGGAATTCTGTGGCACCCTGCGCTGTGCTGCAGAGCTGCGGGGAGCTGCAGTGCAGGGCCATCAGCCCTGGCAGTGCTCAGCACTCCTCTTCCATTCAGTGCCAACATTGGCCGCTCTTCACAGGTTAGAGACTGTCAACGGGGCCATGTTTCTGCGGAAAATGGAGCTCGAGACCAAGCTGCAGTTACTGAAGGTAATGTAATGAATTCATTCATCCACTGCTGGACACAGAGGGCTGTTGTGGATTCACTGCTAAGGGGGCAGGTGGGTGTCACCAGCACCCCCAGCCACAGGCCCTGTAATATTTTCTGTATATTTTTTTGGTAACACTTTCCCCCACAGTAATTTTGGGTGCCAGCACCCCAGCATGCTTCTCCGCTCACCCCACTGCAGCCGCACAGGGGCCGGGGCTTGCCAAAGCCGGGACTTGGTCAGCCTGAGTGAGGAGTTTTTCCTTACGGCAACTCTGTGCCAAAACCCTCCACACAGGAGTGTGGTATTTTAAAAAGTGTGTTAAAAATCAATCTGTCGAGAATAACCCTCATGCCAAATGGGTTCGGCTTGCCATGGCTGAGCGGCAGGGGCAGGGTTTGCTGTATGTGCCATGGCCGGGGGGGTGATCTCATGTTTAGTATTTAGCATGTTTAAAACAATGTTCATTTAATTTGGTTCGTGCTGCATTTATGAGAGCACAGCACAGGGTGTTGTAATTTGCTCTGTGCCACTGCTGCTGTAGATGATGGAAATGGTATCCTGGGGGGCTGGAGAGTCCCAGGCTCCCCCAGTCTGTGCTGGTGGGATGCCGAGGCAGTGCCTGGCTGTGCGGGTCATGTCTTGGTCACTCTCACTTCACCTTAGGAGATGGTCGCAGCAAGGAGACCAGGGTGAGAGCTCCATGAGCTTGGTTTCCCCTCTGAGGCTCATTAAGCTGGTGGGGGCTATGGGGTTGCTTTTGGGAATAGCTGGGATGGGTTTAGGCGTTGCTCCCCTGCTGCTGGTGCTCCCTGTGGGGCTGGGGCTGGGACAAACCCCTGCACCCCCAGCGGGGTCCGGCGCAGTGGGATGCGTTGGGAGGCTGGTGCGAGCGCAGGGGCCACGTGGTGGGAGCTGGGGCGGTGGTTGGGGGTGCTGAGACTGCCCAGCCAGCCGGTAGACGTGGTGAGAAATGAGCCAGACCCCAGAGCCAGAGCGCTCATCGCTGTGTTAGTGAGAACGCAGCAGCAGGGCGCTTCCATCCCAGCCACGCTCAGTGCCCCATGGCAAGCCAGTCCCTTAGAAATCTGGATGAAACAAGCAGTAAAGTCACCAGAAATGGGCTATCCCTCTCCCCCTTGCTCCTTTCTGGGGAAATTATAACACCCAACATCTCAAAATCTGCTGCAAAAGGTTCTGTTTCAAGAGGGGAGCTTTTAGATATCAGCTGTTTCCTAGAAGTGCCAAACCTCTGCAAGGAGCGTTGTTACAGAGTCAAGCACGGGTGTGTGCCCGGCCCTGCGCTCTCACGCCAGCGTGGCTGCAGTGGAAAGAACCTAATTCTGTTTATAACTGTCTCCGCTGCCTTACGGAGGGGTGTGCTCGCTCACTGCAAACCCCCGTCACCGCAGCGAGACGGCGACGTGCCCGCGGGCGCTGAGCCTCAGCGGTTCGGCAGCCAGCGCAGCACCCACGGGAGGCACGGCCGTGCGGGGCAGCGGGCCTCCCGCCGCAGCGTCCTGGCACTCCCACCGTTCAGTGAGGTGGGAGAAACCCAGGGGTGGGGTGTGGATGGGCAAAACCTTTGGGCAACTCCTCAGCATCTCTTGCATACAATTTCCTGGATTTAGTTGAATTAAAACTTCGAAAAACTACTTTATTCAACACTGTATAAGCCGACTTCTCCAGACTCATTCTCCTGAAGAGCTGTCATTGCTCCCATTTTGCAGGCGAGCCTCTTTTAGTGCTGTAAGAATGGCAGTTTTGGGGAGGTGGAGCCCCCCGTACCCCTGATTTGGGGATGGCTGCCCACCTGACCCGTGCCTGCCAGCCCCAAGGCACCAGCACCCCAACACATCGTGTCCAAATCCGCTGGGAAGGGGTTCAGTGAGGAGAGCAGCCGGGAAAGGGCTTGCTTCCCGGAGCCCTTGTAGATGGCTGAGGGACCCCCAGGACCCATTGCCCTGCTGGGGGGCTCCTGGGCCTCAGCGGGGGGCTGGGGCTTGCCGTGCCGGCTTTCATTTTGTGATTGATTTTTCTGAAATGTGGAAAAGAGAAAAAATGTGGATGTGGTTTGCCCACACAGACCAATTTGGGTGTGTAAATGTGTGGTTTGCCAGCCGGTCCAGCTGCAGGTCTGAGGTGCACGGGGTTCATGCAGATCACCGGGGAAGTGCCTCCACGCAGAGGTTCACCTTCGTGTTGGGTTTTTTTTCATCAGCTACGCAATAGTTTATTTTTACACCAAAAGCTGACCTGCAACAGAGGGAAAGAAGGCTGCTGCTCAGCGCTGGCTGGCTAGCAGCTGTAAGGCTGCACGGGGCAGTGTGTCCTCCACGGCTAGCTGTGCCATCCCCCTGCTGCACTGCCGGACCCCGGAATGGGGAGTAGGGTGCCCGATCCTGGCCCACTCCGGAGCCTCGGGGGCTGGAGGGGGGCAGCCTGTGGAGAGCTGGGGTCCCGCAGGTGGAGGGGGGCAGCCTGTGGAGAGCTGGGGTCCCGCGGGTGGCTGAAGGCAAGCAGCACACTCGCCAGGTTTCAGGCTGCTTTAAATCAGATTTGCCCAGTACCTTGGCCGAAGCACCCAGGGCACAAGTAGACTTGTGCTTTCTGCGAGGTATTTGCTACACCCCGGGAAAATTGTCTCGGTCAAAAGAGGAACATACAAGTGCTTCCTGTAGGTGACCTGTACTTTCTAGATACGCTGTTTTCTTTACAAGCGTTTCATACTTCTGTGAAAGTGTATGAGTGACAGAGCCCTCTTTCTCCTCCACAGCAAACTCTGCAGCAGAAATGGGTGGAGCTGCGCTCTCTGCTCTTACAGGAACAGCGCTTGCTGCACGGTAAGTCCTCCTTTCTGGGTAGGAAACCGCAGCGCTGCTGAGTTCTCCTGTGGAAACACTGTCTGATCAGTAAAAAAGCAATTCTTTAACCTGATTTTCATTTGCTTTCTTTTTCCCCTGTTAATGAAGGCATGGGGCTGGCCCTGGGGTAGCTTTTTTTTCCGGGCGTCATGAATTTGGATGCTGCTTGGCTAACGCAGACCGAAAGCTCTTTTGCCTGAGTTCTAGGAAAGGAGTTGATGTGGGTTGCAGTTTTTTTCCATCCTTACCTTGGATTTATCAGGGGAGAGTTCTGTTTGTTTGTTTGTTTGTTGGTTTGTTTTTTAAATGGGTTGCCCAGGGAGGAGCTTTAACCCTGCAGGTGGGGCAGAGAGCCCCCCACAGCCGGGAAGCAGCTTTCCCCGAGGGAAGGGGGCTGCTCCCTGCGCCCAGACGCTGGGCATGGCCTTTCCTGCACCCCGGCCTCGAGCAGACACCAGTGAATAACGCTCCTCCTCGCCTTCTGCTTCCAGGGGAGGTGAACGACAACGCTCTGCCGAGCGTGCTGGAGCTGGAGGGACCCAGCCTGCTCGGTGGCTGCGGCACGCTGGGACCCCTCTTGCCGACGCAGCCTCGGTTCTCCAGCGAGAGCAGCTCCCGCAGCCGCCTCAGCTCCATGACCCTGGGCAGCGAGGACAGCTTCTACCTGAGCGGCGCCTTCGAGGATTCAGCCGCCGAGAGCCTGAGCCGCCAGTCGAGCGTGGACGACGACTGCTTCTTCCCCAGGGACGGGGACGGCGCTGCCGGCAGGTCCTCCCTGCGGAGGAACCGCAGCATCAGCCTGGCCAGCAGCGGCTCCATGTCCCCGCTCTGGGAGGGCAGCAGCTGCTCCAGCAGTTTTGGGACCCTCCCGCGGAAAAGCAGGAGATCCAGTGTCCGAAAGCAGCTTTTGAAATTCATTCCAGGCCTTCACCGGGCGGTGGAAGAGGAAGAAAGTCGGGTCTGACATCGCACCGTCATCCTTGACGGCTGGGGCTCTGCACGTGGGACCGCTGCGTGGCCTGCGACGGGGGCAGAGCTCGCCCAAAGCACGCAGGGTGGCGCGGCGTGGCAGCCCTCCAGGAAACAGAACTGGTGATATTTAAAAAGCTCTGGGCTTTTTAATTATTTTAATTTTTAATCAGGGCACACTGTGGACCTCTTCATTAACGTGAAAAATGACTAACTCTGAAATGTGAAGAACCTTTGCAGAACTTCCTCACCATACTTTAGTGTTAATAACAGTTTTTAATTGAATGCAAAAATGATAGCTATTTATTTCCTGGTACCGAAGTCATAGTCTTCCAAAGGTCTTTAATAAAGCAAGTGCTTCGACTAAACCCACTGACAGTCCCGTTCGAAAGAGCCCAGCGTGTAGGGCAGAGACAGACCCTGGGCAGTAACGTACTGAAATGAAGGGCAGCGATTCACCCGTGGTTTGCAGTGGGTGATTTACGCAGGTGTGCTGGAGTGTATTATTCCAGGGGATTTGGAGTAGAAAGGACCCTCCCGAGCACACACGCATCCCCGGGCCCCTCTGCTGTGCCAGTGCCGGGGAAGCCGGTGGTGCCCCAAGCAGCTCCGCGCGCCTGGAGCAGGAGGAGCGCGCCCGAGAGCACCGGCGGGTTGATCTGGACTCTTGAAGGCAATGGGCCGATGGCAGAGGGTTGTGCTGCAGGGACGGGCAGGGTTGTTCTGCACTTGGAGGAGGCGACAGGTCACAGGTTGCACTCTGGGGACCTCCGAGGGCTCTGTCGGGGACCCCTTCCCTCTGCGGCCCCAGGGCGGCAAGAGATGCCCCTTGGGCTGGTGTTTCTGCTGCTCGTCCTCAGGCAGCTCATCAGCTGTTCCCATTTCTCCAGGAGCAGAGGCCTCAGGCAGTAAGATTAACTTGATGGCTCGTATGAAGTGATTTAATAAATATGGCATAGATGTGAAGAAAAAGAGAAATTTTATCTCCCTCTCAGGCAACACAGAAATAGGCCATTTGTTCAGCCCAAGCAACCTAATTATGTTCCTCAAATACAACTGGAAGAATTTTAAAGATAATTTAAATACCTTGTGTGACTCATTCGTCTCTTAACCGAGCAGACTGTGAGGTTGTTTACCACTCAGGTACTGCTGTGGCAGGATTTCCTGGTCTTTTCAGAAAGCTCAGGCTGAACCCAATAGCTTCTATCCAAGATGAACCCCAAATTAAAACAACCCCTTCCCAATACTTCTCTAATTAATAAATGTTGCTAAGCCAGCAGAATCTGTACTGGCATCTGTAATTTCTCTTAAAAGGATTAAGTAGATGGTAATACGGCAAGTCTCCGGGAGAGCAGCTCATGAGATTTTTATGTATGGGACTGATGTGTCAGCGCTGCTGAAGCAAGCAGCTGTGGTTCAGTCAGCCCATGAGCCCCTCTGCCGTCGGCTCAGTCCCAGCCCCTTGCCTGGAGGGGGGCTCTGGCCTGGCACCCAAACGCTGCTCATCAGCCCAGGCTGGGGCATTTCGGGTGCTGGTCTGGGCTCTGGAGCTCATGGCTGGACATCGAGTGTTTTGCCTGTGATTTGCTGTCTCAAGATAGAGCTTTACTGTGCTTTGCCAACAGCACCAGCTGAGAGGAGAAAAAAAAGTAGAGGTGATTTCTATTTGGACAAACTGTGGGGTTAAAGCCAGATATATGGGTGTGAAAGCAACTGTGGCACAATTACCAGAAAATCTGGTGAAGCTTGTCGTAGTGCCCCGCAGAGATCAAACAGCTCCAGCACTTCGGAAGGGCCCTTGAACTCCATCCCACGGTGCGATTCAGATGCTCGGCTCCAGGTTTCGGGCTGGCAGCCGAGGGCAGAGCGCTGGCCGTGGCCTGCAGAAACACGTGGACGTTTCCAGCCAGGCTGGCTCTGGCTGCGCGTGGCTGTGGTGCCTTGCATGAGCGGGAGCACTCCTCTCTATCCGGCCAGGGAGCGTTTGGCCCCACGACTGTTGCATGCATTGGTGTCAGAAAACAAAATATTCCTAACCAGGTGCGTCTGAGCGGGGGGTTGAAGCTTTGTCCACTGGTGCTATGGGCTCGTTCACTTGGGTGACAATCGGTGTACACCCAAAGCCAGGCCAGAGCGTGGGCTGACTGATCTGCAGAGACCAACAAAAACGCACCAGCCTGGCCGGGGCCTGCTTCACTTCCCCCACAGCTCCTGAGAAACAAGCATTGAATTAAAGTCTCCTTTTGCTTTCATTGCAGCTGGCGTATAGAGACCCCGTGGCCAAGGTGGGGCTGGACAGGGACCCGTGGTCACAGCCCAGATCCTCCGTCTTGTTGTATAGAGGGGGGGAAATGGTATTTAAAACACTGTATAAACTCTAGCCCCTAAGGCTGTGTCTCTGGTGGAAATTAGTGCAGCTTCACGGTCCAAAGCAGGGATTCCTTTTGGTATGGAAAGTTAATTTGACGTACCTTGGAGATATGTCCTTGCTTTTAGTGTGGAAAGGCTGAATGAGCCTGAGCACACAACAAGCTTAAGAAAGGCCTTAAGAAAGACCAAAAAATTGTGCTCTTCCAGCAGCGGTGAGCACATGCTTTGGTTGCTACAAGAGGACAACGTGACACGTTCACGGCCACAATCAAAAACAGGATGTGGGTGACGGGCGGGCTCTGCGGGGCGGGCAGCGAGATCAGCAGTGCCCCAACTTCCCGAGGGGAGGAAGGAGCTCACAGCCAAACCAAATGGCTCAGAGAGCAAAACAAAGGAGAAATCTCTTTTAAAATGGCATTTCTACTTGCAGAGAGAAATCTGAAAGGATCGGGAGCTGGGGTAGGAGGAGGGAGGGCGTATGGGCAATGCTGCGTGGTGACGCCGCGGTCCACGGGGCTGAAGCTGCGAGCAGCATGTGTGGAAGGTGCTCTGACCTTCGGCAGAGGTGTTCTCACTGATTTCCTAACAGCCAGGGAATTATCTTTTCTCTTCTTAGCCCCTGTGGATAAAGGAGGCAATGCGAGCTTACTGCAGAAAGAAGTGTGGCTGCTCTGAAGAATGCAGTTCCATTTTAAACTGAAAACTTCAACTAATTTGCTGAATGCTGCTGAACCAGACCTTGTAAGGGATCTGAACCGATTCACCAGGTCCTGCCCAGTGCTCAGCTCTAGGCAACCCCTCCCTGAACTCCAGACCCTGCATCAAATACTGGGCCCCTGCAAGGGCCTAGAGGTGCTTCTGCTGCTGCCCCGAGACCTGTTCACCCCGCTCATGCTGGCTTGCAGCTCTCTAGCCAGCCTTGCCCTTTTTTATGACCTCTGTGTGATCTCAGGGTTCTTTTTTTTTCCTGGGCTCTCTTGGCCTGTAATTTCTACTGCAGATTTTTTTTTTTTTTTTCCACAAAACCATGAAACAGGTTGTGGCTTTGGCTGGGAACATTTCAAATCCAGTGGAAAATCATACTGGCTTCAAGGCCATACTATCCTGCAAAAACTCTCCCCTCGCAGGTTAAAGGTGCAGCCCTGGAAGCTGCTGGAATACGTGAGGAGTTCCTGCATTTCTCTGCCTGACCCATGTCTCTCTGTGTCCTGTGTTCGCTCTGTTGGGGCGTCACTTCAGCCGCCACTTTCCAGGCAGGGCTCTGTGCCTGCCCTCCCGCCTGCAGCTCTGCTCTGCTGCCTTCTGCTTTCGCACCCGGCGGTTCCTTTCTCATGCAGCTGTTTTAGATGTTTTCATGTGTAGCAGCTGGTTGCACTCAGCTTCTGTAGAATTGAGAAGATCACAAGGTGGGACGGGAGCGTCTCCAGTGTGGGTGGAGGTGTGTGGGGGAGCAGTGAGCAGGGCTGGGATGCTCTGCTTGGGTAGGGGTCTGTGAAGTTTGGCTCTTTCAGCACAGGCTTGTTCTTCCTTTTTTTAGAAGCTTAAAAAGGCAGAAATCGCACCACCTCAGGTTTGTGCAAATGAAATGTTTTCCTGCCCTTGAGAGGTGGTTTTGCCCAGCTCTGTTTATAAATAGCTGCCTGCAGTGGGAGGAACCCTCAGCTACTTTTTCCTTTTCCCAAGTCCAGCTCTGAACCCTCCCTGCTTAAAAACACCACTGGGGATGCTGCAGCATCCGAGCAGCTCTCAGTCACCGTGATGGCCGGGGGGTGACGAGCAGCCCCTCAGCTCCTGGGGACAGTCTGGGGAGAACAACCCGCATGGGCAGGTGCCCTCAGACAGGTAGGAGCTGCTCTCCTCCCACCAGCGATCCCTTTGGGCTCCTTGCAGTGTTGGCCAGGAAGACAGTCACAGCTATTTTTAACACCATCAAAACATTCATTACTCTGCATGTACCCATGGTTTGTAACCAGGGTGCCCTTGCTGCATCCCTCTGGCATGTATTCCTGTTTTCAGAGCAAACATGCTGCTTCTCCGGCGTGGCCAGCACGAGCATCGAGCACCGGGCCAGCAGCATCCCAGCCCCGGGGCCGTGCGAGGGCTGGCTGGTGCCTGACACAGCTCTGCTGCAGTGATGCCCGTGTTTCCACCTTTCCTTCATTCCTCCTCTAGGTGAAAAGTTAAAATTCTGAAATTTTCTATAGTAGAGGAATCCCAAGGTATGATTTTTCATAAACAGAAGGTGATTATCTTGCTGACAAAATGGAAATGCCTGATCGTAATTTGTTGACATGATCCACAGGACATTTTCTCTGGGTGTTCAAGTGAAGTATAATCCCTCCTGGCTTCCTGGTGGGAGCGTTTGTGTCCAGTGCCACCGTGCCTGTCATCCTGCCCTGGCTTTTGGGCACTGCACCTCCCATGGTGACCCGGGGTTATGTGGCTTCTGCTCCAGGGCTGCTCTGGTGCCTGTACGTGGTGCCCGTGCCCTCCTGGGCAGCCAGGTCTGTGCAGGGGCTGCTCCTGGAAACCTGTGACCAGAGGAGAACTTGAGGGGCTGAGAGTTAACAGCAGAGGAGCCTACAGAGCTCTGCAATAACACCCTGCAAACAGCCTGCGAACACTTTGCCATGGTGGCCTCTTCCTCTTTCTGGAATGAACTGGAATTGCTGTGGCTCCAATGATTTACTTCACCGACTTTCAGATCCCTGTTGTGCCCCAACGCCTCTGAAATCCCAGGTGCTATTTCTGAAATTTTAGCAAAGGGTAGATATCTGGAACGGAAACTTCCTGTGTTAAAAGTCACACGGAAAATCATTTATAATAGATTCATGCAAATCGCGCTTTGAGCACGAGGCGCTCATTTGGGAAAATGTGAATTGCCGAGAACTGGTTGTGTAACCAATAGATGGCATCAGGAAATACCTAAAAGTGTTTCAATATCTTTTTGCAATCAAGAAGGCAGGCGAGCAGGTTCCTGTGGAGATGGGGGCAGGACCCGTCCCCATCCCTGTCCCCGTCCCCGCGGGAGCCGATGTGGCTCCCGGCCCAGCAGGGCTCCCCGCCTCTCAAGCCTGACGCCGTGTTTTCAGCTTCGGGTTATTTCAGCTTTGAAGCTTGGCTGGAGTTTGCCCCACGCCCGAGCCCCGGTGCAGGATTTGTGCTGGCTGTGCCGAGCAGGGTGCGGTGCCCATCCCGGGGTGGCCACGGCCCCTCGCCGCATCCCCGCCCTGCCCTCACACCTGCCTCCGGGCCAGTGATGAGCCGGGCTGGAGAGACACCCCCGTGGCTCCCCTGCTCGGGGCAATGCCAGCTTGGTAAGAACAGAAAATAACCTTCTCCTCTGCAGCCACCAGCCCAGGCCAGGTCCTCGGCCTCTCCCGAGGGCACCTACCACTGAGTGTCATCAACTCACTTTCAGACCTCATCATCCATTTTTCTTGGATGAACTTTTCCAGCATAGGATTGATTTTATAAATCAGTTACACCAAACTCATTTTCCTAACAGTGACGGAAAGTTGTTGATTTAAAGATGCAAACTCACAGACAAACAAAACCAGCGGAAAGGCTTTGGGTCCGTTTCTAATCAAGGTCTGAACTCGACAAGAGGATTTTCAAACCCTAAAGCCCAAAGGTGTCAAAAATGTTGCATTGTACGAACACAAGAAGTCATTCACAGCAGGAGATTACACTCTTACGTAAACCTGGCTTTGGGCACCAGGGTCGAGTTCAGCTGCGGTCAGAAAATGCCCCGGTGCCGCTTCACTCTGCAAAATGTTCCCCTCTCGCTCCTGCTCGCTTTAGGTCTGACTGATAATGACTGATGTAAGTGCTAATCTCATCCCTTGCCCCTTTGATAGGCCTTTAAAGAGAGTTTCTACTGCTGGGGCCAGAAGCTTCTTCTGCCACTGGGGGTTGGCTGCCCTGGCTGGGTGCTGGGGGGGCTCCTCTGGGGTGTCAGCAGGCAGCAAGCGTCCCGCTCGGCCTCGGGGACCTGCCGCCTAGGTTCACATCCCCTCGCAAAACCTCCTTTGCCTTCTGATTTTGGTTTTCATCTTCTAGTTCCGTCCCTGAGGGCCCAGCCCGTGAGATGCGTTGTGCTGAGCAGGTAACGGCGGGTGGCGGGGCTAAGGCTGTGCGGCGGGGGAGCGCAGCGCGGCGCCGTGTGCGGGGCATGTGCCCTTCCGACCTGCCCCTTGGTCCCCCGACAAGCGCAGAATGCGCTCATTGTCCGGCCGGCGGCACGGCGAGGTTCATCGGCGCGCAAACCCGATGGGGAATGTTAAGCGGGTTAGGTGGGAGCAGCGCGACGGAAGGTGGTCACCCTCCGGGGATTAGGGGTCGGAACAATCGTCGTCCCTGTGACCAGGCCGAGACACAAAGGGCCATTGTGCCGGGAGTACAAAATCTCTGTTTATTACCGCGGGGCTGACACGCTGAAAGACCCGCTCTCCGTGCCAGCACAAAAGCTGCCTTGCTTCAGATTGTTTGTTTATGTAAATTAAAATGGTGCGTTTAATTATGCAACAGGACGAGGCTCAGCAGCAAGCGAGGTGCTGATTGGATCGCCCCGTGGCCAGAGCCCGCTGGCAAGCCCTCGGCACATCTGACGGGGCGGCCGTGGACCCTGCTCTGCCGCAGCGCCCGCGGGAGAGGAGACGCGCGCTGACCGTTTGCGCAGAGGAACGAAACCCCCCGGGGGGAGAAGGGGTGAGGAGGAGCGCTCCGCGCCCCGGGGTGCAGGAGCGGGGCCCCCAGAGGTCCACGGCCCCGGTCGGCGGGCGCGGCACGGCACGGCCCGAAGCATGACAGAAGAAGTCCCAGCGGCGTCCGGCATGCCCGAGTGCAACGGGAGCGTCGCCCCGGAGAAGGGCCCGCTGCAGGTCACCGGTGTCATCGACGAAATAGCAAAGTCTGTCGGGACGGTTCCTTACGCGAATGCAGAAACAAGCCCCGATGCTCCACCTGCAGAAGAGAATCAGGAGGAAAATAGAAATTCATTGGCAGAGGACACAGCTCGTGGGGGTTTTGATGGAGAGAAGCAATGCGAAGGTAAAGTACAAGGCTGCCTTTCTTTAAGTGTTTGGAAAGAAAAGCTTTATTTTATGTATGGCCTTATGAATAACAGGGTGTATTATGTGAGTTAGTCAAAATTCCTAACATGTGGTAGTTGTGACAATGACTCAGAGTTAGGGACTAATTTGAGCTAGCAGTCACACAGGAGGCAATAAAAAGTATGTAACTAAGCGAGCAATTTTTTAATCTGCTCTGAAAATCTACTGCCAATCTAAAACCTAATTGTCGTCACTAACTGCTCCATCAGTCCATTTCTTGTGCTTTGTATTTCCTAAAGAAAAGCAAGAGGCAAACGATGGGACACTACAGCAGGGATCAGCTGATCTCCAGGACACAGGGACCGACAGCCAGGAATCAGAGGAAGGTAAATGCTGTGTGATGTGGGGTTTTCCCAAAGCATATCAATGAGTAGCCTTCAGAGACAATGACATACAGGTGGTTTGGTTTTGGTTTTTTTTTTTAATTTGGTCAGACCCTTATATTCTGGAGAGCAGTGGCTCATTTCTTGTCAGTAGAGTTGCTGCACCTTAGAAAACACAGCTGGCATCTTTGTTCCTGAGGTTTGCGTGTAGCTCCATGATCACGGGGGTATGGAAGCTCTGTGGGGTCTTTGGCCAGGAGATCTCCCACAGCCTGGTGAGGCTGGGAGCTGCTTTATCTTCTGCTCCATGCAGGGGAGTTCAGGGGAAAACCTCGGGAGACTGTCAGTCAAAAATGTGTGGCCTTAAAGCCCAAATCTTTTTCTGCCTGATTCAGCAAGTGCCTAAAGCCCCCTGACACCCAAGTATCGAGCAGAAAATTGCTCTCCTAAATGTCTGCTCCTGGGTCTCTCTCTCCTGATTTCTAGATGAAAATGGTAAAACCAGTCAGATGGAGCCAGGGCTGGAGCTCGCACCAGTCTCCTGCAGTGAGCAGGGCTGCAGGCCGGCACTCGCTGCCCGGCCCCGGCTGCAGGTTAAAATGTGTTGAATATATATACATATAGACAAATGTATTGAATATATATATATAGAGAGAGACAAACGTATTTAATTATACTTATGTGCAGAATGCAGCCACTCCTCCAGAAAGGAGGGGGGCTTTATTGAGTATTATTAAAGGAGGAAAGCCACGTCTCTCCACACGCGGGCTTTCATCCCCGCTGCCCTCCCACATTTCCCACCGTCGGGCTCTGCCCCGCTGGCTGGTTTTGGCAGCGGCCGAGGGCCGGCTGGGCGCTGCTGACATCGCTGACGGTCCCCACCGCTGAGCCGGCCTCGGCGGGGCGCAGGGCTGGCGCCTCTGCCCGCTCCCGCACCCGGCCCTGCGCATCCCTCCTGTCCTTTACGCGGCCACCCAGCTGCAGTAAGTTGGTATTTCCTATATGTCAGCTGCCACATAAATATGAAACCCCAGCCTGGAGAAGAGCAGATTAACACCCAGACTAACTGTCGCAGGCCTGGCAAAGCTGGAGTCACTGAGTGTAGCTCTGAGAGGTATATGGGCCATGCCTTGTAAACAGGAACTTTGCTTCGATTAAGAGAAGGAACAAATATATGAATGTTTGTCATGGGCAAAATAATATTTCATAGCAGCTGCAGAGGCTGCGAGGAGGTGAATCATGATGGAGGCTTTCCCACTTGGAGCTGACATCCTTATTCCAGCTGTGTCGCTTTATGAGTGCACAATAAAACCTATTAAACGATCTCGCACAGCACCCCCGCCCCGCACTGCCCCCCAGCCACCAGCACTTTATCTCTAAATTGCAGGCAGCTTTTTAGTACCTTACCGATTTAGTCTAATTAATAGTCAGGACCCCACAGGCAAAATGTTGAATAGACCATTTGTTGCGACGCTAAAGCATCATTTAACCCCGAGATGTGCCAGGCAGGACGAACAGGAGATGGCCATCTCCGCCTGGTCTGCGTCCCTGGGGCTGTGCCGGGGTCCGCTCCATCGCCTCCCTTCCCACCCGGCACCCAGCACCGAGCTGTGGGGAGACGGGACCCTCCTGTGCCCCCGGCAGCGACTCCAGAATGGGGAGTTTGGCTTAACTGAGTCCAGCGGCTACCCAAGGCGGTCAGGGAGCTTTGGGAAAGGCCTTTGGAGGCCCCACGGCGGGGCTGGCACTCGGCTGGATGCCAGAGGGCAGGAGCGGATCGGGTGCCTCCGGTCCCGGGGGATGCTCTGCTGCTCTTCCCTCATCAAGGCTCCACCACTGACACCTCCTTTTAAAGGAGAGAAGTGGGGGGGCTCCGTGGGAAAGGTGGTACCTGAAAAAATGCAAGGGCAGGTTGCTGTAAGCGGTGAGTTTGAGACTGTTGGCAGCCTTTCTAAAGAACCCGCGAGCGTCCGTGCGGTGGGGTTCAGCCTGGAGATATGGGGCACACCCCCACCCCCACCCCCCAGGCCGTCTCTGGAGGTTGGGTGCTGTGGTGGCAGGAGCTGGTAGGGCCCCGGCAGCGATGCTACGCCCAGGGCGTGCGCAATGGGGGCGTGAGGGCGGCGTGGAGCCCGTCCTCGCCCGCGCTCCCTCTGTGTTGCTGCAGGGCCGGGCAGCGAGGAGCTGGGCAATGCGGCCAGCCCTGGTGGGGACGCGGCAGAGACCCCCACGGCCAGCGCCGACGGGACAGGAGGGAGCGCAGCCGAGGAGGAGGAGGCGGAGGAGGAGGAGGAGGAAGAGGAGGAGGAGGAGGACACTGAAGAGGATGAAGTTCAGGTGATCGAAATCAAGAAGGAGAACAGCGAGGTGTCCTGTCTAAAGCAGCAAGACAGTGGCAAGGAGGCATCTCCCCTGGCCAGCCCCGGCTGCAACTCCCAGGTGGAGAAACCGGGGGAGCAGCCCAGCCTGGGGAAAAAAAATGATATCTCCAGACACAGCTATTCCAGGTACAACACAATCTCCTACCGGAGGATTAGAAAAGGAAACACTAAACAGCGAATCGATGAATTTGAATCCATGATGCACTTATAAACTGAGGTGGAGAATTGCTTAACAAGCCCAGCGTTCACTCTGGGTTTTGTTCTTTGTTTTTGTTCCCCCCAAGACATGTCTCTTCACACCACATGAGGTCACTGCTTTTTTCCTTTTTGTATATGATTTCATAATACACTGTGAAAATTTAACATCTTCGCTTTGACAGCAGGCAGAGGCATCCATAGCGCAGGAAAATAAATAATCAGTTTGCTAAATATAATACCGTTTGGTTTAAAGTTTATCCTCTTATTTTCTCTCCAACTTTTGTAACCATATTCGAACAATAGGATGTCTTGAACTGGCTGGGGCTTCTCTAGCTGCCGACACACACGTGGGCCATGCCGTCAGCCATGCTGGTAATGAGTTGGCAGCGCAGCAGCTCGGTGGCACTGCCCAGGGCAGTGTGAGAAATAAAAGAGACGACTGTTTGCAACCGCAGCGTGCTCTGTGCCACTGTCCATCCGCGCCGGCGGCTCGGGGCGCCCCGACGGCCTCCTGCTAGCGACTGGCCATCTCCACCTTGTGCTGCTGGGACGGAGGGCTGTTTGTGTCCATGGGTGGAGGCCGATGTGCAGAAATTAGACAAGAGGGGGAGCCGGCTTCCTTGTGCAGCACGGTTCAGCACCAGGCAGGATTGGCACCATCTGATGGCCCCTGCCCGCGGTGGGGGCAGCGTGGACGTCTTTAGGTGTGACATCGCCTGCCTGCTGCACTCCGCAGCCTGTTCTGGGCCGTTGCACGAAACCAGGGGTGCAGGCAGCCCAAACCACTGCTGGGGACAAAGCAGCTCCTCTTTCTCACAGCCTTCCCTTCCCCCAGCCCCGATGCTGCGGGCTCCCGCCCGGCCCAGGGGCAGCCGCTGGCGGTGGCTGGCGTGGGCAGTGCCATTGGTGGTGGCCAGCCACGGTGCCCAACTCGCCAGCCAGGGGGGTGGTACCGGTGGCCGGTGCCATCCGCGGTGACACAGCTGGGGTCTGGGCTTATACACCGTGTGTGCTGCACATGGCACGTGCCCCTGTGTGCTTTGCTCACCTGCAAAACCAGCCGCCACCAGAAACCCGGATTTTCAGAATGCCACCAGTTTAAAGTCTTTTACATGTCTTTTCTCCACTTTCACATTAAGTTTAGACACAAAATTTTAAAGCTTTTTTTGTCAAAAGCAGGCAAGTTTTATGTATAATTTGGTTTTGTGTCATCTGAACACAACCTTTGTCCATTTTTAAAAACCTTTGTGTAACTACAGGATTGTTGATACAGTCTTTTTTAAACTATTTTACAGGCAGGTTTGTCTTGAGTTGGGACTAAGCTTTGTAAATGTCATCCCAGAAAGCAGCTGGGAAAGTTGAGAGCAGCTGACAAAGGGAGAGCAGGTAAGAACAAAGTTAGACTCTGAGTTCAGCTGCAGTGGCCTCCTCTCGCCATAAGTGATTTTTTAAGGATTAGCTTTACATCTCCAGCAGCACTGCGTATCATTTTGACTTTTCTTGTTCTACATAAGGCAATTATTTATTGGCAGCGTGAAAATAATAAATGGCAATTCTGTATTGTACAAACCAGACACAGCCCGCATTGTGCTATTCAGACTTGTTTATTCGCTCTTTGGCTTGTGGAAGTTCAGAGGTTTGCTTGTATGAACTTATACTGCGGGTTTGTTTGCCCGCTGACAGCTGCCCCCCGTCGCTCCTCTCGCAGCGGTTCCTGGAAGAGCAGCACATTTGAAGATGTGACCATTCCCTGGGCTTTCGGTGACTCGCTGAGGTTGCGGGTGGCAAAGGGCTGCTGAGCCGAGCAGCCGCAGCTTCGAGTATCTGCCCGCCCGCCGAGGTGAGGCCAGTGCCCCCCGCCTCCCCCCGCCTCGCCGACCGGGCGACTTGCCCTTCACAATGTCGAGAACAAATTTGCTTTACTGTGATAAAAAAATGCAGTAGGGAAGAAAACAGCAAAACCCCAAAGTGAAATAAAAATCGGACCTAAACCGAGCAACTCTGTGCATTGCCAAAAGCTGGAGGCTTTAAGCCGTTCCGCTGCTGACGGGCAGCCAACGGCACACGCGGGTGCTCAGTGTCAGGTGATGGTTAAAGTAGTTTCCAGCCTTTTTGGGCAAGTGCAGGGGGGGGATGCTTGCTGTACGGACTGTGAGTGCGGGCTCCAGCTGAGCCTGGAGCCTTGCCGAGACTTTCAAGAAACTTGGACTAGTTTTTTACCTTCCTTGGAAAGCAGCGTTTGATCTGCTGAGAACTGCAACTCGCTCTCTTGCTTCCCTTGGTAGCTGGAAAAAGAAAAGTCCTGGGATGCTGTAGGGGCCTGAGGGCCGTTCCTACAAACACCCTCCTCTTGGCAACCCTCAGGGTGGGGGGTGCCAGGGGTGTGCAGGCAATAACCAGGCAGGAACCTGCGCTCTCCCGCTGTGTGCTCGTCCTCTGCGCTCCTGGCAGCGCGCAGGCAGCACTGGGCACTGCTGGGAGCACGGTCAGCCGTGGCGGGGGGACAGGGCAGGGTCTGTGTCTGGCCGAAAGCGCGGTCAGTGGGGCCGTGAGGTGCTGGGCAGAGAGCTGCCTGCTTGGCGCGTGAGGGGAAAGGCCACCCACAGACCTGACAATCTGCCCCTCGGAGCAGAGGCACCGTCAGGCAGAAAAGCGGGTGGGGATGCTGGCTGGGATGTGCCGCTTTAGGACACAGTAACTAGACCCAGCCTCAGCCTGAAAATAATTTCTCTCTGTATCCACAGTGCCAGACGAGGGCTGATGGCAGGTAAGCAAGAGGTGGAGCCTTTTGGAGGGTGGTGACACCTTCCCAGCCTCTCCGGGCACTGCCGCCCGGTGCTGCCTCACCTCCGGGAGCTCTTTGGAGCAGCGCTGAGAGCTGAACTTGAACCTGAATTAAACCACTTCGGCGGAAACTTGCCAGTTGCCACAACATCTGCAGCAGCCGCGGGGCCCCGCAGCCAGCTCGGCTGTGGCTGCTGCCTGCACTGGTAGCGCGCTCGGCGGGCACTCAAAGCACAGCCAGAAATGAGGGGAAATCGGGGGGTTAAAGGTTCTTCCTGGGGTGATGTTTTGCAGTTCAGCCTGGTGGTAACTTGGGCAGGAGAGCCCCTAGAAAGGGTCCAGGTTGGTCAGAAAGAGTTAACACACAGGGATCAGAGGAAGAAGCTTCATCTATTTTTATTTATTCCCTTTTTTTAAACTTTTTTTTTTTTTTTAAACAAACCAAACGGGCCCTCCAACCACGGCCACTCTGATCTGGGGCACTTACTGATGGCAGCACAGCACGACGTGCCCTGTCCCTCCATGCCACAGCTCAGGAGACATTTGTTCTGATTTGGAAAAGCTGTGCCCGTTTCCCGCTGCCAACACGGGGACGATGGCAGCTCCTTCCCACCCGTGGTGCCTCACAAACCCTGCACAGCCCCACAACCTCCTGCACCCCCAGGCGCCAGCAGCGGAGATGGTGGCAAAAGGAGCGGGCAGCTCGCTGAGGACGAGCCGAGGCCGATGGCCACGTCTGCTGAGCCTGCTGGAAAATCCCCGCTCGTTTCTGGTGCAGTCCCATCGGTTCGCAGGGCCCCAGCTCCTGCCGGCAGCCCCCGAGGCACGCTGCGGTCTTTGAGCAAAAGACACCACGGTGGAAGTGAGCGTTTAACAGAAACGGGCAGTGGGAGTGCGAGTGACAAGCCTGGCAATGGGATGTGACCGTGACACGCGACCGCTTGGTGCCTACTCGGTGACAAGTGATTGAATGTCAGCAAACAGAATCTGATGAAATTCATGCTCCTGATAAAAGATGACTGCACAAACAACATCTGTGGCATTTTCCTGATGGTGGCTGCAGGCTGGCTGCGTGGAAGGAAATCAGCAAGACAGTTGGAATAGAAGCCAACTGGAAAAAATCTGTTGGGCCAGTCAATATTTTGGCAGACTCAGCCTGTCAGACACTGTCAGTGCGGATCCACCACGGGAGAGGGAACGTTTTGCTGGGGCCTTCTGAAAACCAAAGGAGAGGTACGAGGGGATTTGTGAACGTGGGATGGTGGGGGCTCAGCTCCCACAGCGGGAACTTCCTGACAGAGATGGGGGAAGAAATCCTGCCCGGGACATGCTGGTGTTCCCTACCTTGGATCTCACTGCCCTGTCAAAGCAGAATTTATTCTCGTGTCAAATCTGCCCCTTCAAAAACTAGTGATGGCTTCTGGAGATAAAAAGTTTCACAGTAAGAAAAAAAAAATTGCCATGACAGTAAGTTCAGAGGGACTTCTGGTGCGCGGAGCCTGGCCATGCCGTGCAGCCCGGGCCGTGGTGGCTGGTGCTGGGGGAGATCTCGTCACGCTGCGCTCTCCTCTGCAACGGTCCCTCTGACACATGTGTACACACGCTTGTGTTCTGCAGCCCCTCTTTGGGGAAAAGCACTGAGTTCAGTGGGCACTTTCACCCCTCCCGAGCGCTGGTGGGCAACGCTGCCCCTGGGAAAGCCCAGGCAGGAGCAGGGTGAGCCACCCTGCCTGGGGCTGCACCCAGCATCACCAGGCTGCAGCACCCGCGGGGGCCGAGGAAAGCAGCGGCGATCCTGGGAGAGCCCCTAAAAAGCCACAGGGGCTCGGGGACATGGCTGGGGCCCGGCAGCCCCAGGGTGGGGACAGCAGCCCCAGGGTGGGGACAGCCCGGCCGCCCTGGGATGAGATGCTCCCTGGCTGGGCTCTGGTGAGGAGCAGACAAGCTCCCAGGTTGCCTCGCGGGCGGCTCCTCTCTCCTCTGAGCAGAGCAAGGCAGGTGTCCTGGCCGTCCCCGGGGCGCAGGCAAGGCCTGCTCCTCGCTTCTGCCGCAGCCCCCGGTCTGCCTTGTCTGCTGGGTGGTTTATCGACCCACATTTGCCTCCCATTATTAAAAGAAGGCTTTTTCAATAAACAATCGATTCCTAACGGAACCCTGATACTCATCTGTCAGAGGCAACGGGTCCCACAGGGCGGGATTCTGTGGCCAGACCCAGCATGGGCATGTCGGATGGATTTTTTTTTTAATGCGTTGGTCAATAAACTTCCATTTTCTGCGGAAGAATAAGCAGCCCCATTTGCTGTTTACAGGCTACAGAGCCTTGGAAGTACTTCTGTAGCTTATGCTGTTGTCTGGGGGGAACCGATTAAAGTTTGCTTACAGTAGGATGGGGGACTTCAGAAAATATTTCCATTTAATAATACAGAAAATTATTTGAGCTTTTGCCAGTCTCCTGCAGTGAGGGAAAAGCACGCCTATCTGCTTCAGACATCACTAAACCAGATGTGCTGCTCTTGGTATTCTGGTCTCTCAATATGCTGGTTTAAATTACGGATTTCAATTATCATTTGGAAATGAACTTCCAGTTTTGTAATTGCTGTCACAAGTCGCACAGATGTCCTTACTGGATTCACAAGATGAAAACACAGCATTTCTGGTTCAACTGTGCTCCCTTCAGTCTGCATAGTAATTGCCAAACTGCCACTTCTGATAAGGATTTGCAGAGTCACAGGCATTTACCCTCAGGGCTTTGTGAGAGGGATCTACTTCCAAGCACGTCGGCTGCGGGAGGTGCTCCCAGACGATGTGGTCGGTCTGCAGGGAAAGAGAGGGGGCTTTAGGTAGGCTGAGGTTTTAGGAACTGTGCAGCAGCAGCTCTGGTTTTCCACTGAGAAAGCTTGATTCTTTATGGTGTGCCCCTTTTTTTTTGCATTTCCCTAACACCTAAGATCTTTTTGCTGACTTACAGGGACTTTTGGGTGTACCCCAAAGCCTGTGCCTGTTGCTGAGCCAAGATCCTACCACACCTTCTGCGCTCTGTGGCTTTTTGCTCACTGGAAATGGGAAGATTAGTTCCCCCGCTGTCCGAGCGGTGATTACCATGCAAAGGCAGTCACTCCAGATGGTACTTGCTATACACGGAAACGTACAGCAGGAGAAAAAAAAACCCTCCTATTTTGGAGTTTCTTGGCTGATTAACTCAAAGCCCGTGTACTGCACTGAAAAGGACGTTAGGTAATTCAGCGCTGAAGTTCAAATGCTGGGCCAGTAAGGTAGATTATGAAAGAATGAAGCGTGAGCTCCACCCTTCTGCTTTTCATATCTGCTTGGCTTTATCTGCATAACCCACGTGGCCAGCGAGGGGATGCTGCAAGTGCCACCAAAGGCTGGGGCCCTTTTCTGTCCCCGCCAAGCACGGCAGCGTTTCTCGTGGTCGGTTGGTTAATACCTGGATTAAACACTCCTGAAATGACATGCAGAGCGTTGTCTGGGCAAGAGCTGGATCTTTGTACATGTATTAGATGCACTTCACATCCCTAACACGACACAGTGGTGCTGCCAGCAGAAGGTAAAGCATCGCAGCTCCTTCGGTCAGCACTCACCAGCCATCGAGCTGCTCTTCACCTTTCCTGCTGCTGGCACGGCAAAGGCCGACACAACCCGCTGACTGAGGCCAGAGCACCTGTGCTGGCAGGACACCAAACCCCTCCAGCTCACGCCTCGGGGCAAGCTCCGGCCAGAGCAGGTGACAAAAACTGCCCGTGCACTGATGGTGCTGTCTGGGCTCCCAAGCAGGGGCAGTTTTCATGTATTTCTCACAAATATTCTGGCCTTTCTGAGCCCTGGAGCTGCGGCATTCTGGCTTTCAAAGTTTTATTTTTTCAGACTAAAGAGGAATGAGAGCTTGTCAATAAGATGAGTGTGTAACTTAGCTACATTTTTTCTTTCTTAAATGAAGAGTATTTCTTTCTTAAATATAAAGTATCCCATTTCACAGCATTTTGGACAACTACTTACATCAGACTGACAGAGACGCAGTCGTGACGTTCTTGCTTTTTGCAAGAGTAATAACTGTAAGTACCCATTCTTTTCCTAAACGCTTCCCTTTAAAAACTGCTGCGAGCCAAACGCCAATCAATATCGAGCCATCTCCATCTAAGTGCTATCGACGTGTCGGCTGAGGCAGCCCACGGGTGGGGGGTGCGTCCCTCCCCCCGGGGACCCACGCGGCGCTTCGGCTGCCAACGTGGCTGTGGCAAAGCCGGGGCCAGGGGGTCGGGGCATGGTACCAGGGCCCCACCGTCACGCTCAGCGGCACCGCGGGCTTCACTCACCAGCTCCGGCTGGAAGGCGGCCAGCGACCCGTGCAGCCAGGCCAGCCCGCGGCTCCCGCCCCGGCAGCGGTGGAGGCCCAGCACTCTGGCAGTGCCGGCCGGGGCGATGCAGAGCTCTCCATGCTGGATCAGCCTCAGCCAGGTGTAGTTGAACTTCTGGTGCTGTGGGGAGAGAGCGGGGAGAGCGGTGAGCCCACTCGCCTTCCATCGGCCGGGCTGGCTGCTGGGGATGGCTCCCGGCAGCGGCTCTCCTCACCTGCCTCCTGCCCTCACCCGGGGCCGGGGGATGAGGAAAGCTGTGATCCATGGCAAGACCTTTCCTATGGATTTGCAGAGCTAAAAATCACAGAATCACAGAATCATCTGGATTGGAAAAGCCCTTGAAGATCCTCCAGTCCAACCATGAACCTCACCCTGATCGTTCCCAACTCCACCAGATCCCTCAGCGCTGGCTCAGCCCGACTCTTCAACCCCTCCAGGGATGGGGACTCCCCCCCTGCCCTGGGCAGCCCATTCCAACGCCCAACAGCCCCTTCTGCAAAGAAATCCTTCCTCAGAGCCAGTCTGACCCTGCCCTGGCGCAGCTTGAGGCCATTCCCTCTTGGCCTGGCGCTGGCTCCTTGGCTCAAGAGACTCCTCCCCCCTCTCTGCACCCTCCTGGCAGGCAGTTGCAGAGGGCCAGGAGGTCTCCCCTCAGCCTCCTCTTCTCCAGACTAAACCCCCCCAGTTCCCTCAGCCGCTCCCCATCAGACCTGGGCTCCAGACCCTGCACCAGCTCCGTTGCCCTTCTCTGGACACGCTCGAGTCATTCAAGGGCCTTTTTGGAGTGAGGGGCCCAAAACTGACCCCACTCATCGAGGGACGGCCTCACCAGTGCCGAGCACAGGGGTGAGATCCCTTCCCTGTCCCTGCTGGCCACGCTAGTGCTGATACAAGCCAGGATGCCATTGGCCTTCTTGGCCCCCTGGGCATACTGCTGGCTCCTGTTCAGCCAGCTGGCAATCAACCCCCCCAGGTCCCTCTCTGACTGGCTGAGGACAGCCCTGGTGCAGGCTCTGGGAGTAACTCGCGGTAGCCCAGACCCCAAACCCAGTGGCTGCAGGCTCCTCTGCCCCGCCACCTCCCCTGGCCGCACCCCGGCACCGGGGTGCAAATGGGTGAACCCCCATCCATGGCAGACCCCCATCCATGTGCCAGCCTGTGCCCACCGTGAGCAATTAGCGGGGACCTGCCTCAGAAACTCTGCCTGTGACGGAAGGGAAAGGCTGTCTACAGCAGCTCTAGTGACCCAGGCTTGTATTTAAACCTTTCTCTTCATTTTCATCACGTGCAGGCTCATGGCTTTATCAAACTTCCTGATTCCAGCTCGATTTGCTGGTTCTGGGGTTGTTGCTTGGCTACAGGCTTTGCAAACAGAGACAATTCCTGCCCCTTGCTGCTCCAGGGAGTGCTCCGTCCACGGCCTGTGGAGGGAGGGACTGCCTCTGCTCCCGGGGGCCGCGGCGGCACAGGGGGGTACAGGGAATCTGTGCCACTCACTAAAACCAGTATTACCTAGTCGGGATGCAGGGTACCCTTACCTCATTGTTAACATCACACGTCTCAAAAGCCAGGGTGGTGTTTTCCACAGTGATGCATCTTGCTGTGGCTACGTTAACAAGCTAGAAAATAGCACCAAAACACAAGTTTAGACATAAATTCCCAAGCGTGGGGCAAGGCTGGTGCACTGCAGTTAACCTGCTGGGCTCACGGGACACCCACACTGCCCACCGCTGCGTCATGGAGTAAATCCACATCTGGTCCACTACAAATGTTTTTCTACTGAGAGAAGCTGGAAACTAATAATTTCCAGCCACATTCAAGGTCACGTCGCCGATTCCTTGCAACGTCATTCTTTCTCTTCCCAAATTTCTGAAGAACTCATGCGTGAATCCCGGTGAATAAACAGGCTATTCAGAAAACAGTTCTCAAGTAACTCTGGATAGCGTTCGACACAGCTGGAATTTGCAGAGCAAACAGATTTTCTGCCCTACTAAATTTTGAGAATGAAGATAAAAGCATGATTCAGGTGGCCTGAATCAGGACAAAGCAAGGCAACATCTTTAAAATTGTCACAAACACCCGTGGAAAGTTGAGGTTTTGGTTCAGGTGAAAGAGAGGTCTCTCCATACGGTCTAACTGCTTTGCACTGAATTTGATGTTAAGATTTATTGCTCTGATTGAAACAAAAAGGCTGAAAAAGTGACTGTTTCTCAAGAAATGTCCCATTTTTTGATGTCCTCAAGACTATTGCTGCTAATTCTTTTTAGAAAAGGTCACTTAAACCGATGTTTCACGGAAGCCTTTGGCCTAATCCCGTGCTTTCTGGGAGGCAATGCAGGGAGGCAGGCTTTCAGCCCCAGCAGACAGCCCTCGCTCACACCGGGATGGATGGATCCCAGTGGATCCACTGATCAGAATCCGTGAGAGTGCCCCAAGTTGTCTCCTACAGCTTTTCCACGAGCGTCCAGAGGTCACCCAGAGGAAGCACGGCGTCCCTCCCCTCGCTCTCCACAGGGATCCCCCCCCACACCTCCACGACTCGATCGGAAAAGTAACGCGCCGGCTGCGGCGGGCAGAGAGCCTGGCTCGACCCCAAGGGATGCCTGTGACGGGCAACCTGCACGTTATGGCCCTGGCCCAAAGACAAGCCTGGAACGCGGCCCAATGGTCGCTGTGCTTTTCGCTGGCTCCCAGGAGGGCCGGCGCGGTGGCTGGGGGCTGTGCAGCTCGGCAGGGACCCAGGGCATGGGCAGGTCTCGTCCTCACCCCCCGGCCATGCCAGCCCTGCGGTCACCGGCTCCCGGCCACCTCCTCTCGGCAAGTGCCACTCCTGCCGTGGCACTGGGAGATGGGGATGGGTGGGGAAGGCAGCAAACCCTTTCATTTTCATTCCTGGCACTGCTGTAATTTTTCTGACAAACCAGGTATTGAAATCACAAGTAGCATGCAATCAATGTTGTATCTTTTCTTGGCAGAATATTTGAGGTTTCTGAACGTTCAAAGCAGCAGATGATGTTCTGCTGGGCCAAATTCAGAACCCACGTTTTATTCTTGTTTAATTCACCTTTTAATGTTGGTGAGGTGACACTGAAGACCCGTGGAGCTGCGGCACAAGTAGGACCCAGTGCCAGGGCACACCAGGAGCTCCCTGGCAGTGGAGGAGAAACAGAGCCCGATTCGGCTACGCTCCCCACCCGGCCAGCAAGGGGCTTGCGGGGGCAGGACGGAGGATTTAACCCAAAATGGGACTTTTTGGTGGCTGCTGCCCTGCCCTGCCCGGCTGCAGGCAGCGCGGGGGAAAAGCGGGTTTCTGCTGCGCTCTGCTGGCAGTAGAGCACCGGTACAAACCCTGCCCGTCCCTGGGCCCTGCCTGCGCTGCCCGGGCACCGCTAATCCCCCCCGAAAGGGAATTTCTCCCTCCTGGCGTGGGAAAACCGCTGGGCAGGTGGGGAGGGTGCTGGAACCCCCGCCCGGGGCACCCCCCGGCCAGGACTGCTGTACTGGCACCGTCAGCACTGAGCTGGCTCTTTAGTGGGAAATAATCTCCTGGAATCGTGCCCTATTTCTTTATAAAAACACGGGGGGATCCAGACCACCATGACACGTTAAATCTGCAGAAATGTTACCAAATGCCAGGGAAAGCAACTCCAAGACAGCGCACCGGGATGATACCGAGTGTCTGGCTGCCCCAAAAACATGTTTTCACGTTTTGAAATCAATGAAGGTCGTTTGGCTACGTACCAGCCCGCTGGCTTTAACCAGGGGAGCCTCCAGGTCGGGGTAGACGTTCTCCAGGTACCACCGGAAACTTTTGCACCGAAGCTTCTTTCGCAGTTGGATTTGTTGAGTCAGGTCGCCGACATCCAAGTTTTTCAAGACTAAGTGGTAAGCGTGGCCATAGAATAACTCCTTGTACTCGTCCAGCCAGACCTCCGCAACACGGGCCAAGTTCCTCTCCACCGTTCTCACCCGATCTTTTGGGAAGGAATAAGGATTGTCGTTCCTGAAAATGTGCCCGACTCTGGAGCACGGAACAATCTCGATCTCTCCCCCACACATCCAGACCTGAGAAACAGAGGGTGCTTTGATAGAAACATGGGCAAATGTTGGGTTCTGGGTTTCTGCAAGCCAGAGGAGAAGCCAGCAGACTGCCAGGAGGGACGGGGAGCCCCTGGCTGAGCCCCATCGCCCCAGCCAGGCTGGCAGGGGGGCAGGCGTGAGGGACGGGCTGCCGAGAGCGACGTACCTTGAATGAAATCTCCATATTTTCACCTCCCCAAACATCCAGTCCTGGGTCATACATTCCCAGCTCAAAAAAGTACTTCTTATCGATGGAAAATAGGCCACCTGCCATGACGGGGCACCTGGGAACAGAGAAGCCCCGTGGCACGTCAGCTGGTCGGGAAGCGCCTGTCCCTTTCCCCTTGCTTCGACGAGGGAATCACTGAGAAGCTGCAGGCTACGAAATGCTTGGGGAGGGTGCCTGAGCCTGCACCTAGAGACCGCACAGACCACCCGACTCGTCGCTCTGCTGCAGGCTGGCAGATGCAGCGTTAAAACAGAGGGTATTTGAAAGCCGTAGTGGGGCACGGAAGGGGAACAGGCAGTGGTACGTCCCCCCAGCCCTGGTGGCGCTGGCTAAATGCCGGCAGTACTGCGAGGGCTGAGAAGGGCTCGCTCAGCTTTGCCCATGGCTGGTGATGCCCACACCAACCACTGCCTCTGTTGTCCTCACAACCAAAGGAACAACACGTGGCCTGGAAGGAGCCTTTGTTCCGAAATCATTAACAGTTTGGTTCACAGAGCTCTCACCTTTGCTTTTTTTACCTTATTATATCAGTTTCCTTGATTTTATTTTTCTCAATGACCTCTTGTGGAATCTGCCTCCATCCAAAATTCATCGGCCAAGTGAAAATCCCACGCTGAAAGTTGTCCACGGTCATGTAACTAAACAGGGAAAAGATGGGGATGACTAATTCTGAGTCACATTCCTGATTGAAATGTCACCCTTAATGAGTGAAGATGAATATCTGTACATAATCAAAACAAGGTTTTAACAAATTTCATCAGGAATCCTCTGCATGTACTAAAAGTCAAGAAAAAGGGAAAAGGTGTGGGTGACAAATGAAGGGGCCACGTCCACAGCTAATGTTGATTCCTGGTGTACAGCAACGTTACGTATCCCTCGTGAAACGCTGTCGAGGGCCAGTTAGGGGGTCTGGACCTGTGTCTTCTTGTAATCAATATGTTGGTGGTCCCAGTAAGAGGTTTTGCTCAAGCCACAGGCATGGATTTGGGGTTTCCCAGGGGCACGAGCCACCTCACCTCATGTCCTTGTCGCTGATGACCTCGATGACGGGGCAGGCGACCTTGGCCCGGCTCAGGCGGACCCTCTCCAGCAGCGGCTCCAGCCAGCCCACGTTGCACTCCACGTGCGAGTCCAGGAACGTCAGGACGGCGCCTGAGGCAGAGGCCGGGGCGGCATCAGGCCTCGGGCACCGCTGCCCTCCCTCGCCAGCCGGCCTCCCCACGGGCTCGGGGCACTGCCGACGGTGCCAGCACCCTCCCTGGCTCCCCACAGCCTCCCGGCCGTAGCCCGCAGCCTGCGGAGCGAAGCGGG
Source organism: Otus sunia (assembly GCA_010365825.1). NCBI lineage: Eukaryota > Metazoa > Chordata > Aves > Strigiformes > Strigidae > Otus > Otus sunia. Next base: position 741,097 of record ML997604.1, read on the forward strand.
GCGGCATGGCTGGAGATCCCGAGGGGCGCTGGCTAGGGCCGTGCTGAGGGAAGCCGTACCCCATCCCCACGTCAGAGCCTTGTGCTTCACACACCAGAAAGGTGCCCTGAGCTGACTGGGAGGGCACTAAAGCTCCGTGCTGGAGACGGCTCATTGGCACCTCTGCGGGAGGGCCAGGCCGGGCTGTAAAACGGCTTTTGTCCTACCTTTGGCGATCTGCGCTCCCGCCAGCCTGGCCCGTATCAGCCCATGCCTCTCCCTCAGGTGGAGGATCTTCACTTTTGGGAAACGCGACATGTATTTGTCCAGCTTCTCCTTGAGGTACTCTGCAGAGAAGGGGAAGGAGAGGCTGAGGTTGACTTATCCACTTCACACCTGTGATGGGTGGGGGTTGGTGCCAGGGGCTCGCCACAGGCTACCCACCTGCCCTGGCTCTGTCCCCCCGAAGGAGGGGCTGCGGGTGGGGGCATCACCCCCTGCTCCTGTCACAGCAGGTGGCCACTCGGCATCGGCACAAACCCTGCAGACACAGCAAAAGGGGACCCGTACCTGGTGCTGGGCGATCGCTGCACACAGCAGACATAGAAAGCGGAGAGCAGCAAGTCCAGGGCTTTGGGGTTTTTTTGCCAAGCCAAGGTTTTTTGGCTTTTTTTGCCATGAGCAAAACCCCAGTGGCCTCACCTGGGTAGTTCATGATCCAAACCAGGTATCGAACGATTGTTCAAAGCCTCCAAAATGAATTTTTTTTCTTCATTGCACTATAATTGCAATTAAAATCTGGCTGTGAATTGTTTTCCTTTGCCTAAGAAAATATTTTCTTTTGTGCTCTACAAATTTTGCAATATTAATCACCACATTTAAAGACTCAGCCCGGGTTTAAACTGCAGGAGGGTTTGCTGTGGCACGTCTCTACTTTTCAGGTTGCTTTTGTCAAGGTTTCCCGTGGCTGCGGAGGTAGCTGGTGGCAAACTCTCAGGAAAGAGTGGGGGGTGAGAAAGGTGGTCCAGGGCACTTGGGTGGGGGCTGCCCTGTTGCCGGGCCATTTCCCTCTGGCAGAGGAGCTGGGGAGCCTCTGCCGTGGTGCTGCCAAATGCTTCGTTTGGAGACAGACACCCACTGACATCGTTTGGCCTGCAGGGAGGACCCCCGACCTCCCCCACCCAGGGGCTTCACAGATTCTCTTTGGTTTTCTCCAGAATATCACTGTTTGCATTTCAAAAGCCAGGTAAAAGCTTTGACAGGCTCCAAAGGTGGAACATTTGCAGACAGGTTTGCTGTAGGTTCCTGCTGCTGCGCCCTGGGTCACAGCAGTGTGAGCACAGCTCCCCAGAACCCACCCGCACTCGCAAGGTTTCGGTTGCAAAGCCAGTGTTTCAGATGCTCCCTGGCTAATGAGCAGACACAGAAGGAAGCCATGGGGAGAAAGTAAAGAGGAAATTTGAAAAAATGCTTTGGAGGGGAAATGGTATGAGTGTGTTTTAATGATTATTTTATAAATGAGCAAACTGAGTGTTTTTCCTCTTTTTTGCACCTACTCTTGTTGCTCTTTGCAAGCGTGGCATGAGCTCTGAAGTTTGTCTGAGACAGCACTTTCCCTGAAGAATCAGCAGTTGGAAAATTACATCATTCCTAAATTTTTAAGGGCTGAAGTCAGCAGAGAGCCGAAGCGTAACAAAGCAGAGGTCCAGTATCATCTGAAATGCCGGCGTACGCACCCAAAGCCGCTGTGCAGGCGCAGCTGCCTGGCTCAACGCTGCTTTTACTGCAGCTGCCCCGTTTTCTGGGCAGGCCGGGAAGCGCGTGCGGTTCCCCCGCTGCCGCCGGCAGCCGCGCAAGGCAGCGCAGGGGTGTGAACCCAGCAACGCACCGCTGCAAGCACAGCAGCGGTTCCAGCGAGCGAGCTGGGATGGGAGAGGTGGCAGCGATAAAGGCTGGCAGGGTATCAGGCAAGAGCTGCAGCTCGATTCCCCCACAGCCACCCCCCAGCGCCCACCTGGCCTCTGAGCCCCCTCATCCAGAAAGATAACAGCGCAGGGACGCGCTCCGACCCATCCAAAGGAGAAAATGTGATTTCAGTCTACTATTCAGAATTGAATTACAGAGTACAAATCCTATTTTGGCCTCAAGTTATATTAGTTTCATAAAGGTAGAAGAAGCTTCACCTACCTTTAGTGCTGAAGTCGTCCACCAAAATGATCTCTTGGATCAGATGCGGAGGAGATCTGCTGAGGACGCTGTGGACGGAGCGGAGGAGGGTGGACCACACTTCATCCACAAAGCACATGATGATAGTGGTGGTCGGGAGGTCGTCATGAACCCGCTGCTCGGAGCACCTGCAACAACAACATGGGCCAGTTGCACTCCTGGAAATGTCCCAGCTTGGTGTTTCCTGGGAAAACGTGCAGGGAGGGGGGAAAGGCAAAATGGGAAATACAGAGGCAAAGGCCTGCAACGGGATTTTGTCGGGAGAGGGAGCAGAGGGGCAAGCGGGGGGAACTCCCCACACAGCCCCGGGGCCCCTCTCATGGGCAGCCCCGTGCTCCCCCCTTTCCAGCTGGCACCTCATTGCATCCCGGGTTATTATCTCTCCTCTCCGTGAGGAAAGAGCAGAAGGGCCCCCAGAGCCAGGCTGATCCCAGCTCTGCACCACTGGTCTCAGGGACTCCTGCGGGGTCCTGCGATGCTCCGAGCACCCACAGCGCTTGGGATCACGGGCTGCGTGAGGCAGCCTCGTCAGAAGAAAAGAACTGGTATTACATTCAAAATGCAGGGAAATGGCCATTTATTTCCACGAGCTCAGCACAGCGACCTGTCGAACATTCTGACAGCAAGGAAGAGTCGCCCAGTCCGACTCCTGCACCTCACCCAGGGAAATGCGGAGGATGGGAAAACATTCAAACATCCGAATTTCTGGTACAACGGTGCTGGCGGGTCTGCTCCCTCAGCACCCCGTATCTCAGGCCCTCAGCACCCACGTCTTCCCCCGGACGCCACGGCCCGGCTGGCTGTGCCCCGAGCCCACACTGTTTCAAACAGCCAGCGGAACACGCCGGTGGATCCCAGCAGTGATAAACTTTCTCCCGTCTCTATGGCTTTGTCATTTTATTCTGTGACAGCCAAAAATGCAACGGCTGGGTCAGGCCTGTGTCTTCAGTGTTTGGACAAAAGGTCGACAAGCAGCTTTTCTCATCTCCCATTTGCAATTCAAGCAGCGCTCCGCTGCCTGCCTTGGGGAGCGGGGCTCCCTCAGCTCTGCTATCTCCGAGCGGATCTCCAGGCCTACAGAACGCCTGGCAGAGTGCTCCTCTCCCCCACGCTGCCTGCTCTATCCCAGGATACCCACGAACTGCCGGGACTTGCTTTCTCTCTCTTGTCACTAAGTCTGATAGCTGCTTTTTCTCTCTTGTCCTTCCAGAGCAGACCTCCCGCAGGCAGGACAGGCGCCGGCCTATCTGTGGACACAGAAAATTAATTTCTCAGTGATGAATCACAACCACTGTTCACTCTGCTGCCAACAACAGAGAGAAAACAGGGACAGGTATATGGAAGCGTAGAGAAAATTGACTTCTTTTCCTCTGCCTCAGTGCACGGGCCCTCAGGTTCAGCTGGTGCTGGCTCAGATGCCGACGCCAGGGCACTGCACAGCTCAGACCATGTGGTGTTTTGAAGAAAATTCAGAGTATTTCAGGGCTTTGCAGCTAATCAGAAGTGCTCTGGGCAAGTGCAAATAACCCCTGAGTTACTCTCTGTTGCAATCCTTGGGATGTGTCTTTCCATCTCCTTCCGCAGCCTGGTTCACCCCGGGCAGCAGCCAGGCCTGGCTCAGTCAGGCGGGGATCACTGCTTGGTGGGGTTTGGTTGAAAACCACAGGGGTGCTGGCCCATGGCAATGGGGCCTCTCTGCGGTGCGGGGGCTTGGCCTGGCTTGCTGGCAAAAAGGAGACAGGACGAGGGACAGCTAAACTAGGAGAAAAGAGATGAATTGTAGTTGCTCCTACAGTGAACCCAAGAAGCAGCTCACGGGGGGAGGTGGGACAGAGGCTGCAGATGAGGCAGGAGACAGCTGCCGAGCACAATGGCTTCCACTGCACGGCGAGAGGGATGTGAGGGCAGCCGAGGAAACGCGGCTGAGACCCCAGCCGTGGCGGCTGCGTGCAGCCAGGCACTACCTGCTGCGAGGAATCATCTCTTTACTCCTTCGTTAGCAGCAAGCAGGCTGTTGGCCAAGGCCTGTGTGTACCCCGGGCAGCTGGAAAGCATCCGTGTGAGGCTGACGGGAAACCTCGAACTGAGGAACGTCTTCTGCCTTCTTGCCTAAAAAAGTACTGTTTCTAGGCAGAGAGCGATGGCTTTGTTATTGTTGACCTGCAGTTAAAGATATTTCACAATGTCCTGTGTGAGCTTGGGCTCCGTTTCTGTTGCCATCACCCTGGAAGTCAGCAAAGTGCAGGTGTTTGAGCTGCTGAAGCGGCTCTGGGTTCCGAGCTGGGGAGCAGCCTGGCGCTGCACCCAGCCGCAGGGTGCCCGTCCCCCGGGTCCCTCCCCACGGCTGCCGGCACGGTGCTGACTCACCCAGGCCATACCGTGCCACGCAGAGTGACTTTTTTTTGTGCCAGGCCAGGAAATGTGAGTCCCTGTCTAAACCCAGGTAAGTTGATGTTCCAGAGAAACTACGGTGGCAGCCTGGGGGGAGGTCAGAGGCCCACAGGGACCTTCGCTGCTGGTGCCGCAGCGTTGGGCTGAAACGGGGTCCAGGGCCCCTGGGCCACCCCCAGCCTTCACCCAAGGGGTCCCACCTTGGTGGGACTCCTCCTGCACGCATCCTGCCTCGGCACGGGGCTGGGCGGGCACCAGCACAGCGAGTAAAGCTCAAGAAGCAGCTGCCATTGCACCCGGACAGGGAGACTGAAGGCTGTGACGGAACAAATCTCCTGTTGGCCACATTTCAGCGGTCTAGTCCAGCACTCCAGCAAGGATTGCAAGAGAAACTGGGGTCTAAGCTGGGAGAGACTGGAAGGATCCAGCAAAGAAGTAACGTGCCGTTTGACCACCAAGGGTGGCTGTCAGCCGTTGCCACGAGCTGGCCCTGATGGCTCGATCTCTGCCATGCCGAGGCCGAGGGCAGAGCCCGCACAGGCTCCTCCAGCGCCGGGGTGCCCAGGGGAGCTCCCCGTGCCCCGGCGTGGCAGCACACGGCCCCGGGCAGCGCTGGCGGGGACACACCCCTGTTTGGCCAAGGTGTTGCCGGTGACACAACAATGCTGTCACCTCCCGGGCAGGAGCAGGATTCACTGGACGCAGCCTGTGCTTACAGGCGTTCCCAGGAGGGGGTTTCTGCTCCAGGGTTTTGCTGTCAAAGACCAAATCATGGTGCTCCATTTTGAGTTGCTGTGGCTCTTTTTCCGTGTGCCGGTGGCTTCTGTAGCTGGCATCCTTTGCCTCTGGCACCCTGGCTGTGCCCTTCCTTCCCTGCCCCACTCTGCCCATGCAGGGCCTCACCTTGTCTCACAGGGGAGCACCAACAGCGCCGTGGGCACATGCCCATGCACCTGCCCACGGGTCCAGGTCCCCGGAGCGGGCAGTGCTCTGCAGCACGAAGGATCGCTCCTGGGGGGCTCCCCCGGCCCACCCCGGCTGCAGGCTGGTGCGTGTGCTCGTTCAGTCACGTCAGAGCGTGGCCTCATCACCTGTGGAGGCTTTCAGAGCCCCTGCGGACCCTTCGGGCAGGGGAGGCCATGGGGTGCCTCTGCCTCGCGGGAAGGGCAGTGGCAGCTTGCAGGTGGGAGAGCACCCCGGGGCAGGGGGAGGTTTCTGCTGCCAAGACAAAGCGTCAGGGTGTTGGGACGCCCCAGGAGCCGAATGCACAAATACCGAAAGCAAACAGCGCTCAGCACTGCGCCTGCTAAACCAGGTTTTAAGGCACAAAGAGGCCTGAGCCCCGCTGCCCGCCTGCTGTGCCCCGGGCTCTCTGGACAGCAGGGCTTAGCAGGGTAAGACAGTCTGCAAAGTTTCCCCAGTTTTAGTAACAAGCTGCTCTAAGCTGGGAAGGCGAGCACCGCCCAGCAGCCCTCCCTGGGAGCCACCGAGCAGGTCCCCAGGGCTGTGGCGCAGGTATTTTGTGCAAGGGAAGCAGATCTTACCCGGCAGGCCTGGTGTCCGCTACGGCTCGGTCTACAGGGATCAGATCGCTGAGGTAGACATTAAAGTTTCCTTCCTTCCATCTACTTTTTGCTTCTTCTTGTTTATCATCAGGGACTGCCACAGGGTGCCCAAACTGGCCGGGAGCTTGGGGGTCTCTCGGGGCAAGCGTTGCATCCACCGACAAGACCCTGTGCGTTCCGGGGCTGCTGCCCGCTGCCTGCTCCTGCCTGTCCCTGCCAGCGGCCGCTGCCCCCCCGGGGGCTGCTCCTTGAGTCGTCCCCCCGGGGCCCTCCAGCCCCGCAGCCCCGGGGATGGCGTGGGCATCGTTTTCGTTAGTGAGCTGCCACTCTTGGCGCTTCCCTTGGCGCTCTGCGAAGCTGCCGGCGGAGTGGGCCCCGAGGCGGGGGGCTGCTGGGCTGACGGCCTTCACCCCCTCTTTGCTCGTGAGGACCAAGTGATTCTCGGAGGAAGTTTCTTGCCGTCCCACGGTGGATTGCTCCGGCCCGGGCAGGGCTCCCAGCCCCGCTGCCCGCGCTGCCAGGCTGGCAGGTCGCTGCCGACTCCCGTTAGCGAAGTGTCCGGGTCCCTCCGCCGCCATCACCCCCACCCCGGGGGCCGGGGGGGCGCTGGGGTGCAGCCGGGGGTCTGCCCGGGAGGACGACGCCTCCCGCGGCCCCGCTCCGTTTCCAGGGGGGCCCGTAACACCCTCCGCCGCTGCCCTCGACGGGGGCCCGCTCGCCGCCGCCGTGGCCACCGCGCCCCCCCCGAAGGTGACAACCGCCCTCGGCGGGGCCGTTCGAGCCCCTGGGGGAGCGGCGGGGACCCCCCCGAGGGGGGGCGGCGGAGGGCTGGGAGGCGGGGGGGG
>ML997604.1:748192-758427 GCA_010365825.1 Otus sunia
CCGCCGCAGCCCGCTCATCCCCGGGGCGGGCGGAGGGACCGGCCCCGCCGCCGCTCGGCCCTGCCCGGAGGCACCGGAGCGGGGGGGGCGGGCCGGGGCCGCGGCTCCTCTCGCCCCACCCCACCCCACCCCAGGGCAAACCCCGAGGGGCCGTGCCGGCACGAACCGGGCGCGCAGCGGCTCCTTTCGGGGCGGGGGGTTGCGGGGTCGGTGCCCGGGGCGGCGGCAGCGCGGGTGGAAGTGTTTGACGTGGCAGGAGCCCGCGGGGAAGCGTCTCGGCCGAGGACGCGGGTGTTTTTCACACCCCCACTTCAGGGACGGGGCGCGGGAGCCGCGGCGGGACGGGCTGGCGGCGAGGGCGGCAGGGAAGCGCTGCGGGCCCCCGGCGGGACGAAACTGGGTTAAAAACGGAGCCGGGACCACGCAAACTCCCCGCGCCGCCGCCGCCCGGGCTCGCAGGCTGAGACGTGGCGGGGGGGCTGGGCTGCCGGCACGGCCCCGGCCCGGGGGGCTCGGCGGGGAGCCCGAGGAACCCCCCCCTGCGCCCGGCCGGGTCCGTAGGGCGTCGTGGGGTGACGGCGGGGTGCGGCGACCCCCGGTGTCCCCCGGTGTCGGGGTGGCCGGCTGTGCGCGGGTTCGTCAGCAGAAGGTGCGCTGCAGAGAGGGCGTTTGGGAGGGTGTCTGCGTGTTCGGGAGGGTATTTCGATATTTGGGAGGGTATTTGCGTGTCTGGGAGGGTAGTTGGGCATTTGGGAGGGCATGTGGGTGATGCACTTAGGCATTTTGGTATGCGGGAGATGCATTTGGGATGGTATTTGTGTATTTGGGAGGTTATTTGGGTATTTAGGAGAGTTTTTGGGCATTTGGGAGATGTATTTGGGATGGTATTAGGGTATTTGGGAGGTTATTTGGGTATCTGGGAGGGTACTGGGGAGATGCAAGGTGAAGGGGGTCGGTTGCGGCGAGCTCGGCATGCTGGGACAGTTGCACAGGACCCCCATGACTGGATTGCACCCACTGAGCCAAGCCAGGGCTCGTGGGGGGCTCTGTCACCCCACGGCTGCCAGGAGCCTTGGAGCAGAGGCTGTGGCACCAGCTGGCACCATCCCACTGCCCGCCCGGAGACTCGCTGCCCCGTGCCACTGCTCTCCGAAAGCGGCTTCGTGCAACACCCCGCTCCTACCACGCTCAGGACAGATACTGGATTTATCTAGGCCTGGGTGCTCGCGGGACTTTTCCACCAATCAAGCACCCACACAGCAGGTTTTTGTGCTTATTTTATACACAAAAACCCGAGGTTAGTGCTTTTCCAAACACGCCTATTAGACACTGACTGCTCAGTGACTGACATACACCGGTAACACGCTTACACAATGCTTCTGCCCCCACGCGTGCGCAGGGGAAGGGTCTTAACCTGGGCAGGGGGCTTTCTGACCTGTGGGTGTGTTCTTTAGTATTATAATGCAGGTAGTTCACTGTCGGGACACTCAAAACTTTGTTTCATTGCCAAGCTAATTAATCAATTAGTCCCTTTGCCAGGCTGTCAATTAACTCATCCTGAGCACAACCCCAGATATTGTCTTGATGCTCCAGGACGTTCTGCTTATTTTCTAGGGTTTGGAGATCAAAGTCTATCCCTGATGAACTTCTTATCGCTAATCGGGGTCATCTTGACTGTGCTTCAAAGTCTTGTTCGACCAAGCTTCAAAACCTCATCATTGTCCCCAGCTGTAGCTACTGGCACAACTATTAACCCTGGCTACTAGTAAATGTAGTCAGTAGTACATGTAAATGTAAGGGTAGTACTGTACACTAGTACAGTAAATGTAGGGTCAGTAGTTTGCAGCTCTCTCTTAAACTCTGGCATTAATAAATTTAAAAGCAATGCATGTTATCCCAAATCGCAAAGCAGATTTTTTTAAAGAACAGGCTCCAACGCACTGCAGTGCATGTGAATATTGAAAAGAAAGGAGTGGAAAAAAATGATGTTCATATTGAAACTTTAAAAGAATCATCATTTCAAAGTCCAGCCTATGGTGGTATTACAAGATCGAAAACAAAAGAAATGGCAGTTCTGTGGTTTTTCCAAGGCCTTTCTTTGTGAAGCAAGCTCCCCTCGGACGTGGCAGGCAGTTCTGATTCCAGCAGGATTTGCGTGCGTGGATGGTGCACGCCTCAGGACTCTCAGTAAGAGTGAAGGGTAAGATCGCAAAAGGACCGTTAGAAGGGGAAGAAAATGAGTAGCTGTTGGAGAGCAAGGAAGCTGGGAGTTAAGATGAAACTTAAAGGAAATAATATGTTCGGTTTAGAAATGAAAGTTTTAGATAAACCACGGACTGTGGGTTCACTGACTGCGCTGGCACTGGTTTTTCATTTTAATTTGGGTTTCTTCCCCGCAGTTCCCGCGCTGTCCCGGCAGGGCCGGGGTCCCCAATGCTGGGACTGGGCCAGCGTGCCCCAGGGCTGCCAGCCTCTTCCTAAATCTGGGCCCTGCGCTGGGCCGGGAGAGAGACCCGAGACCTTCCTCTGAGCTTCGGCCTTGCGCTTACGAGTGATGACAAAGTCGTGGCTGTTTTGGTATGGTCAGGCATTCCCGCTGCTAACTCTGCGCTTTGGCTCTCCTCCCTGGCAAGAATAAATGTTCCAGATAGCTGAACAGATTCCTTGACACAAGACAGCTGCTTTTGTAGGGAGAAATTAATTTAATCAAGGCTACTCCATCATTAAAATAATCTGAAGTGTTGGATGGAAACGCATGGAAGCAAGCTGACTTGAAGATGAAAACTCAACATTTTTTCCAGCCAGAAGTGTCCCAGAAGATGAGGTAACATTATAATAAGTCACTATGGGTTTCCGTATAAAATCTACTAATGTAAAAAAAATATTGCCCAAAAAGAAGTCATGAGCTCTTGCTAAAGCCTGGCTGGCTTGATAGATTGTATTTTTTTTCTGGAGCATAAGGGATGGTGCAGAGTCAAAGCCAGTACAGTGATCCACGGAGGGCAAGATGAGACACGTGTGGCTGACCCTACCGCGCAGAGGACAAGGGCCCTTTTGGCTGAAAAGAGCTGAAAATAGTGCAAACAGGTTGCGCAAAAAGCCATCAAGCTCTTCCTCTTGCCACAAGGGAGGACCTGCTATATCTTAATTAGTTGATTACTCAATTGCTCCTCCATCCTAGAGCACCACAGTGTGCTCTGCATGGGCAACCAGCGTGGGTATGGACACGGGCATCACATTCAGCAAATCATGCTGAAAAAGACATTTGTTCAAAGAAACCTGCTCCGTGCATGGAAGGGGACAGTAGCAAAGAAGAAATATTTAAGCATGAAAACAAACAGAAGGAAAGACTTAACAATTAAGGATCTTACTCAGAAACTGGTATATGTATTTGTGTGTATGTGTATAAAATTTAACCTTCAAATATAGCAAGGGTGATGCTACAATAGATAAATATTGAACTTGTAGTAACCTGTCAGAAGACCAGGACACCTTTCTTTGTTGTCATTGCAGCCACACACGTGGCCACACACGCTGCTGAGGTGCGACTGCTCGGTTCTGTGAGCCCCCAGGGGTGATGTCCCTGTGGTGCCAGGTCTGAAGCCACGTCCCTGCGGCCGTCCGGGGCTGGGGAGGTTTTGGCAGCACAATGTCTGCTCATGGCTACTCCATCGTTGAGGGGTGCCCACAGTAACAGAAGCTATTTTAAACAAAATACATCTCAGGAGTTTAGATCTTCCTTATCTGACTTTTCAGTAACTTTAATCCTTCCCTCCTGAGCACAGAAGCACAAGCTTTCTGCAGCCTGGCGTGATGTTCAGGTGAAATCTGGCAAATGCTCCTTAATGAAAGCAAAAGGTACAAACTGGGAAATCCTGATAGAAAAACAAGTGAGGAGGGGAGAAGAGAGCACAGAGAACATCTGCAGGGGCTCTCACAGGTCAGCAGTCCGGCACGCCGCCGTGCGCTGCGGGCATCGAGGTGTCGGTTGTAGCGAGGTGGTTAAAATGTCGTGGGGTCTGTCACCCTCCAGCTGGTGGCTGTGGCAGGAGGCAGGGGAGGATACCTGCCCACAGAACCCTGGCCTCGGCTGCAACTGCGCTGCTTGACCCCTCGTGGAGCTGTGAGAGCTCCTCAGCAGGCCCCGAGACAGGCCCTTCCCTCCTCCCTCCCAGCAGCCCCGGGCATCTCAAACGTGGCCACTGCCAGAGCGTGCTGGCTCTTCCAGTCTAGTCCACATCACATCTTCGTACACGTTCCCAGCTATGAAATCATGTTTTCATTTCTGAAATGCACCATACATACCCTATGTTAATAAACTACTAGAATAGTAGGGAATTACTGAATGATTTGTTCATTAAGTTCCATACGATACTAATTATATTAAGTAAGAGTGGTATGATAAATCTCATTCTCTCCCTGTCTGTGTGTCCTCTCTGAGGTCCTGCTGGCTTTTGACTCTGCTAATTAACTTTAATTGAATTTGACAGAAAGATACATGACTTGAGGACATGAAGTAGAGGAAAGCAAACCCCAGCTCAGCACCCCACCAAGGGAGAAGGAGAATGCTGAGCTGTTCTACTAGACATCAGGGAATCCACGCCAGTGGGCCGTGACAGGGGGCCCAGATGCAGGATGGGCTTCACCAGAGCTTCACCCCCTTTGGTGGGGAAACCTGGGGCACACGCAGGCACAGAGAACCCCACATTCCTCTGGTCACGGAGCCGCTTGGTTTGCTTCGTCTTCTGCAGAGCAGTTTATGAAAAAACATTCAGGATTCCCACCCCTGGTTCTCATTTTGGTTCCATGAGAACCAAAATGAGTTTGGTTCTTGTGGAACTGTCACGAGGAGTTTCACCTTCATGGTGAGTTCCGTGACCAGCCCGGTCCATGAGCTACTGACTGTGACCTCCACGGTGGGATATCTTATTTCTCTGACCCCGGAAATTCAGTCCATATAAACTTAGCAAACTCTGAATTTAGAATCCCCTGGCAGTTCATCTGCACTGCCAGGGTATTTGGGGATTTTCCTGAAGTCTCCACACACAGTCAGACGAGAATGGAAACTTCAGCTTTGAAAGAAAAGTTTATGGTCGTGTTCCGCAGGAAAACTGCAAAGCTGTAGAGGTAGAGAACTGGGAGGTTACTGGGCAATTGTGTGTTGCATGCTTAAAAATCTGAAGATAAAGAAACTAAAGTTTTCATTTCTATTTTGAAAGGTTCCCAGATTTTTCAGCTGACCTCATTATTCTGGGGGCGGGGTGCTTTGTGGTGCACGATGGTGGCAAAGCTCTATTTTTAGATGGCACGAAGTATGACGGAGAGCAGCCTTCCCCAAAATGGAGCTGGTTACGTAATAAAAGATTAGAAGAGCCTTTTAAGTTTATTCTTTGTTCTGAACAGTGACCTAGATTCACTGTGGCTCTCGTGAGGGGCACGAGGATGGCAGCAGGGTGGCCGGGGTGCCTGCGCGAGGGGAGGGCGCCGGAGAGCCTTTGCCGGGACTGGAATGGAAACAGCAGCGGGGCTCGGTAATTTGCATAGAGGTCATGTTTTGCTAATATGTGTCTTGTAGAAGCAGACAGCATGTAAAAGAGGATGGTTAAAACCTGACCCAGCAATGTTTTTAAATTTCAAATTATGCATAAAGTATGCATTAAATTAATTAGGGAATTCATTAAGAAGAGAAGAGTAAAGAAACTAGTTAGCAGTGTGCAACATTTAGTAATGTAAGCCATTTTCTATAATTGTTATATATAATTTGTCTCATAACATTATCCTTTGATAAATTATTGCAGCATAATATGATATATGTAGCTTATTAACAGTTTCATTAATTACTATTAGAGCAAAGGCACTCTGAAATCTGGTACACATAAGAACAAATGTTGAAGCAGATGGTTGAAATCAGTGAAACGCAATCGGCTGCTGAACCCTTTTACCTAATTACATTATTACATCAAAATAGTTAAACTAAATTTGTCAAGTTGTCGGTGGAGCGCTGGGATGTTTGGGGCCGCTGCCACGGTGTGAGATCACCCCTGGACCCCACCTCCCTGTGGGGCACAGGGACCTTCCGGACATCCTCCACAGGCTCCTGAGATTCTCTTTTTTTTGGACCCGGAGACACGAAAGGAAGTTTGGAAGATAAAAACAAAACCAAGTGGTAGACAAACGCTGCCTAGGTCTGCTGGGGTACCCGGAGTGAAACCTCCAGCCACGGACTCAGACAGGGCACACACCTGCACTAGTGTCTGCTGTGAGCCAGAAGCTTCACTGGCCGCCCGTCCCGCAGAAATCTGCGCAGACAGGCCCCGTGTGCTGCGGTGGGAGTACGGAGAGGTGAGGAATCCCAAGCGTGGCATTAACGCACCGAGTACGCTTTGCTCCTGCAGGTCCCAGACACCAAAACGCTCACAGAGCGCGTTTCTGCTGGAGCAAACAGATTTACAGCAGCACTTGGTTTAAGCTTCCTGAATTCTTTCCTTTCATACCTGACTAAAGCCAAAGAAATACGAAGCACCTAACTTTCCTGTGCCCTCACAGCCCAACGATCTTGGGGCAGCACCCCTCGGAGGGTGCCCTTCCTCCTCCCCCAGCTGATCTAGTCGCCCCGTGTTCCTCCCGTGTGAGGGGCAGCCTGTCCTTCTCCTGCCCAGCACAGCTTCCCGGAGGGGCAAAGTTACCTTCTGCAGAGGATTTTGACACTTCAGCAACTTCGAGCTCAAATTATTATCAAAAGTGCCCAAAGCAAGAAAATTCCAGAATAATCACTTAGAATCACTTCCAAAATAGGGTCTTTCACACAACAGAATATAAGAGAAATTACTTGCAGAATTATTAAAGGAGGAAATTCAGAAAAGAAACAACATTGCAACAAGGACACCAGGATGTGAATTTTGATAGGACTGTTTTTCTCTACACTAAATTTTAGCAAATGTGCAGACAGGGTGGACCCAGCTCCCCACCTCTCCCTCCCACCCACTGCAACACCTTCCTGGGCTACTTGGGAAAGACAGTCCTGCCCCAACGCTTCCAGCAGCTGGGGGAGACCTTCCCCTTGCACCCAGGACCCCCCTGCACGCCCCCGCGGCCACCAGCTGCCCTCTGCTCATCCCACTCCCCATCACTTTTCTTCCCGACACTCCATCTGCAGGGTGTACCCCAAAACCAGCCTTTGCAGCCATGCTGGCGGGGTGGCTGTGGAGTGTGGGGGTGCCCAGCCCTCCTGGCATGGTGGTTGTGGAATGGGGGGGTCCCCAGCCCTCCTGGCATGATGGTTGTGGAATGGGGGGGGTCCCCAGCCCTCCTGGCATGGTGGTTGTGGAATGGGGGGGTCCCCAGCCCTGCTGGCATGGTGGTTGTGGAATGGGGGGGTCCCCAGCCCTGCCAGCATGGCAGACCCTGGCCCTTTGCTCGAGGCAGGAGCTCTTTCTGCATGCCGAGGACAGCTGCCCCGCCATGAATGCATTAGAGGAGAGTTCAACCTTTCCTTCTCAGCCTGATTAATGCGTGGACGGATCCAGATTTTTGTAAATATATACTTCTGTATGTGCTCAGCTCATGGGGTAGGGGGTTTGAAGCCTGTTCAAAATAATGATTTAATATTTGAGGTACTTGACAGCTCACCTCAGCTATGCATTATTTTCTCTGCCTCCTGCCTGAAAGGCTAAAACCGTTAATAAAGGTATCAGAAGTGCTGGCTCTATGGAAGGAGTTAGAGGTGTGCAATCATGTCCACCTCTGTTTGCCGGTGACAGTGGACACGAGCACCAAAGGCAACTTTCCTCTAATATTTGCACGAGCAGGACCGGGCACACATATGTTAGTGAACAGCAAACAGGAGGGGAGCGGGACAAGGCTGACCTGCGTCGCCAGCGGGAATTGAGACAAATGTCTCCAAACACCGTTTTGGGGACGTCTGGCTGGCAGCAGGCACACCCCACCCTCCCGAGGCACTGCTGCCCCGTGCAGCACCTGAGGTGATGCAGAGAGGCTTGGCAGGGGCTCTCCCACCCGCTCCCAGCGAGCTGGGCACCCGGAGTTTCGGTGGGCAGAGCCCCTTCTCCCACCCTTTGATTTTTTCCCTGATATCTGGGCGATGTTGGGTGAAACTCACAGCAGCGTGTGAGTAAGGCAGGATGCAAATCCTGGGGGCAGTTCCTGCAGGTGGAGAAGAAAGGCCTGGTTGTTCCCTGAGTATGGGCACCCCATCACCAGAAGTCTGGTAAAATAAGTTTGTAGCTTTGCTTATTTTTATCAATGTAAAATCAAAGATAAGAGCCTCCCTTCTGAGTCTTAGCTTACTCCTTCATCTCTCTTTGAGGGATAATGTTTTACTGTTTGGGGACTAAAGCTGCTGGGTAAATATATTAAAATGAATTACTTCTTGTATTAGTTTCTGCACACAATCTTTAAAGAAAAGAGGGACATTTACTTCAGTACGCGGGCGCGTGCTTGGTCCTACCTCTGGTGTCACAGCGTGGCGGGAGCAGCTCCCCATTCCTGTCTGAAGCAGGTAGATGTGTAAGTCTGGTTCCTCCTCCTCTCGGCACAGCATCGCTTTTCTACTGCAAAGAGAATATTTAGGAATTTGTAATTTTTTTACCACAGATATTTCTGCCAAATGCTCTTGAAATGTTTTGGTCACTGACCTTGCTAATCCCTTCACCTAGGACATTGGCAGAAATTAAAACCAGCAGGGAGGTCAAACGGGTTAGTTAACAGAGCCGAAATGATTGGGTTTGGATGTTTTTTCCTCAGTACTTCCCTCTCCCGGGTGGTGAGCAAGGGTTGGAAAACCCTCTGGGATATACTAAAGCCCCACACAGATCTTGGAGCTACCTGCACTGTGAGCATCCTCCTCCCAGGAGGAGATGCCGTCCTGCACACTGCAGGCAGGGCAGGGCAGGGCAGGGCAGCTGCCTCTGCAGCCGGCTCTGCCTGAACATGGCCCTGGCTCCTCCGACATTGAATTAACTCTTCCCTTTGAGTTATCTGTTTCATCTTTCCTGGAAGACACTGGGCAGTGTCTGCTCTGTATCCTCAATCGCTCATGCAATACGTTAATATTTAAAAAGCGCTGTAACGGGTAAAGCAGCTGATAGCAGCACATGTATATTCCTTATATAATATTTTAACATGAGTGATCACAGAAATGGATTAATCTAAAAAACCCTCCCATGAAATCCGGGGTAGCCAGGCGGTCATTCTGCTTGACAGTCCTGTCCTGAGAATGAGTGACGATGTTTTGGTAGTTTGATGGCCATGAAACGATATGTCACGTAAAGACAGTCAGCACGACTGCCATGAGGCAGTCTGTCATTGTCTTGCTGAGCAATTCACATGCATGATGCATAAGAAAGTAAAAATAATCAGTAATCTATGGCAAGCCAGGGAGAGTAATCAGTAATATGTAATGTACTCCTCCTCGTACTTGCCAATCAAAACGGTTTCCTAAGCAATTTCAAAAGCCCATAGGTTATTTAAATATGAATTCCTGGTCGCGTTCCCGGTGCATCCAAAATCAAGTCCCAAGTGTCCCCGTCACACACCGGTGCCTGTAGGAGGGAACGGGCACATCAGGCCTTTGCTGCTGGCCTGGCTGCATCGCAAGGAAGAAGCAAATAACCAGGCTATTTTAAAGTTGTTTTTCATCGCAGCGGTGATCATAAACTGAGAAACCGACAAACCGAGGTTGGTCGGGTGGAGATCTGGCATGGCAGGCTACGGACACAACGCAGGAGGCATTTCTTGGATGGTCAGGGAGGCAGCGGGGCGCGAGGGCAGGCTGCGCCCTGCCTCTCCCGGAGGAGGCGGCTGCACATCGGGGCAAACTGAAGCAAAACCACCGCCACAAGTTTTCCGTCACAGCCGGGCCGGGCTGCGAGGGGCCGCCTGGAGCTGGGGCTGCCCGGGGCCGGGGCCCTCCCTGGGGCGAGGCTGGGCCTAGGGCAAGGCCTTGGGCTGCAAATACCCTTTTTCTTCCCGTTACCTGCGGCGTGCGCCTGCCGTCCCTCGCCGGGGTGGCGGGGCTTCGGGGCTGGAGGCCGTGAGGGCTCGGGGCGGCGACGGCGCCCCCCGGCTCTGAAGGGAGGACGAGGCGCGCTGGGGCAAGCGGGGCCGGGCGAGGCCTCCGGCGCCGCCGCGGGCCGCACGTCCCCGCCGCCGCAGGGGGGAGCCTTTGCCCGCCGGATGGCGGCGCGGGCCGCGGCGGCGCCGGGCCGGGGCCTCCG